>JAJHPC010000010.1:3633768-4238153 GCA_024447665.1 Juncus inflexus
TTTATTTTTTTTTTTTTTTTTGTCTTGAATTTTGTCGTAATGGTTTAAAGAACCAATTTTTTGCATTTTAAATTTGATCAATTGCCTAAATTATGAACTGAATTAACAAAAACAAGTTGAAAATTAATATGAATGCTTCTTTATGCTGCTAGTTTTTTTTTCCCGTTATATTAGATGTTCGAACTTCTAATAATATATCTAATTACCCAATTCAGTTCTTTCATCTGATTTTCATCCAATTTCTTCTCTTTCTTCCCTCTTTTGTCCTTTAATCACTCAATTACCCCACAAATCTTCAAAATCAAATAAAATGAAATCAAATTGAATTACAGATCGAAAGATGGATCGCGAAATGGACGCAACGACAGATGCCAGCTCACGTCTTGGCCGACGTCCACAGCCTCCGCGTCGAATCCGACCAAAGAATTTCAAGAATCGAACACCAAATCGGCCACCTGGCACAAATCAGCCACCTGGCGCCTCAAATCGGCCACCTGACGCCTCAAATCGGCCACCTGGCACAAATCAGCCACCTGGCGCCTCAAATCGGCCACCTGACGCCTCAAATCGGACAGCTGGCGCCCCAAATCGGACAGCTGGCGCCTCCAATCGGACAGCTGGCGCAGCCAATTGGGCAAAAGGGGGAGGAATTTGGACAGCTGGCGTCTCCAATTGGGCAAAAGGGGGAGGAAATTGGGATGGGGATTTTGAATTTTGAGGAGGAATTGAGAGTGGGATTTGGGGCGAGAGTGGGGAGAGAGAGAGTGAAGGAAATGGTGATGAGAGAGAGAGAAGGGAATAGCGGAATAGTGGTGGGGATAAGCGGAATAGGAGGGAGCGGAAAGACGACTCTGGCCAAGGAGATTTGTAGGGATTTTGAAATCAGAGGTATTTTTTTATTAAATTTGGATTGTAAATTGTTGGAGTTGTTTTTTGTTATGATAATTTTATGATTAAAAGAGTGCAAAAAATAACATTTTTGTCTTTGAGTTTGTACAAATAGCATTTTCGAACTGAAGACTTTGTAGAAACAAATTTTTTTCCTTTTTCTTTTTATAAATTTTGAATGGTAGGAATTTGAAATTAACTTTATGATTTTTTTTTATATTTTTCCTCGATTTGACTTAAAAAATTTATTGCGAAATTCCAAAGGTATTTATACAAACTCAAGCATAAAAGAGTTTGTTTTGCTAAATTGAGTCTTTTTTCCTTCAGAAAGTCTACAGACCATGTTTAAAAATCACAATTCAGTCCATTCCATTCCATTTATTAATTTTTTTTTTTTGTGATACAGCTCATTTCAAAGAGCGAATCTATTTCGAGACGGTATCTCAATCTCCAAACATCGAAACCCTAAAATCAAAACTATTCCAACAAATCTCACAAACCACATTACCAAATCCATACAACAACCAACTCAGCCCAAACGAAAAGAATCCAATTCTCATCATTTTAGATGATGTGTGGGATTCGAACCAGCTTGAAAAACTGGTATTTCAAATCCCGGATTTGGTCACGTTAGTCGTGTCGAGACTTCAATTCCCGGTTTTGATAGCTGATGATGATAAATATGAAATGGAGTTGCTTGGGGAGCAAGAAGCCTTGGAGCTTTTTTGTAGGGTCGCTTTTGAGCAGGAGAGCGTGCCTGTTGACTTTGATAAAAAGCTGGTCAAACAGGTAATTTTATTTTATTTTTATTTTTTTTAGATTTTGAATTATTATTGTTTTGGTGTTAGAAACAGTTATATGTTAGAATATTAAAAGAACACTACTTTAAGCTTTCATTTTTTCAAAAATCCCTTGGATTTATTTTCATATTATTAAAAAAAAACTTATTATTAACTTTTTATTTTCAAAAACCCCGTAAGTTTAATGTTTTACTTTCAAAAAACCGTCTTAACTCATCTTGAAAAATAATATGTACATATTATTCTTAATTCATTTTGAAATAATCGATAAATAATTTGCAAAATCTATTTACATATTATTCTTCACTATCTTGATACCTTTCGAACATCCATTAACCCTTTGTTTGTTTCTCTAACATAAAATTTAAACTTCGTGGGGTTCTTATAAATTTCTGAAAGTATAAGGGTTTTTTGAAAAATGTTCCTTTCTTTGATACTAAATTTGAGAAAAATAATATTTAATTAATAAAAAAAAAACTCACCAAAAAAATAAAAAAAATTATAAATGACTCATAAAAGACAAATAAAACCTGAACATTGAACTAAATAATGTTGATATAGGTACTAAATAAAATTGAAACAATAGCTACAAGATAATATTAACTATAAAAAATAATATTTAATTAATTCTTCAACAGGTGGTAGCAGAATGCAAAGGTCTCCCACTTGCCCTAAAAGTGATCGCATCATCATTACACGGCCAAAAATCGGCAAAAATTTGGGCCGGTGCGAAAAATCGACTTTCCAAATCCGAGTCCGTTTCTGAGTCTCATGAGAATCAAGTGCTCGAGAGAATGGCTACCAGCATTGAATGCTTGAACAAAAAGGTCAGTTTATTGAGTTGCTATATCTTATTTGTTCTATTCTATCTTTTATAGGGGATTTTTTTTTTTTTTTTTTCAAAAACCCTCTAATTTTTCGGAGTATTGAGAACGTGCTTTGTTTTATAGATTCTTTGGTTTAATCGCTATGTATTAGAATATGTTTTTGATCCCTGTGGGAGTTGAAGTTAACAACTCGTCCAGATTATAGTTTTTTGACCAAAGTACCCCTAAACAAACCCTAATATTTAGATCCTCTCTTTAATTTCTGTTATATTTTCTTTATTTGTTAAGTTCTTTTAAGGGAATTTTTCAAAAAACCTTATGTATTGTCCGATTTATAAGAACTCGCTAATTGCTCTTATTTATTGCTCTTTTTGTTGACTTTAACTTCAACTTTTGTGCATATATACCTTTTTCTCTCTTGTTAATTTACAATTGTATACAATACAATATTATAACACAACATAACATTTTATATTTTTATTTGAAGGTGAGAGAGTGCTTTTTGGACCTTGGTTGTTTCGCTGAGGATAGGAAAATCCGTCTGGATTTATTAATGAATATTTGGATGGAGACTCACGATTTGGACGAGTATGATGCTTTTGCGATTCTTGTCGAGCTGGCGAATAAAAACCTGTTGACTTTGGTCAAAGACGCTGAGTAAGCATTTAACATTTCATCTCATTATTTTTCAGAGTTTCATAACATTGGTACAAATCATACGAAATTATCATTTATAATCTCGCAAAATATAAAAATTGTTATGTATGCTTCTCATTTCCTTTTTTTATTTCACAAGTACTATTCGCAAATTGTTTTCACTTGATTACCTTTTGTTTATACATTAATAAAAAGAGAAAGAGGGGTAATCCGTAATTCAGACATTTTTTGAAAAAAATTAGAAAGAGCCCATTCATGAAATTTTACGTTTTAAAAGAGTATAAATGATATTTTCAGTTCATTTCTACCATAACAGTCCTACACTCACGCAAACCCAACATAACAAAACAAAACAAAACAAAACAAAACTTCACATTAACAATCCATAATTCCAACTCATTTAATGTCACATCATATTATTTCAGAAACAAAGCGGGAGACTTATACAGCTGTTACAGCGAGATTTCCGTCACCCAACACGACGTGCTAAGGGACCTCGCGATTTACGCCGGAAACCGAGATCCCGTAAATTGCAGGAAAAGACTTCTGATGCCGAGAAAAGAAGATTCTCTTCCCAGAGAGTGGGAACGGAACAGAATGATTCCTTTCGATGCTCAAATCGTCTCAATTCACACAGGTAAAGAAATTAGAATTTATATTAATTTTTTCAATGTAAAAATTATTAATTTATATTGAATTATATAATAAATAAATGGATGGATATAAAAATTATATAATTTTTACCGAGAGCAAATTATTTGAAATAGATGAAGAAGTATGGTCGTTTCTATGTTGAGGGTAAAATGGTCATTTTTAAAAATTTAATAAGCCGTTAGATGGTAAAGTATACTAAACACAGGGGATTATTTGAAAATCTGCATACTAATCTTCTTTTCCGGGCATCAAAAGTCTTGTCCTGCGATTTACGCCGGAAACTGAGATCCTGTGAATTGCAGGAAAAGACTTCTGATGCCGAGAAAAGAAGATTCTCTTTCCAGAGAGTGGGAACAGAACAGAATGATTCCTTTTGATGCTCAAATCGTGTCAATTCACACAGGTAAAGAATATAGATGGAAATTTGTGTTTAATTATATTTATTTATGAGATTTATTCCTCAAATAGTTATAAGAAGTGATAAATCAATTTTGAATCGTACTGATGAAAAATACATCATTTTATTGTGTTGTATGTTGAGTTTCGTAATATTGGGAATTTTATATCTTTATTATCATATATTAACAAAATATAAACGGAAATTAAGAGTTAAAAAAAGGTCGTATGATGGTAAAGATATAAATTCGAGATATTATGAAACTTAAGCTACGGCATGTTCAGTATTATATATTTTTCATACTAATTTAGCACTTTGATTTGATTTTGAGATATATGCTTAAAATAATGCACTTTTTTATGGTTTAACAAACATATTAAAACAATGTTTTTTCCAAACTTTCAGGTGAGATGAAAGAATCCGATTGGTTCGAAATGTCCTTCCCAAAAGCCGAGGTTCTAATCCTAAACTTCTCCTCTAACAAATACTTCCTCCCGCCTTTCGTCAACGCAATGCCGAATCTCAAAACCCTAATTCTCACCAACTCAAATTCCCAATGCGCAACCCTAGAAAACCTAACCGCCTTCGCAACCCTAAATTCCCTAAAATCCCTTTGGCTAGAGAAATTACGCCTACCGCCCCTCCCCAAAACCACGATCCCTCTCAAAACCCTAAAAAAAGTGTCTCTCACTCAATGCGAGTCTAAATCATCTCTCAAAGGATCCAAAATGGACCTCCACATTACTTTCCCTCGTCTCTCTGACCTAACCCTAGATCATTGCGTTGACCTAAAAGAAATCCCTTCTTCGATTTGCGACGTTGTTTCTCTCTCTAGCCTCACGATCTCAAATTGTCACGATTTATTCGACTTGCCGAACGAATTAGGCAAACTTAGTTCTTTACAAATTCTTAGGGTTTACTCTTGCCCTAATTTGAGAAAGCTCCCTCAATCTATAGGCGGGTTAAGAATGCTCAAATATTTGGATATATCTCAGTGCGTAAATATTACAAATTTGCCGGACGAATTGGGAAATTTGGTCAGTTTGGAGAAGATTGACATGAGAGAATGCTCACAATTGAGAAATTTACCGAGATCTTTTCTTAAGTTGAAATGTTTAAGCCATGTGGTTTGCGATGATGAAATGAGTTTGGTTTGGAAAGAAGCGGGAAAAGAAATCCCGGATTTGAGAATCCAAATTGCGGAAGAATCCTACGACTTGGATTGGATTGTAGAGTAATTGCGTGCTGATATATTGCAGAGATGGAATTAGTAGCCTATGGTAGTAATATATTTTGAGTTTAGTGTAGCATAAAGTATATATTATATACTTATTATAACGATATGTATTATAGTATAGTATGTATTCTACACCAAGTAGTTTGTACAATTTGGGTATGTAGAATGATACTAATTTTGTTGATGTACGTTTACTGTACTAAATTATTAATGTCAGTTGTAGTACTTTTAATCTCAAGCCATTTAATGATGGACATATTTGTGTTATGAGATATCATGTAGCATTTCTATGTTGTATCAAAGCATAAATTATAGTAGTAGAGCACATAACATTTGATGTTTCTTAGCGGTACACTTGAAAAATATACAGTACAGCACAACTAAATTATTACGAAAGGCCTGATCATAATAACACACCCTTTACACCCGATAAAACCAAGAACAAATTAACAGGTCGTAACTCCACTCAAATATAAACTATTTAACGAGTACAATATTATAAAATAATAATAATAACAATAACACCAAACCCGCCTCAACCCACCCTCACCAGCTACCTCTTTTTTTTTCCAAATACCCTAAACAACCTGATTTTTCAACTCATTCCTCTCTACTATTCAGACTTCCAAAGCCAGCCTCACATTAAAAAAAGAAAAGAAAAAGAAACTCAAATCCATCTCCAGTTTCACACAGTTCTCAACCAAGACCCGATTCAAAACTCCAATTCACCAAAACTCCAATTCAGTCGTATCCATAGACAGAATATAAAATTCCAAACTCCATACGAAACTAAACCACCTAGAGAAACAACCCCAAAATCAAACTATTTCATATACGTAAAATCCACATTCAACCATTCACATAGCATAAACAATCTCGCCGCTGCTAGTCATCATCATCATCATCGTCCAAATCCAACCCATCCGTCAAATACTGATTTATCGCCCTGGCGCCATCATCCAAAATCTGCATGATCTCATCCGTCAAATAAGATGATGATGTCATGCTGACACCATCCATTAAATCGGCGTGAAGGTTGTTCAGGAAATACAGATTACAGGACACCAAAATTATTACGAAAGACCTAATCATAATCACACCCCTTTACACCCAACAAAATGAATTATCAACCGGTCGTAACACTCCACTCAAATATAAACTATTTAACAAGTACATAATGATAAAACAACAATAATAATAACATTCCATTGGATTCCATTCGATTCCATCACATAGCATAAACAATCTCGCCGCTCGAATCCACGTCCAAATCGTCCATATCCTCATCGTCAAGATCATCCATGTCATCATCGTCATCATCGTCCAAATCCAATCCGTCAGTCAAATACTGATTTATCGCTCTCGCGCCAGCAGGCGGAATTGTCGCCTCGCCCAAAATCTGCATGATCTCATCCATCGATTGCATCGGTTGCTCGGGCTCTAAATAGGATGCTGATGTCATGCTCGCATCGTCCATGAGGTCAGCGGGCAGGTTGCGGAGGAACCATTCGTGGGTCCGGATTTCGGGGATCGAGATTCTCTGTCAATAGATTTTGATTTTAATTAGCCTCTTTTTTTGGGAAAAAAAAATATATATGATTAGCCTATATTTTTTAGGGTTTTAGGTTTTAATTAATTAGCCTCTTTTAAAAAAAAAAAATGTTTTTAATTAGCCTATATTTTTTAGGGTTTAGGTTTTAATTAATTAGCCTCTTTTTAAAGAAAAAAAAATGTTTTTAATTAGCCTCTTTTTAAAAAAAAATAAAATTGGTTTCGTGAATATAAGATGTTGTAAATGTCCCTGAAATTGAGTAGATATATTTTTTATTTTATTTTATTTTGTTTTATTTAGTTTGATTATCATTATTATAGTAAATTATTATCATATTTTATTATTATTACTATTGTTATTAATAGGTCTGTGGGGAGGTTGTGGAGGAACCATAGTGCGTTCTTTTAAATTTTTATTGCAATATTTTTTTAATTATATTTTTAATACATGGAAATAAAAAGATAAAAAGAATAAAATGTAGTTATAAAGTGGAACAAACCTCAGCAGGATTGGCAACAAAAATCCTCGAAATGAGGTTTCTACATTCTGGCGAAATATGCACATAATCTGGAATTGAATACTGAACGCCCAATATACGCTGCATAATCATACAAAAATATCTTAAAAATATTTTTTTTCACACTTAAAGTTGCAAACATCAAAATTCACCATTTCGATACGATGCACCAAATTTACCCTTCCAAAAGCACAAAATATCGTAGTTTTACGGTTTGCATGAATTTCACGATATTTCAAATATCAGGTAATTTAACTTTGATTATTTATTTATTTTAATTTGATTAAATACCTGAATAGTTTTTCTAAAGTTTTTTGGCTCTTCAGGATCCTCAAAAGGATATGCACCAACCAACATTACGTATAATGTAACTCCACATGACCACACATCAGCAATCTATACATTAATATATAATAAATAACTATAATTTCAAAAAATAATAACAAAATTAGGGTTTAGGTGAATAAATCAGGTTAGGTTGACCGTAATTCAAATCAATATATGACCACACATCAGCAAACTATATATTTAATCAAATAAAATAATAATTATAGTTTAGGAATAAAGAACACAATGAGGGTTTAGGAAAAACCAATCAGGTCAAATTGACCGTAATTCAAATTTAATTGCACAATATAAAAGAGGGTTCAATGAGGCTTAATTGCAATTTACCTAAATCTATGATCAATAAATAAATAAACAATTTGCACTAATATATAAAAAAATTACATTTGGGCAAAAGTACAAAATTAGGATTTAGGTAAAAATCAGGTCAAACTGAGGGGACTTCAAATTTAATCACACAATAAAATATCGGGTTTGATCAATTGAGGCTTAATTTCAATTTATTTTTAACTTTTTACACTAAATGAGAATGAAATAAAATATTTATATTTTTTTACCTTGCCATCATATTCTTTTTTAAGCAAAACTTCAGGAGCAATATAAGCTGGAGTTCCAACCGTTGATTTTGGTTGAGAGTGCAAAACAGAAGACTGTATTATATAAAATCATATATTAATAAATACATTAATTAATTAATTAAACAATGCGATATTAATAACTCGTTAATTTTCTTCTTAAGAATGGGCATTATTATTGTCTATAATTATGTGGAAATATAGCAACATTAAGGATAAGTTGATGAAAGAGAAGGGGCTTGAATGTAAATTCTTGATAAGTCAGGGGTTTTGTTGCAAATTTCTTTAAGGACATTTATTAATTAAACATAATTACAAAAACATGGAATAGCCAAAATCGCATAATTATGTAGAATTATAGCAATGTAAGGATAAGTCGATCAAAAGATAGGGCCTTTTATGTAAATTCTTAACAAGTCAGGGCCTTTTTAAAAGAAAATTCACCAAGAGAATTAATTAATTAATTAAAATTATAGAAAAGAACCTTAGAATATCCAAAATCACAAATTGTAAAGTTAAGGTAGGGGCTTTGATGTATGAGATTTTGCTAAGTTAGGGCCTTTTTAATGCAAAATTCACTAAGAGAATTATTAACTAATTAAATAAAGAAATAAATAAAAATTAGGAAAAGAACCTTGGAATATCCAAAATCGCAAATCTTCAATCGAGGGGCGACACTTCCGTCCAGCAAAGTATTTTCGAGTTTCAAATCACGGTGACATACTTGCTTAATAAAAATTTAACCCAAAATATTAAAATAATAAGAATTATATTTATTTCACTAAAAAATAATTAAAATAAGAATAAAAGTTAAAAAACATAAAAGATAAGTAGTAACTACCATGGAGTGACAGTAACTGACGCCTGAAATGAGCTGCTGGAAAAAGAATCGAGCCTAAAATAAAATAAATAAAAATCATAAGTTATTTAAAATAAATAACTAAATATTTATTTTTAGGCTCGTTTAAATAAATATTAAATAAAAAAAGAAACGAGCCTAGAAATAAAAATAAGAAAATAAAATCATAATTTCAGATAAAAAATAAAGAAATAAATATATAATTATGAGAGATATGAATAAAAATTAAAAATAATAAAAAAAATACCTCATCTTCACTAAATCGGCCAGCATTGCAAATACGTTCAAAAAGCTCCCCACCTGACGCATATTCCATTACAATTGCTAAATGTGTAGGCGTTAAAATAACCTAACAAAATAAATAAAATCTCTTTAAAAATATAAAGTAAAACTTATTTAAACTGAGAAATAAAAGTGTTTTATTTACCTCTTTGAAGCGAATAATATTGGGATGTCTCAAAGATCTGTGGTTGATTATTTCACGCTGCACATTCTCATCTATCTGGAAATTTAACAAAAGGATATAAGTAAATAAAGTTTAAAATCAATTAGAGTCGTAATTAGCTTTAATTCATAGTAATTAGATTAGCAATATATAATTACACTTTTTCAACTCAATTAATAAAAAAGAAGAAGCTAGACAGGAGCTTTTATTACATCTCAATTTTCACAAGTTAATCAAAATTCAAAATAAACACTTAACAAAATAACTTTCCACTTTCATGCAAACTACACACTAACTAAAAAGAAGAAGAAAAAATCACCAAAAACAGTCAAATTAAGACGAATTAATTCCAAAAAAAAAAACCCACTTCAATTTCCTCAAATCAATCAAAAACACAAACCAATCCCCAAAAAACTCAAAATCCTCAACATACCTTCTCGCCTCTTTCGATATACTTAACAGCAACAAGCTCGCCGGTCATCTTGTTCCTCATCAGTCTCGCAATCCCAAAATTGCCCGACCCAATATCCTTCACCAGCTCGTACCGATCGCTGTCGTGCATTATCGGCAAGTCCATCCCCGGCCCGACCGTCACCGCCGTCCTGTCCATCAATCTCCTCCTCCTTCAGATCTCCCTCCCTCCTCCTCCTCCTCCTCCTCCTCCTCCTCCTCTCGATCGAACGAACGAAGACCCAAATGAATTCCTCCTCTGGTTGGTCGGATTCGAGAGAGAGCTCAGTGTGATGTTGAGAAAGAAGAGAGCTTTTGCGTGACTACTCCCTTTCACTTTCTTTCTTTCTTTCTTTCTTTTTTTGTGTTTTGTTATCATGAGCAGGACATACAGAAAAGGAAGTAGTAATTAAGAGAGAAGGGTATACTATAAACCTGGTTTATATATCAATGTTCAGACCCAGTGATTGAATATCATCTATGACTTTTAATAGAATATGGAAAATATGAATATAGAAAATATGAGATGTCATATCACTTTTTTACTTCAAGTATATCATTTATATATCAATGTTCAGATCAAGTGAGTGAATATGACCTAGGATAATGGTTAGGAGGATTGGAAAAGCATTATGGCATTCAGATTTCCGAGATTTAGCCGTATTCTATGGTTACGATTCTACCAGATATGTCTTTTTGATTCCGTCGAAAATCGATCTTACGGTATAGACGCTTATGACCTCCCCCTCTATGCATCCTCTTCTTTTTCACGGCAAATATGAGATGTCATATCAGTTTTTCATTTTAATAATATAATTAATTATTGTGTTTTAATTTATAATCATATAATCTTTTATAAAAATTCGTATTTTGTGGTATTTTGTGTGATGTTGATAATGTGTCTGTTTTTTGTTGGTATGTTTCATGTTTTGTGTTATGTATGTGATTAAATGAGAAATGTCAATTGAAAGAATAGTAGATCGATCTGTATGAACGAGATATTTTAGTTGTTTTGTGTGATGAGTTCGGAAGGAATTTTATTTAGTATTATTACCTTATTCATATATCTATTACATGTATATTTTATCATATCCGTAACAGAAAAATTGCGAAAACATAGAAAGAAAAATTACACGGATACGAATATGAGTATCATATTCGATACAACACTATACTGATACGGCGACGATTATGGCAGTTTTTAAAAAAAATCCATGATACGATACGTCTTTATTTTATGTATTTTACACTTTTAATTATCTTATATATAAAGGCACAGATTATGATATATGGGATACTAAAAATTTATTATTATAGAAATGTCCTGATGTAAAATATTTATTTGTTTAGTTATATATATACTTAGTTGTGTTAATTTTAGTATACTGATTTTATAATTACCATTTATGTTTTAAGTGCAGAGTTACTCAATACGGATACAAAGAGTATCTATATGATATATGTTATTTATTTTTGAAATATCTGATGGTACAATACGGGTTGCTATCCGATACGCATTACTGCTCCGATAATTCTTATATTTCCTTTAGTTCTTTTTACTTATTAATATATTATGATATGCAATAAATATAATTTTGTATCCAAATTCTTTTTATTTAATATCACATCTTTAATGTATTATGTATGATATGCATTATTATCTTTTGTATCTTCTACAATTATGTATATTGGCAAATATATTCTTTTTATTGTAATCTTATTAGTAAGATATCATTTTGATTGATTGTTATTTATTAATGATTGATAAATCCACAATGAAGTGTGGGCATTCCCCTAGTGTATATAACAAAGTAAATAGTGCAGTGAATTTTTTGTTTGGAATTTATAATTTTATTACATTATGTTTAAATAATTATATATCGGTGTAATAAATAAAAATTCCGTTGCATATAAAAAGATAACTCTTTGATGGTGCATTTTAATTTATAATAGTTATTTACAATCGGATAAATCCACAACCACGACTAAATCCACTATTATTTTCCTGTTTCTCTAGCTTATTTGTAGGCCATATATGATTTATGTATTTGTGGTTCATAAATAAGTGAGAGAAGTAGTGAAAATAGTAATGAATTTGGTAGTCGTTATATCCTCGTCCAAATAGGATATTTCAATGATAAATTAAGAAAATCTATTTTTTAAATGAGAATAAAATAGGGCAGTTATTTTATATAAAACTTGTTTTTTCCGATATTCTTAAACGCATAATTTTTTTAATCTTTGGATTGTTTTTTTAGAATGTTTGTTGGGAACATGTACTTTCTAAATTCATTGTTCCGACCATTCTTAATTAATAACTGTTCTGAATAAATTATTTTTTGTTTCTCTTTTCACTTTATTTATGACATTTGGACAATATAAAAATTTATGAGTATATCTTATTGATATTATGATATTACAATTTTTATTTTTAAAAAGGATTATATTTTTAATTTTTTATGTATTACATTTTTAAGTATTACAAGAATAGAGGTTAGCTATAATACTTAAACAAGTATTTGTCTCAGAATAATTATGAATTTTTAATAATTAGATTCATTTTGAGATTTGTGTTTTTAATGATGAGAACAAAATTTGAGACGCAATCTATTAAAATTTATGCTCGTCATGCTTTATAGTATATACTAATCTTAAAACAATATATAATAATTAAAAAATTTAAGTGTCACAAGAAAGTATTTTACCCACACTCTAATGAATAACATAAAATCTATATACTCAATCATCATCATTTCTCAAGAACAAAAAAAAACTCTCACAAATAATATCACAAGATATGCATTTCCCCTTTGGTCTCTCATACATCAAATCCAGACCAAGTGTATTAACAAAATTCCCAACTTATGATGTCACGGTATTATCCAAAAGAACGGCTTGCAACTTGCAAGTAATAAATATCCAGTAAAAAATAAAATTAAAAATCTCCTTCTGAAATTACCAAAACACCCCTGCTCCTCCATTCATTGGCCGGAGGGGATTCTCAGCCGTCGGATCAAAATCGGACGGCTGAAAAGAGTTGACTGTAGTGATAATTGGGTTTGTTAAGAACTCAATCGGACGGCTGATGAGAGTTTGGAAGGTGAGATGTGAAGATTGGACGGCTGTGATTTGTTTGGAGATGTACCAACAGTGTGACTTGAGTACGTACGGTACCAACTGTATTTTGTTGTGTATGGATTCAGTAGGATTGTTTGTGGAACTGGATTTTGAGTCATGATTGTTTGGAATACCGGGAATTTGTTTCGCGGTTTCGGAAATCGAACGGACGAAGAATAAGAAGGTGGTTAACAAAGATGTGTTTATTTCTCGGCAAATAGGCAAGATGGAAATATAGTAGCAGAAAATAAATCATGAGAATCAAAATCGGTAAGAAAATCTATTTTCCAAGGACAAATTAAAGAGATTGATAAAAATAAGAGTACTAATAAATGAAGATTTTTGCATCATTGATAGATGAATCTTTTAAAAAAAAGATGAGTTTTTGATGTTGTGGCATTTTAACAGATAGGATCAGATATAAATAAACAAATACTGAGAATGTTGGGTGATTATGAATTCACCTTATTACATTTCCAACTTTATAATAAAAATGTGACCTTATTGCATAGAAGAACAAGTCAGAGGGCATAATAGTCATTGCGAGAGAATTTCGTGACCTTACAACACGGGTGTTGTCAATAGAAAAATATAAGGTACAGCGAAATGACGAAATTAGCCCCTATTATTTCATGCATTGCAATGGGCGAGAAATTTTGTTGTTTTGTAAATTTCTTTCTCTGCATATTTTTTTTCCTAGTACCTTTCGTTTGTTGTTTAATTTGCAACAAAAGTTATCATAGTTTCTTAAATTTATTTGTAAATTTGGTGTCCCAAATAAGTATGAAAAGGCTCATATCTAGTTTTTTTTTTTCATATTTATTTTAGAAAAACATGAATAGGAAATAATTGAGAAGTAAACATCAAACATGGGACTTTTCAGTCTTAATTAACGCCACATAATTAGACAAAGTGTGTTATTTTTAAATTATGTTTTGATTCATGTGTCATGCCATCATGATAAATGAACCGAAAAATGATATTTCAAGTATCACGAGCATAATAACACAAGACAAATCACATTTGGTAGTTGAGAATTTCCAACTTCTCATCTCTTCATGTTGTAATGTACTTCATGTAATGCACGTGAGTTGAACATCTACGTGGGATTGCCTTTTTCTATAAAGCTATTGGACTGAGCAAAATGAATTTCAGTTTAAATTGAAATAATTGTATAAAAAATGACATAAAATGGTTTTAACAGAACAAGAGCACTTTGAAAGAAATCTTTAATGAATGTTATGACTGCCTTGAAATGATTTCTTTTTTTAGAAAAAGAAGAAAAAAAACAATAGTTGAGAAACAAAATTAAGCCTCATGCTTAAACAAAAGGAAGGAGTTTGGGCTTGGGTTGGTTTGGGCTGTGTCGTAACATTTTATAATTGGACTTTGGTGACATGCAAGTTTTAGAACTACATATAAACACTAGATTTGGGCCAGAAAAATAGAACAAAATATATTTTCACATTACATACAGTTGATGTATTTATGATTTGTGAATTAAGAAGGCCATAAAACACCTGGATATGTTCATTAATGTACTAGATGCGATCATAAATCTCCTAATAAATTTAAGACATCAATTGTTGCATACTTATTTAAAGAAAAAATGATATTACCAATAAAATTTGAACTCATAAACTATAATTTCACAAATATCGTGCTCTGTCACACGGATTATAGGTCATTGGCATTTGACATCTTGCTTAATTTACATGCATACAAATCACATTTCAGAAGACTCAGCACGCAAAACATTAGGGCAAATGAGTATTTACAAAAGTAAATTTATTAGACAAAATGATGAGGCTAACCAACAAGATATAAAGAAAAGAAAGATTCCTCAATGCACATATGAAGTGGTTGCTAATTGCTTTGCGACTTTATGTGTGGATAAGGATGAGAGCATCCATAAAAAAGAATATTGATCTTATGTGCCATCTTAACTCTACAAATTTTGTTTGTTTCATCATAATTATTTTTGGGTTGCTAGCTTGCTAAATATTTAACTAACTGCATTCACCTGACTTAAATTTGGAGCATATGCTAAAGTTAACGATATGCATTACCATTTGAGTACCCGTACCAAACTTTTGCATTTCATCAAATTTTAGACAGGGTTGTGTGTATTTTTTTCTACTTTTTTACCATCATGGCATTACAAAATGAGATATAATAGATGGAAGTATGAAATTGTCTTACATGATTTTATTCTTGTAGTTTTCAATAATATATATTTTTTTGTAGTTTAGACATAATGCAGGATCTTTTAGCAAAATCTTAAGAAAATAATGCATTAAACAAAAAATAATAAAATTGAGTTCGGATATGGAGCGCCATGTCGCGCAATGACGCTTCTTAGATATGCATTCCCAGTGTGCACGTTCTAAAATTGTTCCAGTGGCGCATTAGACACCCACGCCGCTTGTTATGTTTTTTATTTATTTTTTTCTTTTTTTCATTTTATAGCCCAACAATACAAAAATACACATCATTCTACTAAAAGACAAACACAGTAATAAAAAGTCATTTAAACACAACTAAAAAACATACTCAATAATAAAAAGTCATACAAAACACAACTAAAAAATATATAAATCCAACACAATACAAAAAACATAACATTATATTAAAAAGACATATCAATCCAACACAATAGAAAATGTATAATATTCCATTAAAAAAACATAATCATCAGCTAAAAGTCATATCAATGCAACTAAAAAACATATCCAGTAACTAAAAAGTCATATAAACACAACTAAAAGGCATATTAATCCGACACAACACAAAATACATATTTAATACCTAAAAAGTCGTAACAGTATAACTAAAAAGGTATATCAACCCAACACAAATACAAAAAATCTAATAATCCAACACATCCCATAAATGTATATTAATCAAAGTCAAAGATATAATAGTAACTGCAAAATCAAAGCAACGTGTAACAAAGCGGAGTGGAATGGAGAGAATGTGAATTTGAGCCACGGATGTGATTAAGTTACGCTGATAATTTAAATTGAACCTGCGTATTGACTGGATCACACTTTTAAATGAGTCAGACGCTGTTTAGACGCTAAATAAGATGGGGCTAAGAATAGTTTTTCAATAAAATTATGTTGCCATGATTCATGGCACTATATTGGGCTGCAATGGTCATGCTGTCTCAATTTCAGTTCGCCACCTCTAGAAAGAAAAAAAGGAGGAATTAGTGGAATGCATTTATATTGTCTTTTGAGGAATCTACACGATTCATGGAGTCTTTCAAAAATAAAAATAAAAAATAAAGAAAAGAGAATAAGAGCTTGTCATGCTCTCAAAGTCAATTTGGCTTTTTGGTTTGGCCGAGATGCGGCAATGGTTTCATTGAAAAGTTGTGATTTGAATGCATTTAGGGTTTGTTAATTAGATTTATTTAGAAATTTGTGTTTTGCATGATTGAACATATATTATGAAATTACATCTCTATTAAAATTTGTGTTCTTCATATGTAGTATGGATTTCATAATCATGTTTGAAGACTTCAATATCATTCGGCGGATACTTAATTAAATATTTCGGTCGGTGAAAATCATACTGCACAAAATTCTATAAACAAAAAAAAACATGAATTTTAAAGTTACAAAGTTGACATCCCCAAAATAAATAAATTTTCATAAGGTTTAATATTCATTTGAAAAAGAATTAAGTGGCTAAGTTTATATCTTATTCTTTCAAAAGTCATATTCCTTTTTAAGTAAAGAAGTGGTCCAAATGGAATCTTACTTATGGAGAAGAGGAATATAGTGGAAGATATATTGGCCCATTTACAAATTACAACTAAGTTCACTTTCCACCAAAAGTTAGTGCTCCTCTAAAGTGTAGCATAATGGCCCCCTTCTATCCTCTCATGATCTCAATCTCATACTTTTTTCTTGGCGGAATTTCATATGCAACTTTATAAAACCTCAAAATTTCATATATAATATACCCCTTTAAAACATAAAACATCACAATAAGAAATTTCACCAATGCCCTCTCTTCTATTTCTTTACAAATTGCTTGAATTATTCAATTTCGTGTACTAGTAAAAACTGGTGTGGCAAGGAAGTAATTGGGGTTATTTTTTTTGAAAAATATTCTATAAAATGCATTAATAGAAACAAATGAATTGGTGATAATCCAACAATTGATAATCCAATAATGCGAACATCCAAAGCTGATAGTAGAAAAAATTCTAGGCTTCAAAAAGTTGATATTAGAGAGATCAAACAATTGATAAGATCTTGAACAATTCTAGGTTATGTTTTATACTCATGGGATTATTATATAACAAACATTATAATGATAATAATAAGTATTAAAGTACGACTAATAAGTGCCAGCTAAACTAATTAACAAAAAACAAGTAATCTACTATGAAAAGAATGACATGATCTGGACATTAAATCTACTTCCTCCTAATTACAAAAAGCAAAGTAACATGTCTAGGTTTATGAAAATATTTCAAATGAATCTAAAACCTAATGAAAGAATGAGAGAACTCACTTCTGCAGCAACCAGTGAAGATATTTTACATCTTCCTTTAGATGCTAATATATTTTTGAAAAGGTATAGCAAATAGTTAAATCAATTGCAAATGAGCTCATGCCTTAGTAATTAAGTGTAAAGCATAATTGCATAACAAATCATAAGACAAGAGTTCAAATCACATTTGTCTAAGAAATGAATTTTAGACATAAAGTCATCTCTATTATATAAAAATAAATAAATAGTTAAATTGATTTGAATGAGACTTATGTCTGGGATTGTGGAATTAACTTATATATTTATGATTTAATCTTCCACCAAAAAAATGCATTAACTGTCCATCAAACTCAGGCTGCTATCAGGTAGCTTTTCTGAAGCATCATAAACATTTAAGAATTTGATATTATTATTTAAAAAAAATAAGACAATATCTTCTTAATTAATACAATCTCAGTGAGACACTTCGCCTATCGAAGCGTCAAAAAAAATATATATCTTCATCTTTTAAGATGGCTTCATGTTAACAGTCTACAATATATTTCTTAGAGTACCAATCATTTTTTGGTATTATTTTATCTATTATTTTACAACATAAAATGAAAATGAGCTCCCTAAAATCATTATGTTTATCTTGCCCAA
The DNA here is from genome assembly GCA_024447665.1 of Juncus inflexus. Taxonomy (NCBI): domain Eukaryota; kingdom Viridiplantae; phylum Streptophyta; class Magnoliopsida; order Poales; family Juncaceae; genus Juncus; species Juncus inflexus. The sequence continues at coordinate 3,652,240 of JAJHPC010000010.1, forward strand.
AAAATGGACAAGTACATTTATGTCTTGCTGTGTTACATATTGTTTTTTATTAACATTTCTTTATTTTATTTTATTTCAATGTATGCAACTCATAAATTGGCCATATACGATATAATACTTCTTTGGACTAAACTTGTCCGGAAATTTTATGTGTACCCTTACAAAACCTTAAAATATCATATATACCCATGTAAAATGCGAAATATCAAATTTTTCAAAAAAAAAGAAATGCGAAATATCATGAATACCACTGCAAAATATAAAAATGTCTAAAACTACCGATCTTTCTTACTTATGTAAAAATAAAAGCTAATCCAGTAAGTGTGATTTAGAGATCTTTTGAAGTAAATATTCAAAGAATTAGGGATATACATGATATCTCCTATGTTTGTACTTTGTAGAGAGGTTCCTATGATATTTATTACAAACTATAAGGGTATCAGTGATATTTTCAATTTTCTTAAAGTTTGTGTCGGCAATTGCCTATCAAGATACTTAATTAAAATAAAGTAAAATAGAGGATATTTCTAATTTTATAGGGAACACATGACATTTCGTAATTTTGCAGGGTACACACACGAAATTGTGCCTATTTTATTTAATTTTTTGAAATAGAAGCCCCAGGTTTTACCTGGCTGCCATCAATTAATATATAAGGAGATAAAAAAGTTCATTACAAGTTCATCAATTGTGCCTATTTTATAACTAATAAGATAATGTTAAATAATAATAACATGCTGATGTTATAATTTTTCTTCTCCTTTTGTATGTGACCTATAATTTGAGCATGTACATTGCCCTCAAATTTTCTTAATTTTAAAGTCATTTGGTGGAATAAGGAAAAAAAAATCTATCCATTTTTTTTTTGTATTAAGCTACTTCTACAAAATATTCACTAAGCAACCTAAAATAAAAGAAAAATAATTGACGTAAGAAAAATAATTGGCATCCAGGAACTTAATCAAAAGAATTCACTTCTTTTTTTTAATACTACATTCTCTCATTGTATATGCTTGTCTGAACTCAGTCAAAATGTTAAAAAACATATTTCAAGTTATGTTTAACCCTGCAAATGAAGTCTAGACAAGCGATTGAATATCTTGATTGAAATCTCATATGCGTTAATTAATCAAACATAATTGCATTTTTTTCATAGAAAATATTCTTCATTATATTTGTCGTTAAATCTTTTAGATGAAATATGATTCTGTGCGGTAACTGTCTTTTTTTTTTTTACAATTGTCCGTAGACGTACAAAATACACGCGCGCGCGTACACACACACTAAGAGGCCACGTCTAATTCTATCTGAAATCCATCTAAAAATCTCTCTAGAATCCTGCCAAACACGAGATTCGATCTCCTCATCTATAAAAACTGAAGCTAGTATCATAACCACTAGGTTATGGTACCATAATCACGTCTAATTCTATCTGAAATCTCTCTAAAAACTTCTCTAGAATCCTGATGAAAAAATTTCTCCATATCCATTTCAACCGAATTCAAATCACATGAAACTATACAAATTTCTCCATATCCATTTCAACCGAATCTAAATCAAATCAACTATTTATTTTCTTCGTTACGCGATATCTTTAAAAACTACGATAAATAACTATCAATTTATCCAAAATCAACTTCATAACGAGTCATAAAAATATACTTCCCAACACCTCTTTACTTCACTACATAATTCAATACACACATTTATTCATAACAAATCTTAGGAGTTAGGTTCTTTCTTACGCGACGAATCGCCCTTGCTGTAGTTTATCCAGATTAAAAAACATTTACCATTGCACCGAAGTCCTTTTACCGCCACCTCTACTATATAAACACAACGGGATCCCCTCTCTCATTCTCTATTCCACAGCTCTTGCATTTTATTCTGTTTTTCTCTACTCATTCAGATCCTAACTCTAAGTAACCAACATAGAGAAGAAGAAGAAGAAGAAGAAGAAGAGAGAAGAAAATTGGGGCCAAGAAGAAAGATGGTGTTTGATTCTTTGGTGCCTGATGTGGGTCTCAATCTGAAGGCATTTGCAACAAAATCTATTTTGAAGGAGATGAATCAGATGGACGGTCGAGACGCGAAAGCATCGAAACTCGAGGGGTTTATCAGAAATTTGGAGGTTGAGAGGGCCAAAATCGAAGTTTTTCGTCGTGAGCTTCCTCGCAGCGTGAATCTGCTTACTGATGGTAATTTTTTTTTTCAATTTTTGATAGGTTTTTACGCGAATTTTGGTGACGAAATTGAAGTAGAAGGATTGATTTTTGTTGGGTTTTTTTTTGTTTTGTTTCAGTTATTGAGTGGTTGAAGGAGGAAGCTGAGAGATGTGAGAAAAATCCAGTTTTTGAGGAGTTGATGCCATTGAAAAGCAAATTTGAAGAGAATTTAGGTGCGAAAGTTGAAAATGATGCGAAAGATAAGATGAACTGGTTGAGCTCAGTTCAGCTATGGAGCCATGGCGAACGAGCTCAAAAGCATGAATCAAATTTCAAAATTCACAACAAAATCTCACAAGAGGTACTAAAATTTCCACTAATTCCCCACAGTTCCTCTTTTTTTCTATATTTTTTTACTAATTTTGATAATAAATATCTTCGATTTTCAGAGTACTTCAGGGGGGGTTTTGCAATTCGAAAACTTTTCAAGGAAGCAAGAGAGGATTGAAAATGAAATGGATCTGAATTTAATATCTTACAAGGGTGTAAACACAATTTCAGCGAATAACTCGGATTATTTTTCAAATCAAATCACGATCCAAAATCAACTGAGAAAAACGAGACGGTCTTGGTCGCCGGAATTGCACCGACGTTTCATTTCAGCTTTGCAAAAACTTGGTGGGGCCCAAGGTAAAAAAATATATAATAAATTATTTCAATTTAATCACACATTTTTGTTTAATTTACTGTTTTTTCTTTCAATTTGGAGCTAATCTTTTATGTTTTTTGTTCAGTGGCAACACCGAAGCAAATAAGAGAGCTGATGAAAGTTGACGGATTAACAAACGATGAAGTAAAAAGCCATTTACAGGTTAATCAATTACTCTCAATTTCATTATTTACTAACAAACAATTTGATTATTTCATAACTAACTAAATCTGCTTTTACTTTTTTGTAATATTTCAGAAATATAGATTGCATTGTAGAAAAACGCCACAAAAAGAACAACAACATTACAGTAGTTCACAACAAAGCACATCTCAATCTAGTTCACCAACTGGGCATCTCCAGTTTTCTGTAAGAAATGGAGGGGCTGTGTCTTTTGTTACTGGAGAGAGTTGTGAGTTGGAATTAGAAGATGGAAGGTCTGAAAGCTACGGATTTAAGTGAGAGATTTTGAAAGATTTTTGTATAGAGAGTGAGAGTGATTAGTATAGAGATTTGTATAACGGTATAGTGAGAGAGATTTGTGGGGTTGAAATGAAAATCGAGGTTTAGAGAGAATGAGAGTCGATTTTTTTGCCCTGTTGTTTTTCGTTTGGGTATTTAAGTTTTGACATAAATTATGAAGTTGATTTTTGGAATCTGAATTTAAAATATGTGTTGTTATTTAGAAGTAAGCGAATTGTATCGAGATTCTATTATACCAAATGTAGAAGATTTGAAAGGTTGGAAAAAAAGGAGCAAGCCACATATTAACAAAATAAAAACCAATTTTGAACAAAATGTGTCCATAATTTTTAAAGGAAAATACCCCAAAGATTCAAATTTTCTAAAAAAATGTCAAATTAGAATCTTCGGATTCTGAAAAGCCGAGAAGACTAAAATTTTCTATCTTTGAAAGGCCAAATGTCATTTTGGGTACTCGTCTTTTTGAAGATTAATTAAGGAAATTAATATAATTGAATATAATATTTCCTTAAGAAAATAATTGAATATTATATCGATTTATGCAATCAATAATTGAGATTAGAGTTATGATATTTCTTGCATTTTTATTTTATAAACTAATTGTTGCTCTAGACGAAAAGAAAAGAAATCTGCTCTAAAAATAGCATCACCTCAATTATCAAATGGGGTGTTTTTTAATTGTGTGATGTTTTAATATCATCATGTAGGACAACTATACAATTCAAACTTAAATAATACAACATGATGAATAAGAATATAAGATGGGTACAATTATTTGGCTAATTAAAGTTTCTAGGTTTTATCCTTCAAAAAAAGTTTCTAGGTTTTAAAATGACTGGTACAGCTTATGAGTGAGAAAAATAATTGATGGTCGGCTTTTTTATATACCTTGCTTTAGTTGTCACATTTTCCTCATGCAAGCTTTCCACATCATTCTAGTCATTATCTTAAAAAAAATTCCTTCAGATAATTTATTTTTGCTGGCAAACCAATTGGATCAAACAAAAAAAATTGTTAAATAATTCAAATTTGTTCTCTTCAAGGGATAGTGATTAATTCATATTGTATTATTATTTAGATAAAATATTACTCTCAATTGCGAGTCTCTGTATTTTAATTTGGTTGCGAACTTGTGTTGTAATCATTATATTAAAAAATTTCCTTAAATAATTTATTTTGCTGGCAAACCAATTGAATCATATGGGGTTTGGATCGTTATGTTCTCATAAGTTTCAAATTCTATTCAAAAGTTCTAGAAACTAAGAAACCAGTCAAATAATGAACTTCAATAAATAAAAGAAGAAGGAAAGACAATGCTGTTATGGAATATTAATCAAATATGGATGCTCTTTCGTTATAATTACGTAGCTCCCAAACAATGGCAATATAAGAATGCTTCAAAGAATGGAAATAGATTGTAAAATATCTTATTACCGTGTTTATTATTCTGTTTTAGTAAGATATTCTATATATTAATGTTTCCATATTGTAATTTTAAACTAGGCAACTGATTTCTTAGTCATCACTCAACCGTCTACGATATAATTAGGACACTAGCTATTGTAATATTCATCCCAATCAATACATAATTTCTCCTCTATTTTTCTCTGATCTCTCGCACCGCCTCCGTTAAAGGATTTAGAATTAATCATGTCGGATATTGAGGAGCACTTCGAGTCGTCTGATGCAGGCGCATCCAACACCTATCCGCAACAGGCCAGCACCATCCGTAAGAATGGATACATTGTGATCAAGAACCGTCCATGCAAAGTTACTGAAGTTTCAACCTCCAAAACCGGTAAACACGGTCATGCCAAGTGTCACTTTGTCGCGACCGATATCTTCAACGGCAAGAAACTTGAGGATATTGTTCCTTCATCCCATAGTTGTGACGTTCCTAACGTGAGCCGTACTGAGTACCAACTCCTTGACATAACTGGGGATGGATTCGTGAGTCTTCTAACTGAGAATGGTTAACCAAGGACGATTTGAGGCTTCCTGATCATGACTATGCTCTTCTCACTCAGTTGGAGGATGGATTTGAGGCGGGAAAAGATCTCGTGGTGACGGTGATGACTGCAATGGGCGAAGAGCAGATTTGCGCTCTTAAAGAGATCGTCGCTAAGTAAAAATATGGCTTAATATGATGTGAACAAAATGGTGTTATGATTATTATCATTGTTATTGTTGTTGTTATTTTGTTATATTAAGTGTTTTTTGGTTGCTAAGTTGACATGAGCTATGGCTTAAGTGGCGGTGATTGCTCAACTGGCTTAGTATTGTTATGAGTCTTATGACATTATCGTTGTGTGACTTATTTTATTATTACGTACCTATTCAATAATCAGATTGTTTTATTTTCAAAATAAACAAGTATTTTCTCTCTTCCAATTTCTTTTATTGTTCTCTTTGTTATTCTTTTTTGTATTAATTCAGTATTGTATTAATATTTAGAGCAGAAAATAACTTTCATTTTTTGAACAGGATTCCAATAAATTGAATTCCAAAATTATTTTTCAGTTATACTAAAGAGCTTAATAAATTTAAAGTTCAATTACTATTTAATGCATGTGATTATTATACAAATTAGAAACATAATTCAGTACAATTAAAAAAAGAAACATAATTAAGTAAAAGTAAAACTGACTAATGAATGTAATTATTGAGGGTTCACTTGGAAATATTTCTGATTCTAGTTTTTTGTTTTCTTTTGGTAAGAAAAAAGTGAAACGTGTTTGGTAAGAGGGGGTGTTTCCAATTTTTTTTTCCAAACTTGGATCTCAAAATACAATGGGATTTTGGAAACAACCATATATGGTTTCCTATTCTGTCAGTCTGTGTTTTTGTTTTTGCTTTTTAATGTGTCCATAGTTACTATTACTATAGAATGAAAATTTTGTTTCTTATTTTAAAACTAATAGTTTTGTCAAGTTATATTTATGTCTTTATGTACTAGATTGTTTTTTAGGTATTATGATAAAAATATGGAAACAAATTATTCCCTAGTTAAAAAAATGAAAACAACTATTTTATAAACAAAAGCAGAAAAAACAGAACATAATTTTTTGTTTATGGAAAACAAAAAAACAGAAAAAAAAAATGATACCAAATGAAACTTGACTTATTCGTTTTATTCGGCAGATCTATACAGTATAACAAAATTAAAAAAAAATTAAAAAACCAAGAACCTTTGGTAAAACTTCTTTCATCAAAGATAGTTGCATTATGTAACTCGACATTGGTTAAATAGAATCAACACGAGAGGCGTAAGAGATCTCCGTTTTCATTAAAAAAAAAAAAACCGAAACATGAATAATAATACAATTTTGATAACAATCTGAATCGAATTAACCGAACAATTGAACTGAATAAACAGAATTAAAATGATTCCTTTGGTTTCTAGATAATTTGAACCAAATCAAAGAGTGTGGAATCAAATCAATTGAAGATAGAAGTGATATTGGACCTACCATAAAGCTATCTAACAAACAAAGATTCATGCACTAGAATATTCATCACAAATGGTAATTTTATTTTGGTACATCAGTTTTGGATTTATGCTCAAATTTGAATTTTGAATGTGAACCATACGCATACTAAAATCTAAGTCAAGATTCAAGATATTAATATGAAAAGAATATTTTTGCAGGTAACCACTGAACATTTTTTTGACAATAAATGGCCATTGCACATGTTCTTGGTAGTACTCCAACTAAAAATTAGAATGGGGGAAATTCCTGATATTTATATAACGTATAATTAGTTTATAATTCATAGTAATATACATATGATACTAACTAAATATATTTCAAACTATTTATGTTAATATAAGCTATTATTTTAATTAACATAACATCCTTACCATACAACAATATCTATGGTTTTATGATTTGGGGACTTACTTAGCTGACAATCTCTTTATTTAGTGATATCAATTTATTCATTTATTATTGAAAGTGAAACCAATAATGCATTTACTGTAATTTTTAGACCATTTTATCTTCTTAATAAAAGACTTAATCAAGGGGATGAAAAAAAAAGTCAATTTTGTTGTTGTCATATACAGATCAGATCTCTGAGGATAAGATTCCCTCTCTTTGATTCCACATCACTACTCAATTCTGTCACGTTATTTTTTTTCTTCAAAGATCTGAGAGGATTTGCTTGTTTCCTTTCTTTTTTCTACAAAAGCACCTCTAATTTAGTTATTTAGATTAAATATATTAAGTAAAATATAAAAAAGCTACCCCTTCTTATTTTTTCTTGACTTATTTCTTTCTGTTATTTTTTCACATTAATTAATCTTGTCTGTATATAAACTATTGTAATGTAATGTAACTTAATTAGTTAGTCATTGTGCATAGGGTGTAAAACCTACCATATTTCATCCAAAAAAAAATTATATATAAAACAGAAATGATGATGATGATGATTATTATTATTATTATTATTATTATTATTATTATTATTATTATTATTATTATTATTATTATTATTATTATTATTATTATTATGAGTTCTTTTTGACATTATTTTATGAGTTCATTAATAATGTTAGATTTTTGACAGATGGATGGTTTCTTTTTGCAATATCCTTAAAAATAGAGGGGTTTTAGCAATTTTCAAGAAGGTAAGTTTCGTTTTGCAATTTAAGAATATAGAGGGATTTGTTTCTAATTTATCATCATCGTCATCATCATCATCATCATTATTATTATTATTATTATTATTATTATTATTATTATTATTATTATTATTATTATTATTATTATTATTGTTATTGTCATTTTTATTATTATTATTATCATTATTATTATTATTATTATCATTATCATTATCATTATCATTATCATTATTATTATTATTATTATTATTATTATTATTATGATTATTATTATTATTATTATTATTATTATTATTATTATTATTATTATTATTTATTATTTATTTATTTATTTATTATCATTATTATTATTATCATTATTATTATTATTATTATTATCATTATTATTATTATCATTATCATTATTATTATTATTATTATTATTATTATTATTATTATTATTATTATTTGGGCTAAGGCCTTGAAGCCCAATAACTCTACTATCTATCATTTCCTTTTCAAAATAAGGCCTCATTTGTAAACTAAATATAAAACTTTAACACTATTTAAATTTAGCACCAGCCTTTTCTTTTCTTTTTTAAACAGGCTTCAAAATAGCCCATTTTCTTCTTCTTCTTCTTCTTCTTCTTATAGAACAAATTGTTCCATTTTCTTCCATTTGTTTAAGCAACGCTCTGCTCTGCTCTGTCGCCGTTTTTCTCTTCCTTTTCATTTTGGTAAGAAATTCTCTCTCTCTGTTGAAATGGGTTTAAGTTTTTGAGTGTTTTGTTTTTTGAATGCAAGCTTGAGGAGTTTTTGAGTGTTGTTAATGGAATTTCAGTACCAAACTCTTCTTGTGTTTTATTCAATACACTAAAAAACTAGGGTAATTCCATTGTCTCTTAATGCGAAATTCATTATTATTTGCAAATTTAGTGACAATGAATTGATTATCTCTTGTTTTAGTTCAGTTGTATTTGGAGTTCCGAAAAATTAAACATTCTAAATTGTTTGTAATTTGGTATCTTGGAAGGGTTATATGTGCAAAATATGACAGTTATTATTTTTCAGGGTTTTATTTATAAAGGAGTGAAGCTGAATATTGATTAAAATGAGGGAAATTGTGACAATACAAGCTGGAGAATTTGCAAATTATATTGGCTCTCATTTTTGGAATTTTCAGGTCATTTTTACTACTTCAAAATTTCTCATATTTGCTTATAAATATCTATCTATATAGTTGGTTAAGTATTCTTTTTTTTTTTTTGCCCCATTTAATCATGAAATTTACTACGAAATATTATGAACTATTTACCTTCGAAACATAAAATAATTTTTAGTGAATATATTGATTTGAAATTTTGTTCAAATCACTTTTTAGTAAAATTTTTTTGATAAAAAAAAATTAATATAAACCACTTATTGTAATTTATAACTACACGTGTTTTCAAATTTTGAACTAGTTAGTGAGCTTCTGAAAAATAAAATAATTAATGTAATGAATATATTTAACTATTTAGGATGAATTGCTTGGATTAAATGAAGATCCAAATTCTGATCCAATTTTTAAAAATACAAAAATGGACATGGATGTACTTTACCGTACCGGCCAGACTCACCAGGTATTTTAAATATTTCTCTTTTTAAATTTTGCTAATTTTTTTTTTTTAATTTGACATTTTTTTAGAGGGTTATAAGATATGTTTATGTTAGATTTTTGAATGGTAAATTTGATATTTGTATTTTTTTGAGGGGTAATATAATATATATCAGATTTGATGTTTGTATTTTTAGAGGGTTAAATAATAAATATGATATTTTGGCATTTTGGAAGGGTAAATATGAAATTCCTCTTTTAGTAATGCTAATTATATTTTTTAATTTGATATTTTGCATTTTTTTAGAGGGGTAGTATGATATAAATTAGTTTTTGCAAGGTAATTTTGATATTTGTATTTGTAGAGGGTAATATGATATATATTAGCTTTTGGAAAGGTAAATATGAAAATTTTCTTTTAATTGTGATAATTATGGTTTTTTGTTAATAAAAAAATTGTTGCGACAAAATGAAAAATAAAATAAATATATTTATTTTTCAGGGAGTGTGGACATACTGCCCTAGAGTATTATCAATTGGTTCACAAGGTAATAAATAAATTCTATTAATATTTCATTATTTATTTTATATTATTTACATTTTAATTTATGTAATTTTTTTCTTATCTTTTTTAGGATCTCTTGGTACTTTAAGTTCGTCTGGTTCTTTGTATGGAAATGTTTCTAAGTCTGATCAGCCTGATGTACTTACATGGTAAACCAAATTATTTATTTTTATTATTTTTCATTAAATATATTCTTTATTTCTATTTTTTATTTTTTTGGATGACTGAAATAAGATTTTAGACCTGCATTCAGTTGTATATACTAATAATTTATAATTCATCAAAAGATTGCAATTTTTTTTTATGATTTTCTACATTTATATATATTAATAACTGATAAAATTAATCAAAATATTACAAATTTAGGAAAGGCGGTATTACAAAATCAATCGAAAAACCTCGCGAGAAAAATCTCTTTCTGCAAAATCTATCTCAAGAAGCAAGCTCAAGCTCAAATCCAAATCCGAATTCAAACTCAAATTCAAAGTCAAATTCAAATTCAAATTTGAAAATTGAAGACAAAGAAATGGTGGAAAGTCTAGAAAAAGATGTGAAATATTGGTCCGATTTTAGCAAAGCGCAATTTCACCCTAAAAGTTTGTACGAATTAAACGGAAATTGGACTGATTTGCAAAATTTCAACAATTTTGGGGCTGGAAAGGAAATTATTTCGGAAGGAAATCATTTAGAGGAGATTAATGAGAGGCTAAGGTTCTTTGTTGAAGAATGCGATCATATACAGGTTATTTTATTATTAATTTAATATTTTTATAAATTGGGGATTTTTTCTAAAAAAACCCATATATTTTCTCAAATTTATGTAAAATTATAGGGGAACACCACCTAGCCTTTGGAGTATTAAGAAAACAGTTATATAATATTCAAATAATATATAAAATAAAGATAAATTGTACTTAAAAGTTAAAACCACATTTTTCAAAATATTTGTGTGTTATCTTATTTCAACATAAATTAAGGTGTTTGTTTTACATTTTTTTTTTCTATTATCTCAAAGTAAGTTAAGTTTTCTTTCTTAAAACAAAACATTAAAGTTATTTCTTTTTTTAATTAAAATTTAAAGTATGGCTCTTTTTATTATTCCAAAAGATTGGATTTTTTTCATAAATACCAAAAAATCTCGATTTTTCTCCATAAAATTTTCCCCATTATAAAATCATACCTCATTACAATTTTTCTCATTTTATTTATTAATTTATTAATATCTTTTTTAAATTTACAGGGAATTAAATACATAGTCGATGACTCGGGCGGATTTTCTGCCGTCTCATCCGCATTTTTGGAAAATATTGCGGACGATTATGCAAATATACCTGTTTTATTATATTCTGCTAAAGATCCAAATTCTTATGATGATTCAAGAACCGATATAAAAAAATTAATTGCAAAATATTTACATGATTCCGTTTCGCTTGCAAAATTGGCGGGATTTTGCGATTTGATGGTTCCAATTGGAATTCCTTCTTTAAGTAAGATATTTTTCGTCTTTTTGTGCTAAATAAAAGAGGATTTTTCCAAAAAGAACCCTATATTTATGGTATTTATGTAAAAAGCCCATTTTTTTGGTATATAAAATATCCCCTGACTTTTAAAAATCTTAAAGAAGAAAGAACCCCTTAACTTTAACATTTATTTTCAAGTAATATATAAATAATAACAAATAGTATGCAAGCACATTTTGCAAATTATTTATCTGTTATTTTAAATAAATTAAAATGTTAACGTTTTATTTCTCTATATTTTTAAAACAACCTAGCGTTCGAAGGTAAAACATTTAAGTTATGGGGATTCTGAAAAAAATAAAATAAAAAAACATACATTAAAAAGATAGTTTTTTTCTTAAAAGATTTTTTGTAAAACCCCCTAAATAAAAAAACACACATTAAAAATCCAAAACTCGAAATTGCAAACTCATACAATTTTTTTAAATTTCAGATGATTTTGCTCCATCACTTCTTATAAAAGACTCAAATTTATTCCACTCGAGCGCCGTTTATGCATCGGCCTTACACTCTTTGAGCGTGCCTTTTCGTTTAGGTCCGAAATTTGATGTGAATTTCGCGTTCGGGTCCCTGGATTTTAGGGAATTTGTGAATTTGTTAACAGGAAGAGAGAGACAGAATAAGGTGGCGGCTTTGGATGTTTCCATGCCAGCTGGCTGTTTGAACGGTAGTTTTATTATTATAATAATAATAATACACTAAATGTTACAAGAATAATAATAACAATGATAATATACTAGATAATAATAATAATAATAATAATAATAATAATAATAATACACTAAATATAAATTATAATAATAATAATAACAACAATAATATACTAAATATAAATAATAATAATAATAATAATAATAATAATAATAATAATAATAATAATAATAATATTTTATTTTCTTTTTCATACTTTCAGATAAAAGAAACATATTGAGTGGGTTTCGAGCATTGACGCCTGAAATTGGAGATGATGCTGACGATTTATACTCATCTGAAGCATTAATATTCAATGGAGCATTTTATTCAGGTAAAATATTATTTTAATTTACCAATCTATTCATATTTTCCTAACTTTATATATTCACAAATGAATTTGTAGGTTTTTTAAATCCATATGTTTTTACAGGGGTATTTTTTTTTCTCCTTTTTAAAACATTATATTTATTTATGAATCTCTTTCTTAGAATAATGTTTATTCTTGAATCTCTAACATTATCATGTTTTTTCCCTCCTTGAAAATCATTTAAATCTCAATGTTTAATTCAATATTTACAGGCCAAAACCGAGCTTCAATTTCTCAAGTGAACGAAACCCTAACCCTAAAAAACCCTAAATCCTCTCACCTCTCAATCTCTCTCTCTCCTCTCCCAATCCCTCTCCCCTTCCCCTCAATCTTCTCTCCCCAAACCGGCCGCCTCGGCGAAACCCTAATTTCCCCTCAAACCCTAATTCCACCTCAAACCCTAAAAAACGGCCCGCTTGAGGTCGAATCCGTACCGATCGCGACTCGGATCCGATCGAGTATCGCGATAAAACCCTTTTTGGAAAATAGAAAAAATAATATATTTAAATACGGAATTGTGAGAGGAGCGAAGGGTTTAGGGTTTTTGAAGGATTGGGGATTTGGAAAAGAAGAGGTGGATGAAATGGGAGAAAATTTGGCCAAAATGGTTAGGGTTTTTGATTCTGAGTTTTCTGATGGTGATGAGAGTGATGAATCTGATTAGGGTTTAAGCGAAATGTTTGAGGGTTTAATGTGTGATAACTTGTTTGTATTTTGATGTGCATTTCAAGGTTTTGTGAGAATTAAATGAAATATTAAGGGTTTAATTTCTGTTAAGTTGTTTGTATTTGGATGTATATTTAGGGTTTTGTGAGAAAATTTTGATCCTGAAATTTTAGATGGAGTTATGATTCTGATTAGCATTAAATAAAATGTTAATGGTATAGTTTATCATAAATTCATAACTTGTTTGTATTTGGATGTTTATTTTAGGGTTTTGTGAGAATTTTTTTATCATGAATTTCAGACTGATGCTTGTACAAGTAACCATTTTGTACTTGAATGTGTATTTTAGGGTTTGTGAGAAAATTTGGTCGATTTGTAAGAACTATTTGAGGAAATCATAATTGCTTTTACAAACAATCTCTTAAAAGTATAAAATAAGAAATAGACAACAAACATAGACAATAAATAAAAAATAATAATACACAAGTTTATATGTAAAACCAGCTCAAGATCAAAACTGCACAATATATCAAGTTATTTTCTTCTAAAATTAATCAAATCTCTCATTTTCCATCTATCCAACCCAAATTCTCATTCTTCCAAAAACCCTTTCTAAACCCTAAAAATTTCGAGTCCAAAACTTTAACTGCACAGTATATCAAACTATTTTCTTTCCATTTTCATAATCTTCCAAAATATACTTCTAAAAATAATCAAAATCACTCAATTTTCCATCTATCCAACCCAAAATTCTCATTCTTCCAAAAACGTTTCTTAAACCCAAAAGAATTTGAATCATACAATTCGAGTTGTTTTTTGACCCACAAAGGATCATTAGGGTTTATCCAAAGGGCTTCGCCTGAATTTTTATGGCGAAAATCGGGGAAATTTTTACTCGGTTTTTTTGCTCTAAAGTCCCTCCATTCTTGTGGATTCGCGAAAAATATTTGCCAAAGGATTAATCGCTCTCTGTTTTTCTCTTCGTAATTTATTACTTCATTAGAACCTGAATTATCAAAAAAAGATATTTATTCATTTCTAAAGAATTAATTTCAAGTCAAAAATTCATCAGGATACAATTATTTAGGGTTTAGGGTTTAAGAAAGGGCTTACTGGCACTTGAAGTTTCATTTGCACGTAAAATTGTCGATTCTTTTTCATATAAATCTTCATCTTTACATTGTATTTCTCTTTTACTTTTCATTTGAACATAATTCAACTCGCACACTTCAACCTATTAAAAAGACATAATTTAATAAATTAATTATTTCTTCATATCTCACAAAATATAAAGTAAATAGCAAAAACAGCTCAATATTTTTCATGCCATTTCTGTTTTTAGTACTATTTTTATCATGTATTATATCAAAATAACAAAAACAGCTCAATCAATTATTCCTTCAAAATGCATTATAATTAGTTCTAATAGAAAAATAAAATTAATGAAACAAACCTTGTATAATATATTGTGGGCCCCACTTAAATCGATTTTATTGTAAGAACCCAAATGGCCAAAAACATAAACAAACTCTTTCGGTTTTAAATGCTCATGACAAATCTCTGCCAGCTCGCCTCTCATCGCTAGTAATATTCTGTTCCAATTTATTTCTTAATTAATTTCATGTTAGAATAAAATTTACATAATTATTGAATTATTCAGAGGAAAATCAGAACAAACAGACAGAATTCGCGTAAATTCTCTCAAATCATACAAAATTAAAATGAAAAGAGATCATATTCTGGCAAAAGGCCAATCTTTATACATCTTCTCAACTTTAATTTTCAATTAAAATCGACAAATCAATTCATTTTTTTCTAAATTAACATAAAAAAAATCTCTAATTTCACAACCTACTCACCGCAAAGGCGAGCAATTATTGTCCTGAGTCGCAAGAGGGTCTTTAATCCGAAGAAAAGTATAAACTCCACCTCTATCCGGATCATTTCCGTTCAAATTGAATTCTCTCACCGGCGCCGCGATTTCCCCGATCAGGCTGCACTTGCTGCAAGACTCCCGACGCTTCCTCTCGACAGTCGGAGGCTTCGGCACCACCGAGCGCCGCCGGCGAGTCACGGCGGCGAGGTGGGCGGAGGATCGCCGGAGAGAATTCATTTGTGAATTTGGTTTTGAAGTTCATTTTTCTTCTGAAGTTCAATTTTTTGAAGCCTTTTGCATGTTGGGCTTTATAAGTTATGGTATTTAGATATGAGTTTTAGGCCCAAATTAATAAATAAGTGGGGGTTGAGATTTGGACTTTTCATTTTTTATTTTTTATAGAAATAAGTTCACTTTTGCCCCCTGAATTTTTTAAAATTGTTCAACTTGCCCTCTAAAATTTTTTTTGCACACTTTTTCCTCCTAAACAGATATTGTTCTGCCACTAGTAGTGGTGGAACATGTGAATTTTCAGTTTTTTTTTCAAAAATGTTCCGCCACAAGTAGTGGCGGAAATGGTAGATACCCCATTATTTTGAAATGAGTGGTATTTGCTGATTTATTTTTGAATAGAGTGGTACAAAAAAAAGTCTGAGATTTGAGAGTTTTATTTATTTATTTTTGGTTTAAAAAGTGATTTAATATATTCAAATTATCATATATTAAATATTCCGGAAAATGTGAAAGCATGATGGGTTATAACACGCCCAAAACGTGACGAAATTTGTATATATATTTTTTTCGTTTTTCAATATATTAATTTTTTTTATATACTGTTTTTAACTGTTTTATGATTATACTGTTTATTGTCTCTCCATAATGCTTACAAAAAATAAATCTTATATATGCAATGTCATGATTTATTTGCCCTATTTTCCATTTGATATAATATTCTGCCTTCATTTATTGTGCAAATGAATAATGACACATTTTTTGTACTTCTTTTAATTTTCTTGCAAAGGACGAGATAAAAAGGATGCATAGCTCAAACACTGGCACCAGGTACAAAGAAATTCAAATTTGTCAGAACAATGAATTGAATCCAAAATATTCTGACGCAACAAAGATCACACAAAATCAAGGAAAAAATAGAAGGCACAAAGATCACCCTTTATTGTGGTTGCATGCGTGAAGAAAGAGAAGGAAATAATTCCAATAATACATGCAATATAATGATGGTCCTTCTTACTAAGCTATTATATTTTGAAGCATTTTGTCATCATATAAAAGGAATTATTTTCCTTATTTTGACCTTGATAAATGATATATGTTTCACAAATGAAATCACCATGAAAAAAAAAAATACAAATTTGACCTTGATATGCATTCCTTTGCAATTAAAACATTTTTTTATCTCTCCTTAATTTAATATTATATCAGTAGTATCTAGGTGCATAGTTCTCAGTGTACAATCTAGAAAAGTTCTTCAACAATTTTTTAGATGGAAAGGTTAAAAAAAAAAATAATAGATCAAAAATAAAAATGAACAATAATAGAAAGCTTTCATTTTGAGAGAAAAAAAAGATTAGAAGAGATCAAGAGAAACAATCAATTAATAACATACAATATTTCTAGAATATTCATCCAAGAGAGCTAGATACAAAAAGATTTTTGTGTTTAGTAGATAGAAAATTTAAGTTGTATGTTCTAAAATCCTCATAACAAGAAGTAAAATTACATGTCTCCTTTACGGCAATGTCGGCCCGACGCAATTCCTCCCCTCATCACTCTCAACCATTTTATGTTGTTGCATGTAGACTTGCATTTGCGATTGCAATTGCAACTCAGTTTGTGAAGGTTGTTGCATGAGAAAAACGCCCTCAAACGCCTGATGATGTGGCAACGATTGATCAGAAGCGGGCGGCAGGAGGACTGTCTCACCATTTGTGAAATCATGACCATCACAATCTTTTCTCATCCTCTCAAAAGATGCATTTAACTGAAATGCCTCTTGTTCTTTCGAGGCCTGTAGAGCTCTGAGTTGTTGAGTCTCGGCGTGCAAAGCTACAAGGATCTGTCGAGCCTCAGATCGTTGTTGCTGCTCGCTCAACAAAGCTTCGTTTTGTGATGACGTGGAGCCAGGGCTTCCAAGCCCTAGCGTCGTACCGATCCCTCCATTCCCAAAAGGCAAGGCCATACAAGATGATGACGTGGCGGGCATTAAACTTTTGTTCATAAAAGGAAGCGCAGAAGAAGCAGAAGGGATCAGAAACTGCGAAAATCCGGCCGGACCGATATACGAAGCGAGCTCCTTCTTGGCCAATGAAAGATCCAACTCCACTTCCTTGATTTTGAGTTGAAGAAATGAAATATACGCGACGCAACCATAAACCGGATTCTTCAACCGCATTTCGGCCTCGTAAGCCAAGGAGTTCACAGCGTCTTCACGGAGCGGTGGGAGAAGATCGTTGAGCAATTTTGCAACATTGCTCGCTCCAAAAACTTTGTGCACGTTGGAGAAACGAGCAGGATTTTCCGGCGGGAAGTACGGCGCGAATACACAACTTGAAGTGCATTTACGACGGAGGAATTTGCATGCTGCGCATGGGCTCGACATTTTCGGTCCTATTGTGGATCCAATATATGTTGATTCTTCCTCAAATATCTGAAAATTGGAAAATAGATAGATAAGAATAAGATTTTACCATAGAAAAATGTAAGGAATAAGATTTCCCATTTTCATAATTTCAGAGGGATTTTTTTCCATTTAAATTGTATTTCTTAGTTATTATATTTCTTCTTTTTTTATGACTCTTCTTTTTGAATCGGATCTTTGATGATATGTTTCTATCAGTACGTCATTTTGTTTAAAAAAAGTAGAGGAAAAAAGAAAAAATGATAGAGGAACGAAGATTTCCTTATTTTCAGATCTTCTAAAGTATTTTAATTGTGTGTGTTTGTAAAACTGGAAAAAAATGAATAATAAATAAAGTATTGGCTAGATCTGAATTCTAGGGTTTCAAAAATTCACGAAGATCTAATCTATTATTGGGGTTGATATCAATACAATACACATACCTCAAAAAGGGGTAATGGAGTGCAATTTTCCTCTCTCTCTCTCTCTCTCTCTCTCTCTCTCTCTCTCTCTCTCTCTCTGTTTCTAAACTCAGCTTTCAATCCATATAGAACCGGTACAAGAATTCGGTACCAGATCCAAATTCAAATACTGGTTTCAAACTTCTTAAAAACCTTCAAAAAAACGAATGAAAGACAGAGAAATTAAGCTTTCATTCGTACGTACGTACGTCTCCCTTTCTTCCCCTTCAGGGGAGAAAAGAAAACCCTAAAAACAACAACCAAGAGACAAAGAAAGAAAAGGACTCTCCCCAACAAAATGAAAATAAAAGAGAAATAAAACGTAAAATAATTAGGTCAAAGAGAGAGACCTTAGAGCGTGTGGATCGGAAATATCTGCGGCGTTTTTGAAGGAGAAGAAAATGAAGAAATTAGGTTTGATGAGTTTAGATCCCAATGAGAGGGGAGACGACGACCCAAAATGAAATAAATCTCGAATGCTGTTTCTTAGTTTTGATTTGATTTGGATAGTGATTACTGAGTTGAATTTTACTATGAAATATTATTATATTTTTCTAAAATTAGGGATTGAGAATTTTTCGTGATGAGATCGAGAGAGAAGGGAAGTGAGCTGGATATGTGGAGATTCACGCTGAATTTAATTGAAATATGGATCCCAATGGGCTATGTTTTAGTTTGGATAATCATTATCTTTTTACAAATTTTTAATGTATGTTAGTAAAATGTTATGAATTGAATTCCATGTTTTTTTTTGGATTAAAAATTGATTCGATTTAATTTAGTTTATACTTTGTACTAATAAATTTTAGTTCATATTAAATAAAGGAAAAATAAATCATGAACCAAAAATATATAGATAGTCAAAAAAGTTATATATTACAAAAGGCATATTGAATAAAATAAAATAGGTAAAAGATATAATAAACAAATAAAAATAACAATTACCCTAAGTTCACTCACCTCGGGCATAATAATAATAATAATTTTTAAAAATAATCTTTCGAAAAAAAACATATTAATATTAAGAAAATATATACTGGACATACAAAAAGTATATATTTAACATACGAAGTAAATACTGATTTTTGTATGAAAGTTTAAGCCCAAATTATATAATTACTGATTTTTTGTATGAAAGTTTAAGCCCAAATTATATAATTACTATGAAAGTTTAAGCCCAAATTATACAATTACTGATTTTTGTATGAAAATTTAAGCCCAAATTATTTACTTTGTAGGCTAAACGTATTAATATGAAAAATCATATGCTGATTTTTGTATGAAAGTTTAAGCCGAAATTATTTACTTTGTAGGCTAAACATATTAATATTAAAAAATCATATACTGATTTTTATATGAAAGTTTAAGCCCAAATTATTTACTTTGTATGCTAAACATATTAATATTAAAAATCATATACTGATTTTGTATGAATGTTTACGCCCAAATTATTTACTTTGCATGCTAAACATATTAATATTAAAAATCATATACTGATTTTTGTATCAAAGTTTATGCCCAAATGATCCAATATCTATTTCAGCCCAAACAAAACAAGTTCCATTCCAACTTCTCTCTCACTATTGAATTTTTTTTTTGAACCGGCCGAAAAAAGAAAATTAATTAAAAAAAATAGTCAAGTTTTCAAATTATTTGTTAAAATGGTCATTTTGACCTGTCACGGAGCAAAACAATATTTTTTAGCTTAATTCAGTGAAAAAAAAATGAGAAAATTGATGTTTCACCCGGTGAAACTAGATTAGTTTCGGTCAGTGATTAAGCGAGATGATCATTTTCGCAAATAATTTGAAAAGTTGATAAATTTTCTTAATTAATTTGGAGTTTGAATAGTTTTGGGTCATTTTCTTAAAAAAAATCCTCACTATTATGAGCCCAAAACTAACAAAACAAAAACATACACAAAAACCTCTAAAACCCCAAAACAAACACTAAAAAAAGTTCTCAACTTTTCTCTCTAACCATGGCCATGGCTCGCATCGCCGGCTCCGCCCATTTCGCCGCCGCACCTCCATCTCCGGCGTGGCGTCGTATCGCCGCCGCCTGGCACCACCGCACCATCCAGGCCGTGCCGCGCGAGGCGTCCGGCGGGCGGGCCGCCGCCAAGGAGAGAGCGCAGGGCCGGGTGCCGGCGATACTCATCTCGCTCTCCGGGCCCGATCAGGACGTGAAACGGGCGCCGAAACAGATGGTGACGACGGAGGCGAAGCAGATCAGGGAGTTGTTGAAGGACTCGCCGTACTTCTGTACTACTCCGATCAAGCTCCAGGTCCGAGCCGGGTTGAGGTCGGAGACGGTTTTGCAATCCGGCACCGTTCTTCCTCTCAGGGTATCATTTTAAATTGTATTGGAAATGATTTTAAATTTGTAAAATGATTTTGAATTTTCTTTTTCAAATTTGCGATTATTCTTGTGAGAAATGATTTTAAATTGTATTGGAAATACAAATTTGATCTTTGTTTGTGCTGTAAGGATTAAAATTTTCAAAAAATTGATCTTAATTTCATGAGTAAATGAAATAATTGTTTTTTTCCCCTTTTTTTGGGTAAGTATTAGAATATATCCTTGTATTTTCAATTTGGTTTTCTATTTGAAATTGCTTTTGTTCTTAGATTAAGAAGAGAGTTTAATTGGTATTGGAAATAGAAAATAAAGAATTTAGTATTTGTTAAAAAAAATGGCACACAAACATTACCATGTGTAAAAATTTGGTTTTAATTTCATGAGTAATGGAAATAATTGTTTTGCAATCTGGCACCGTTCTTCCTGTCAGAGTAAGTATTGGTTACTGTACTTGAAATAAAGCTGAATTTGTGTTTCAATTTGGTTGGATTTTTCTAATTTTATTTCGTTCTTAATTGTTGGTTATATTTCAAGAAATGATTTTAAATTGTATTGGAAATAAAAATTTAATCTTTGTTTGTGCTGTAATGGTTAAAAATTTGATTTTAATTTCATGAGTAATTGAATTAATTCTTTTTCAAATTTGCTTTTATTCTTAATTGTTGGTTTTATTTCAAGAAACAATTCTTAATCATATTGGAAATATAAATTTAGCCTTTGTTTGTGCTGTAATGATTGAAAATTCAATTTTTATTAAAAAATTGACACACAAACATTACCATGTGTAAGAATCTGATTGTTTTTTCATGAGTAATGGAAATAATTCTTCTTTTTTTTTTTTTTTTTTTTTTTTTGAGTAAAGATTAGTAGAAAGGAAGAAACAGGAGAGATTTTGAATTTAGCAATGGCTTGGGCCGAAAAAGGAAAAGAGCTCAAAGTGAAAGTGCCTCTTGTTTTTAAAGGAGAAGATTCATGTCCTGGTTTGAAAAAAGGTTTGATTTTACTTTCTTTTTTAATTTTTATTGCCTCAAAATAAATAAAAATCAGACAAAATGTTTGTTTCTTTGATTTTTTTAATGTTGTAATTGCAATTGGGCATAAAATTGAAGTTAAATTGAGGTTAATTTAGACAATTGAGGGTTAATTGGAGCTTAATTTGTTGAAGAAACAATTACCTTAATTTAATTCCTCTTGTTTTTAAAGAAGAGGATTTATGCCCTGGTTTGAAAAAAAGTTTGTTTTTTCCTTTTCTTTTTTATATTTTTATTGCCCCAAATAAATAAAAACAGAAAAATGTTTGTTTCTTTGGTTTATTTTGGCTTGTTTTAATGTTCTAATTGCAATTGGACATAAAATTGAAGTTAAATTGAGGTTAATTTAGACAATTGAGGGCTAGTTGGAGCTTAATTTTTTGAGAAAACAATTACCTTAACTATATAGACATTTCAGGCTTTTGTCTAAATATTTGAACTATTAAGAAGGGTCTAAATAGAATATTTGTAAAATGCAGGGGGTTATTTGCGAAAAGTGAGGAGCTTTCTGACGCACAAATTCCTGGTAGAGGAAATTCCTCAAAAGATAGAGGTCGATTTGGCAAAACTCGACATAGGAGAGAGAATTGTGTTGCATGAAAAGTTGGTTTGTGAAATCTTGTCTTCCAAGCCTTCTGAGTCAAAACCGGAGCCAAATCCTGTTTTAGAATCATGATTAAAAATAACTTTTTTGTTCGAAATAAACTTTATTTGATAATTTGTACTATTTAGTTGTTTTGTTTAATTAGTGCTTTTTGGGTAACAGTTGTGCTGTTTTGAATTGTACTGTATGGAAATTTGAAGTTTGTTGTATGAGCAAGATTTATGCGCAATTGTGTTTTGTTGATGAAAGAATTGAGAGAGAGACTTGAATGATTATGTGAATTGCTTGATTAATTGCTGCCTTAATGTTAGTGGATTAACATACTAATCTTTATTCTATCCTAATTAGCATACTACTAAATAATTAGTCATCTCTCTCAAGTGTAATGAGATTTTCTTAAACCTTTAGCTTGTCTCTTGTGAACATACTGGTAATTTAGATAAAAAAAAGTCCATCTTAAAAGCTTCAGAATCTAGAACTTAAACTAAAGAATGAAACTAAAGAAATACCAGATGATTTGGCTCAGGTTGAAATCTGAAGGGATAATTTCACATTTCTTTTGGTGTTTATCTGGTTGTTTTTTATTTTTTGCTTAATTACCAAGAGTGCATGGCACTAACTTCAGATGAAAATGTTAACTTTCAAAATATAACAAGAACAACATTCGTCCTAGTAATAATATACTATTTTTTTAAAATAGTAATAGTAAATAATATTGATAATATACTTATTCGTTCCTTTTTCCTCACATGAGTTTATGTAGACACTAGGAACATCTGTCCTAGCTAGCATATGCAATGAAAACATCGCTCTAAGAATATCCTAGACATTAATTAGAATATTATTTTACGAAACATCGATCGTAGACATTAATTAGAATATTTCTCTACGAACACCTCTCTAAGTATAGGGATTAACTAAAACATAAGATACCTAAAAATTATAATTAGTTTTAGAAATACTCAAAAATATTAAATATATTTTAGGAAAACTGAACCAATTCATTATTTTGTCACTTGATCATGTCACTACGTCAAAACATCATAACTAATTATTAATTGAAGCACATACACACAATACCTATCTAAACAACTTTGCCACAATGACCCAATTCAGTACCGCATGTATGGAAAGAACGGCGGATATTGCCGTCAACATCCATACTTTGCTCCGCGATAAATAGAACTTTTGTAGTGGAAAGTTTATCACAAGAGCAAAAAGCTGGGGTATTAGCAATCTTGAGAACTTTCTGGCGACTTCCGAAATTTCAAGGGATTGGTCGAGGCATTGGAGAAGAGGAGTCGCGAAAAGAAATATAGGAGTCAAAGTGGCTGCCGACATGATGGAAACAATATCGTTCCAAATGAGGATGAAACAATGACGGCAATAATGGTTATTAATTTTGGGGCCTTCGGGTTGTTCACTCCTAATCCATTGGAGATTCATACACTAAAATTAAACAACAAGCAATTCCTCAAAAAAACATGTGAGCTATAAGAAAAATATGCTCTGATAATATATGTGAGGAAGATGTGAGCTGTAAGAAAAATGTGCTCCGATAATATATATCCGCATATGAATATTCTCATGTATGCCTACATATGTATGTGCATATGTATATTCTCATGTATATACATATGCATATGTCTGCATGTGTATGTACATGTGTACCTGATAACATAAGAAATGTTTATGAGGAATGTAATATTAATTTTAAGATCAAGTATTAAGAATACAAAAAACTTAAAATATTAACTAAATAAGATATAATACATGGTATTTGTAGAATAGTAACTCCATGCTCTATAATTGATTTATGCATATTGCAAGATTTCTTTGGACAATTGATAAATTATTTTGAGCAAATAGCTTTGACATGGAGTTTGATTCTAGCAAAGGCATGATGGACCTATGAATTTTATAATGCATCGAGTTCCTAATAAAAAGGTGCTCCAATAATGTTTAAAGTGTTGCACACCCGCCGGTTCCTGCGAGTTTCACGTCGGAGGAGAAGGACTTCTTCAAACGTGGCTGGCAGCCAACGCGCTTTTGGAGCACCCTTTTATAAGGAATTCGACGCATTATAGTATCCACAGGTCCATCCAGGCCTTCGCCGGCATCAAACTCCATGTTATTTTATTAAATTTTTATTATTTTGTAAACGATATGGTGCTGAAGAAGAAACCAAGCAACGTGGTGGAAATTGATTGGGGGTCAAGTTATTATTGGTGCAAAGTAGGTGGTGATGAGAGAAGAGAAGAGGTTGTACGCAACGCGTGATGCGTATCTGTGTCAGGCAATAGTACTTAGGTACCTTATCAAGAAGAAGACCTAAGTTATGTCTTAATTACGAGTTAATTAGTAATGTAGGTTAATTATCTTAATTAGTATTATTTTTATTATAATTGCATAATTAACCTTAACTGGGCTAAGAAATTATTCAATCAACGAGCAATTTAAGTTAGATTTGGATTCCCGCAACATAAACATACTTTCTCTATTTATTTACTAATTTATTTATTTAATTAATTAATGACTTATTTATTTATTTATTTTGAGTTACTTGAGTCTCTATTTATTTATTTATTTTTAAATAAATACGGAGTATTCATTTATTTGTTTTTTAGCAGGAAGGGGAAGCACTTGTACTCAGCATCATGCCCCCCGATCATGTCGTCGTCGTCATCTCAATCGGGATTGCCGAGATCCGGCCCCGCCCGCCGCGGCCCTGCTCGCTTCCGATTTTCCTTCCTCGGAGACCGAACTAGACTGTTTATTCCACCTCTCCGAGACCTGCCGGGCCCCACATAAGAAAGGTGTTAGTAGTATGTCCTAGGCCAATATATTTGAGACCTAGATGTATGGATTGTGTTAAACAAACATTGTGCTTATTTAGAGATATTTTATATAATAAATACGTATTGATTATTTTATTCTTATTAGTAAAATGAACCTATATATCATCAAAATATGTGACTTTGATAGTAAAACTATAAAGTATTATGAATTCTATTCTAAACCGTCCCTGATCATTCATAGGATATTTGTGAGACAAACGTACTTTATTGATCATGAATAAGAGTTATTAAGTCATTAACGTAAGTATATGTTAGAGATCATATACTGGATTGACCCACCGTGAGAATACTACATTGTTCGTGTCATTAGTTATTCTCAGTAAAAAATGTATCTGTAATCCTTAGACTTGAGGTTATCTCAGTTTCCTACATGAGAAATTTTATACTTTAATATAATCTAGCATCGTCTTTAACCGGGCGGTCATAAAGATTATAATTAGGTATATAATGAATTATGCGGAGGAAAGAGTTTAATTAAGATATGATTTGTTCCTCTCATAAAATGAGAGAGATATCTTTAGGCCTCTTGATGATTTGATTGAAGAAACGCACGGCCGTGCTCGAGTGAATTAATAAGGAGTTATTAGTGTCATTTCATGTTCAATCAAATTCGGTGTCAAGAAATATTTATCGACCAACATAAGGTTGACGCATACCATGCCTTATGGACGATATAGATATCGTGTAACAAAGTGATACAATGAATGAATATAAATTAGGTTTGATCGAATCATCTATACTTGCTTAATTTGGGTAATCATGATACCTTGTTAGAGGTCGCTCATGATTTATAATCCTTTGTGATTATTGCCAACATTAAGTAAACCTACATGGTCACACACAAAGAACAACTATTGAGACGTACACAGAAAAAATCATAACTTATGTGATAAGTTGTATGAAGAGCTACATAGTAAGTGACACATCCAATCCTACATCTTATATGATAATATGTGTTGCATATATAGTTACATAGTTATCATGCACATATGATATGAAACTTATGGACTATATAGGCACAAAAGACACCCCAAGTAGATATATAAAGATATATTATTTTCGTCCAATTTTTGTGAGACAAAAAGAGAGAAAAATCCGAAAAATATTCTCTTGTTATTTCTGTGAGAAAAATTGAAGAATGAATATTAGCATATATCATTCTCTATCTATTCAAAGGGGTTGTTCGTGTGGATACCGGTAGAGGATGAAGCGAAGTGCGGCGTCTTTGTGATTCGGGTTGAAACCGTGGTTTTGTTTGGAGAATCGGTTTGTTTGGAGAATCGGTTCGTTTGGAGATCGCTTGGAGATCGGTTTGTGAGGCCGATTAGGCGAAACATACAAAGGATCGGTTTGGAAACCGGTTTGGAATCGGGCAAAGAAAAGCGTCAACCAAATTCGCTTTCGATTATCACGGATTAAGCGTAATCTGAAGTTACAAAGTTATGGATTTTTCTTTGATTTAATTATAATTCACGGATCCTTCTTTTGGGTTTCGAATTCGATTTTTTTTTCCGCTGCATTATGAACGGTAGAAACCCAACAAAAGGAGCCTCCAATTCCGCTCGGCATGGATTGTTCTCTTTATGTCTATGTGTTTGTCCGTTTTGATCGTTCTTTTAATATTCAGTTTTGAGGATCTTTCTAAAGGAGAGAACATTGATAGTGTTTTTGTTTCTGTTTTTTTTATTGATTTTTTATAGAATATTAGTAATCTGCTCAGTCTAGGTAATAAGATTGGAATTTTTGGAGTGAAAAAATGGAGGGTGGTATTTTGATTCTAGTATATATCATTTAGACAATGCTTGTGATTTTTTTTTTTGTTTTTTGAATTTGAAGATGTAATGGGATGATGTAAATAAGGTTGAGCAGAATGAATGAACATCTGTTAATGAGAAAATTCAGTATAACAATTATTTTATCTAGAAAAAAGCTCACTTTTGCCCCCTGAACTTTTTAAAATTGTTCAACTCGCCCCTGAACTTTTTTTTGCACACTTTTGCCCCTTAAACTCTTCCAACTGTTCAACTTGCTCCATCCATCCAGTTAAATGTACAGTCACCAGTTTAGTTCTTGCGTGGCATGCTGACGTGGCAAATATATTAATTTTTTAATCGCCCAGTCAGCACGCCTCCCTTCTTTCTTTTCTTTTCTTTTCTTCCCTTTTCTTTTCTCTTCTTCCCGTTCTTCTCTTTCTCTCCTTCGCTCCTTCTCTGCGCCGTCGCCACACCGTCGCCGCCACCTGCGCCGTCGCCGCCGCCACCCTGCGCCTCCGCCGTCGCCATTATTTGTGTTTCATATACAACATTTGTTTCATATACAACATTTGTGACGTTTGCCACCCGTTTACAAAAATAAATGAAAAAATTTTCAAAATTGGATTTAGTAACGGTTTTTAACAAAAAACCGATACTAAATATTAATACTGTATCGGTTTTTAAGAAAGAACCGATACTAAATCGGGAAAATCAAAATCATAAACACTTGGTAACGGTTTCTATGAAAGAACCGTTACTAAGTGATTTAGTATCGGTTTTTCAGAACAACCGTTACTAAGTTTTGATACTTAGTAACGGTTTTTATGAAAGAACCGTTACTAAGTATTCATTTAGTATCGGTTCTTTAATAAAAACCGTTACTAAGTGTTTAGGTTTTGTTTTACCCGATTTAATATCGGTTCTTTCATAAAAACCGATATAGTATTAATATTTAGTATCGATTTTTTGTTAAAAACCGTTACTAAATTCCTTAATTTTGAAATTTTTTTCATTAATTTTTGTAAACGGGTTGCAAACGTCACAAATGTTGTATATGAAACACAAATAATGGCGACGGCGACGATGGCGGCGGCACGGCGACGGCGCGGCGACGAAGCAGAGAAGGAGCGAAGGAGAGAAAGAGAAGAACGGGAAGAAGAGAAAAGAAAAGGGAAGAAAAGAAAAGAAAGAAAGAAGGGAGGCGTGCTGACTGGGCGATTAAAAAATTAATATATTTGCCACGTCAGCATGTCATGCAAGAACTAAACTGGTGACTGTACATTTAACTGGATGGAAGGAGCAAGTTGAACAGTTGGAAGAGTTTAGGGGACAAAAGTGTGCAAAAAAAAGTTCAGGAGGCAAGTTGAACAATTTAAAAACATTCGGGGACAAAAGCGAGTTTTTCTCTTTTATCTATTAATATTTGTTTTCGTAAAACCCAATAATTCTCAATCCAAATAATTCTTAACCCAAATCCAATTGGACCAGATCTGCCAGTTTTTTTTGTCCTATCAACAATGATGATGCCCACTGTCCAGTAAAAAACATGAAGCTCTTTAAACCTGTACTCTGACTCCTTTTCCACATTGATTGTCCGCCTCTTAACATAGTGCTCTCTCTACAATCACTCTTTTCCAATTAGTATGAAATAGACATGAAAAATAATATTCTTTTTCAAAAAAAAACATTAATATACAATTATTTTTTAATAATATTTCGTAAGATAATTCCAACAATAAAACAAACCATGACCAACTTGCAACAATAAATCAATGTACTTCACAAATATAAAATTGTAACAAACCATATATTATAGACCAACTAACTGCACTCCCTCCTTCCTCTTCCTCTTTCTCTTTCTCTTTCCTACTCTCATAACTCCATTCAGCTACTATTCACTCTCGTTCCACTCTCTCTCCATGTCTCCTCGCAGTGGCTTCGACCCAAAAACAGGCACATTCCATAGCCTCCGCCCACCAACTTCCCTGCCGCCGGACTCCGCCCCGTTCTCCGCCGCGTCCTTCTCCCTCTCCCTCACTCCTGACAACAACTCAGCCCCAGCTCTGCTCGATGCTTCCTCCTCCGCCTCTCTCTCCTTCGCTTCCCTCCTCTCTCAGTCTGCCTCACTGGCCTCAGCGCTCAGGTCTGCACCGTTCAACCTCTCAGTTGGCTCTGTGGCTTTTATTTTGGCTCCGTCACGACTGGACGTGCCTGTGATATATTTTGCGTTGAACTTGATTGGAGTGGTTGTTTCTCCGGCTAACCCGGCCTCTACTCCGGCGGAGCTTGCCCACCAGATAAATCTCGCAAAACCCGACATTATTTTCTCCATTTCTCCTCTAAAGTCGAAGCTTCCTTCCACCATCCCACTTCTTCTCCTCGACTCTCCTTCCTTTGCTTCTCTCCTCGACTCTCACCGCTCAAACCGCCATTCATTCCCACCCATCAAGCAGTCTGACACGGCCGCGATTCTCTACTCGTCCGGCACAACCGGCCGAGTCAAAGGAGTCATTCTGACGAACCGTAATTTGATTGCCATTATAGCCGATAAGCACAGGGATAGAATCCAGAATCTTGAGGAGGCGAAGGCTGCCGGCGAGTCGCCACCGCCACAGACCGTAGCTTTATTCACCATCCCGTTGTTTCATGTTTTTGGGTTCTTCATGCTGTTTCGGGCCATTGCGCTCGGCGAGACGACGGTTTTGATGGAGCGGTTTGATTTCACCACCATGTTGAAGGCCGTTGAGAGGCATGTTGGAAGAATCTAAACTTAAATGTATTTATATTTGCATATTTTAGCATTTTTTATATTTGTTAAGCCCCAAATTTATTTTTGCTAGAAATATAATGGTCATATACATTTCATGTTTGTTAAGGATACATGACACATAAACAATATTTTTGCAACATTACTTACACACATAATGTATGACAAATCAACTAAATACAATATTTGAATTAAAAAAATTTTCTTTTTATTTTCAAGGCACCGAGTCACATTTGTGCCGGCCGCACCGCCGCTCATCGTCGCCCTGGCAAAATCGCCTGACGTGTTGAAGTTCGACCACTCGTCGCTCCAGGCGATTGGAGTTGGCGGCGCTCCGCTCGGTCGCGAACTGGCCGAGCAGTTTGCCAAACGGTTCCCTAATGTGGAGCTCGTCCAGGTCAAAAAAAAAAGATTATTTTATTTATTTGTTTATCAAAATTGGCACACGCTTGACCAAAAATCCCGACGGCAGCCCGGCAATGTCTATACTCTGTAGTGCAAAACTTATTTCTTTAACTGGCTATATTCTGTTATAATATTTGGCCCACGATGTAGTTTTAAGTCACTTTTAACTGCACGATTTAAGACGGGATCTTGGCCCACAATGTAGTTTTAACTGCACGATCGGTATACATGATTTGTAGTAAATGTAAATTATCACCTAATTTAACTTTTGAAACCACAAAAATGCAAGTTAAACTAAAAAGACAAGAAAAGTCCTAAATGAATCCTTCTTGATACTGATAAAATTTATGATAAAAATCATGATCAACAAAAAATTGGTTAGTCTCTCTTCCTTTTGACTTTATACAATATATCTTATTAACAAAATTAGGGTTACGGATTGACCGAGTCAGCTGGAAGCGCATCCTCTACAATTGGAGAAGACGAGATAAAGATGTACGGCTCGGCCGGCAGAATAATGGCGAATCTCGAGGCGAAAATTGTCGATCCGAGCTCAGGAGAATCTTTAGGGCCTTGCCAGGAAGGCGAGCTTTGGATTAGAGGGCCTTCTATCATGAAAGGTAGTTTTTTGAATTTTTTTAATATTTTCTTCAAAATGTTCCAAAGTACTAAGAATGGATTTTATATCTTGGTTGGCATTTCCACATAGATGGGTTCAGTCCTCCAAGACCTGTTATTTGTGTATTTTCATCTATTTTATCGGTGCTACCAATCCGGGTTGTTAAAATCGGGATTTTAATCGTAGAATCGTCAGATTGGAAGATGTTTCAAAATGATTCAAATCGGTTCTGTTTGTATGCCAAGTACCATGAAATGGATTTTATATTACATACTTTTGCCGTCTTTTTGATTGGGACGGTACCAATTTTTGTCTTCAGGGAAATCTTCGTACTTTTGCCTTCTTTTGGTTTTGTATGTACCGTTTTGTTCATATTATTTTGGAAAATTTGTGTAGGTTATGTGGGTGATGATGTGGCGACAGCATCTACGTTGGATCCAGACGGCTGGTTAAAAACTGGAGATCTCTGCTACTTTAACGAGGATGGTTTTCTTTATATTGTTGACAGGTTAAAAGAACTGATCAAATATAAGGCTTATCAGGTAGGGTTGTATAACATGCGTCATTGTTATTCCTGTTTTATTTTAAATCAGATTTGTTGAATCTAAATCAAACCCTAATTCAGTCGTTAAAAGTTAATTTTCTAAAATTATGCCCTAATATTTTTAGGTGCCTCCAGCAGAACTAGAACGAATCCTTCACACCCACCCAGGAATTGTTGATGCAGCTGTCGTTCCGTATGATCAATTTCATTTTTATTTATTTTATATCAATACAAATTAAATATTAATATTGATCAACTGTTCACAAAATTTCGTGATCAATGAAATTACAGATATCCAGATGAAGGAGCGGGAGAAATACCAATGGCTTTCGTAGTTAAACAACATGGTAGCAACCTCATGGAAAATCAAGTCATGGATTTCGTTGCGAAACAGGTAGGATTCCATTTCCCAATTCTTTCAGGATAAGATAATTGAATTATTAAGACTATTTTTTTTTTAAAATAGGTTGCACCATACAAGAAGATTAGGCGAGTTTTGTTTACTGATGCGATACCAAAATCAGCGGCCGGAAAGATTTTGAGAAGAGAACTCGTAAAATTGGCTAAATCGAGCCGTCAATCCAAGCTTTGAATTCACAAAGTTTGAAGAATGAAATGAAATTTGGAAATGGTTTTTTTCGCAACAATATGGAAATTTTTATTAAGTGTAATTTTGTTGCAACAATATGGAAAAAATTGGTGAAATAAAAAATGGACTAGACATAATTATGTGTGTTTCCCTATGAAAATATCGATTTTAATAGATTAGATTAAATCAAATAGCAAATTTAATAAAATGCTTAAAGGCGTTATTAAGAATTAACTTTTTCTTTCCTTAGCAAATCAAGAAACATATCAATAAATTTTTTGAGAAAATTTGGAGAGGACTTGTAATCCCACATCCAAATGAATTATATTTCTATGTAAAAAGAAGCATGTCAATAAATTAAATCCATAAAATAAAAGAAATATACAAATAAATAAAAAGCATATAAAATGTTTAAATGTTATATTTGGTCTAACCATCAATATCAAGGAATCTTATTTTGGAACGATTAGACCGAGTTATGAACACAGAATGGTTCAATAAAATTCCTAGTGTGACGGTTTTGCACATGCCTTGCTTTAATAGTGATCATATTCCTCTATATTTACGGTTGTTCCCTTTCTCTCACAAACCATATTCTAAATTCTTTAGGATAGAAAGGTGGTGGTTTCAAACAGAGTCTTTTAAGAATTGTTGTGCTATGGCATGGAACTCTTCTCAAAACTGGAGTTGAGGTGATAAGGGTACCGAGTTGAAAAGAGGTATTAAGACTTGGGCAAAGAAGCATTATTTTAATCCTCACAACAAGTTGCAAGAGCTTGATGGGCAGATGGGTGCATTACAATATGAACTAGGGCATAATCTCCATATTAGTGACCAAAGATTAGAGATGATATAACTAATCTTATGTTGTAATTATGTTGATTTGTACTAGTGTCAGCCCAATATAATGCATGTTTATATGAACTAGTGTCAGCCCAATATAATGCATGTTTAAATTATGTTGATTTGTACTGGTTGCAACTATCAAAGATTACTTGGGCTAAAGAAGGAGACTAAAATACCAAATTTTTCACACGGTCACTCAAGCTATAGAGGGAAAAAGAATTCTATTTCGGGTATTAGAAATGATAATGGGGATTGGATTACCTCAGAAAGAGAAATTCGAAAATTATTCATTAATCATTACAAGCTTATTTATCAATCTGAACCAATTAATCTTTCTGAATCTGGGATACCTAACTCGTTGTGGGTCTTTTTCAAAATTTGGAAGAAGTGGACCTGACTTCTATAATTCGTAGCTCAAGTGAGGAGATTAGAGATGTTGTATTTAATACAGATGGACTTCCTACCCGACTTTTTCAACAAAATTGGGATGTATTAGGTCATGATGTAATTAAGGTAGTTGGAGATTTATTTATGTTCTATATTACTCCTAATTTTGGCGATACGAATATTTGGCGATTTGCATCATTCCAAAGATAGACAACCCATCTAAAGTTACGGATTATTGCCCATTAGCATCTACAATTTCATTTATAAATTAATAGCAAAATTCTTAGCAAATAAAATTAAGCCACTTCTTCCTAAATTAATCTCGGTCAATCAGACCAGACCAGCTTTGTTAAGGGTAGATTGATACACGATAATATTATTCTGAATAACGAAGTGGTTCATTCATTTTCTAAAAGGAGCTATTCGAGACATTCTTTTGCTTTAAAAGTGGATTTGGTCAAGGCTTTGGATCGTATGGAATGGGTTTTCGTTAGTCGCATGCTTCGTATTTTTGGATATCCAGATGCGTTTATTATAAAAATAGAAGCTTGTATTAAATCAGCAAGATTTTCTATTTTATTTAACGGAAAGGGAGACGTTTTTTTCTCGCCATCTAGGGATCTTAGTCAAGGACGCCCTTTATCGCCATTTATATTTATTTTGAGTTCAGAACTCCTTTCTCAGATTTTCAACCACTTCCAACTCTCGGGCTGTATTGCGGGTGTCAAATTAGCTCCTTCTTGCCCGGCTATCATTCACTCGATGTACGCAGATGATCTTATTATTTATGGTCAGGCGAAAGTGGAAGAGGCTGAAAATATTTTAAAAGTGTTAGATATCTACGGAAAGATATCGGGTCACTGAGTAAATCCACAGAAGAGATCAAAGATTTGGTTCAGTAAGGCCACTCCGGATTCTATTTTTTTTTTTTTTTGATGGAAACAAGGGTTTCAAAATCGAAACCCTTGATTATATTAATCAAAACTCATTTACAAGTGCTAGTTTGTCACCCATTTTACACAACATTGAAAGCTAAAAAATAAAAACACAATCTTAAAGCACTCTCACTTGATTTAAAGAAAAATACACAACACTAAAATTAACAATAACAACTATACCGTCGTCAACTCCTTACATCTCAGCGAAGAGTTTACGTAAGTTTTAACTTTCCAATAGCACTCGTCAATATTAGGGGTTTTTTCTTGGAATAGAATCCCGTTCCGGCTCAACCAAATATGCCAGCAGGCCCATCCTTGCCATACGTACCAGATCTTTAGTCTCTCTTTATCAAGTCCCAGCGGTTTTATGGACCATTCCTCCATTGATGACCTTGGTTGATGGCCTTCGTAATTGATGTGAAGAAATAATTTTTCCCACACTCCCCTTGCGAAATCACATCTTAAGAATAGGTGATTTATTGTTTCTTGAGCCGTCGCCAAACAACATAAACAGTAGGCAGAACTGGTGCCACCTCTTTTGATATAATTATCTTTCGTCATGAGCTTATTTTGCAACATTAGCCACACGAATACCTTGATTTTCGCTGGTAATTTGCACTTCCAAATATTATAGACCGTGTCATTGGTAACACCGGGATTGCTGATCAGGTTATAAGCTAAAGAAACCGAAAATTTCTCTCGGGCATCCCCCAAGAACCAAAGGTTGTCTTCTTCTTGGTTCAAACTCACATTTTGTAAGAGAGCTTGCAAGTCATCTAGCTCTATGTGAGCACGATCATTTAGGTAATGGACCACTCCTAAATCCCAGCCGTCTTGTTCGAGCCCTTCTCGAACTGACATTTTCTGCGTAGTCGAGAAAGAGAAGAGAGTCGGATATGCGTCTTTGGGAGGAATTGGAAGCAACCAAGATTGTCGCCAGAAGCTTGTATTATGCCCGTTGCCCACACTAGACTGGCTCATTCTTAGGAATGCATCCAAAAAGGTTGAAATGTCTCTCCAGAAGAAAGAGCAGTTGTTTCTCTTAGTTTTGAACCGAGGATAAATCGGCTCTCCATATTTCACTACACAAATTTCGGACCATATAGTGTTTTTCTGATTGAAGTAAGACCACCATCACTTCATTAGTAAACACATATTCAGCATCTTTAGATCCCTAATTCCCATTCCGCCATTAATTTTGGGTGTACACATTAATCTCCAATTAGCCAGTGCCATTCCGGTTTGACCATTGGCCCTCCAAATGAATTGCCGCTGAATTTTTTCCATTTCATTAATAACCCATCTCGGTAATTTACAGCTCATAAAATAAGTAGGCAGAGCAGATAGTACCGATTTAACCAATTGTATTCTTCCTGCTAGCGATAGAAATAGTCCCTTCCAACCTGCTAGACGATTAGAAAATTTGGTGATAAGAGGCAAATAAGTAGCTCGGGGAGGTTTCTTAAGAGTTAGGGGCAAACCGAGGTAAGTAATAGGGAAGGAGGAGATTTCGCATCGGAAAAGGGTTGACAACATGTGAGTTTGTTCGGTTGACAGGTTGAGAGGGATAACAACACTCTTTGACCAATTAATCGCTAATCCAGGAATATTTGCGAATAGTTGGACTAGGATTTTGAATCTAATGGACTCTCGCTCGTCAAATTTATTCAAAAAAACAATGTCGTCCGCATATTGAAAAGTCAAAGCATTGGCCGCAATAATATTTTGTGCGAGAGGGAAAGTACGATTCATCATTCGTTGTAAGGCGTCGACTGCCAATACAAATAGAAGCGGAGACAGCGAATCACCTTGACGGACCCCTCTTTTGTGTTTAAAACACCTTGATCTAGCTCCATTTAGAAGGACCGATGACTTGGAGGATATGAGAATGGAATTAATCCAAGTCAACCATTTTGATGAAAACTCTCTCGCTCTCAACATTTTTAGAATGAATTTCCAGTTGAGAGTGTCAAACGCCTTAGAGAAATCCGCTTTGAAGATAAAGGCATGTGAAGAGGAGGAGTGAAGGTGATGGACCATTTCTCGAACGGATGCAAAAGACTCGGTAATGTTCCGTTTACGTATGAAACCCGATTGAAAGGGGGAGACAAGGTCAGGTAGGAGGATGCTTAATCGGTTTGCCAAAATCTTGGTGATGATTTTAATCGGACTTGAAATAATACTAATCGGACGATAGTCGTTTGGTCCCGTCGGGTTGTCTTTTTTAGGCAATAGCACAATGTCGGCTCTATTAACGTAGGCTAGGTTTGCCTTGTGATTGTTAAATGCCCGAATAAACTCCATGAGGTCTATTTTAATTATATCCCAGAATGTCGACCAAAACTCTGAAGGTAGGCCATCGGGACCCACCGCTTTCCACTTGGGCATCGAGAAAATCACGTCCCGTACCTCTTGCTCGCTAATCTCCGCACCCAAGGAATCCAAGTCCGGAGAGGCAGAGAAAAGGTTATTAAATTCGAATTTGATAGTGGATTGCCTCTCTGATCCCGTGTTAAGGAGAAAATGTTTCTGGAATTCGTCTCTAATTAGTTTTTCATCTTGTGTTGCCTCATTGTCTATAAGAATTTCAGATATCATATTCTTTCGTCTTCGGTTAGAGGCCAACAAATGGAAGTATCGCGTATTTTCATCTCCTTCTTTGAGCCATCTACAATGAGATCTTTGTTTCCATTTTGCCTCTTGTGCCCCCATTAAATCGTAAAGCTGTACCTTGCACGCGATTCGTATCTTTCTCTCTAGAAAAGAGAGATTGCGTCCCTCTTCTGCCTTGTCCAGCATTTCTACCAATTTTTTGCATTTGCGAATTTTTTCTTTTGTCTCCGAATTACGCCATCGCTCGGAGTGCCACTTGTGGAGACCTCTTATTGTTTTTCTAGCTTTTAATATTAAATTATCTCCTGGGTTATTAGAAAGCGGCGTCTCGCCCCAAAATTCTTTTACTAGATTAACGATTTCGCTATAATGGAGCCATTTCAATTCGAATCTGTGTATCCGTTTAGTTGCATTATCTTTAACGAGAGCGAGCTTGAGCGGAACGTGATCAGAGGTTGTGTTGCATAATGGTGAAAGCGAAATTCTAGAGAAGGTGTGTTGCCAGTTCGGGTCTATGAAAGCTCGGTCTATTCGGGAGAGAAAAGGCTCTGGTCGCCCATTCGACCAAGTAAAACGACGCCCAATAAGTGGTACCTCAGTAATGTTTAGAGAGTTAATTGCATTGTTGAATGCCAAGCCTAAGTTATGATTACCTGCCTCAGTCGAACGCTCGTTAAGTTCTCGCACTAAATTAAAATCACCAATTATAATCCACGGAACATTATCATTGGTTCTCAATCCCATCAATTCCTGAATGAAAGTGGTTTTTTCTGACTCATTAGCTGGACCATATATATTAGTAATTCTCACTTTAGCATTCCCTGAATTATCCTTTAGAATGACAGAGAGAGAATGAGGAGTAGTAGAGGAAGCAACAAAAGAGAGGTTCCAAGCCGTTAATAATCCGCCTCGAGAGCCCACAGAAGGTTTGAATTCCCCATTCTGATAAGAAGGAGGACATATTTTCCGTAATTGAAAAAAAGAATTACTCTGCCATTTCGTTTCTTACACACAAACCACCTCACAATTCGCTTCTTTTATTCCATCTTTTATTAAGTTACATTTTCTTTCCTCACCCAGACCTCTAACATTCCAACTCAAAACCGATAAATTATTGTGATACATGAATAATAAAAAACTACTGAAATCTATATGTGTATAAGAGCTTCCAAGTCCATATTCAATCCGAGGGCTCCTCTGGCTGGGAGAACCCCTCCAGCTCCTCGAGATGTAATTCTTTCTCTAATAGAATTAGCCCTTCTTCATCCAAAGTAAGCATGCACTCATCCACTACTCCTTTTACTAATCCTT
Source organism: Juncus inflexus (assembly GCA_024447665.1). Classification (NCBI taxonomy): domain Eukaryota; kingdom Viridiplantae; phylum Streptophyta; class Magnoliopsida; order Poales; family Juncaceae; genus Juncus; species Juncus inflexus. The sequence goes on from JAJHPC010000010.1 coordinate 3,690,207, forward strand.
CTGACATTGGTTTTTCATTGAGCACTTCCTGAGATAATGAATCTACTACTTTTTTCTGTTTAGCAGTGGGTATCTCTGTCTCTAATTTCTTCTTCTTCACTAAAGTTGCTTTTGTAAGAGAGTCAACATGGGCCGATGTAGAGGCTTGGAACCTAGGACTCCTTCTAATAGGCTCTTTCTTTTGTATCATCATTGGGCCGCTGGGTTTAATTGTTATTTTTTCATCTTCTTTTGTAAAATCTGAATTTTTCTCATTGGGCCCATTTCTCAAGCCCATTTCCTCCAATTCCACTTGTCCATTTTCTTTTTCACTCTCTAATATCACATTCACACGTGCAGCACTATCTTGCATGATCACCAATGAGGGCGTATGCATGGAATCTCCATCAATATGCAATGTATGCCCTAACTTACCCCCGATAATTTCTCCCATGCTACCTGTATTTTCTTCTCCAACATTCTCTTCAAAAATTAGGTTGTGAGCTCGGTTTTGTGAATCAACTGGTGCCTCAATGGTCTCTTCGTGAATCTCGCGTTGTAACTCGCCATCATTGCTACACGCCGAGGGACTCTTCTCTCTCGCTAGGCCTTCTAATCCTCTTTGATTCATCTCCTTCTCTTCCGTAGTTCGTTGAGTTTTTTCTCGTTCTTTCTCCACCTCTTCTAGTAACCAGTCCCTCCTTATCGGGCTTTCAATCTCCCGCAACCCTTTCTAGTGCAAAACTCTCTGACCTCATTATTATCGTATCGGGGTTATCTCTCGGAATGATCTCTGACCGGCACCCATCTGAGGATGAGTCTGCCGTATCAGAGAAAATAGGCGTGCGAGGAGCGTCTACCACTGAATAATGGGCAAGATCTGCTTGTCTCTCATCTTCTGAGACGGAGATATATGAGTCTGACTCAGGAGCGCGTAAGTCTGATGCATCAGAATCAGATGAAGAAGAAGATTCGATAGTCACTAGGTCCGGGCGGAAGTCTATCCATCTCTCCACATGAACCGGAAGAATATGAGCAATACCATCGATGACCCAAGTAATATAGTGCGGTATTACAGCTAGATTGTGAACTGCCACTGAGATTCTAAGGCATTGAAGGGATCTCTTGCGCGATGGAGATTCGTGGTTCACGTAATAACCGAAAGAACTCACTGCGTGGCAGAAATCCGCCGGTCTCCAACCTTGAGGGGGTATGTCGTAAATGTCAAGGCAAACTTCAAAGCGGAACGCCATAGCCTTTCCTCTAAACTTTGGACTCCAAGCGTGCATGGAGAATCCACCTTGAGTCAGCTCTGCCGGAGTTTGTGCAAGGAACTCTGTCCTCTTCATGTCCGGGGGAAGTAGTAACAAAAAAAGGTTGTCCCTCCAGTGAGTTATACCAACTGAGTTTAAAAGCTCAGGCCAAATGTTACTCAATTTATCTCTGACTTCATGAAGAGAGAGGTATCTTGGCAGCGGTGTGGATAACACCACTACATTAGCCAGATACGAGAGCTCTTGATGATGCCTGTTGGAGGTTGTAGTGTAATGGAATAAGTTTGAAGGCCTGTCCATCGGCATCTTGGATCCACTAATTGTCCCTGACGGAAGGTGGAATATGTCTGCTTGCGGACCGATCTTGATCGGTGAAGAAACCGGGATGGTGGGTGGGTTTGTTGGCGGAGAAATCGGGGTGGCAGGTTGTGAGACCGGCGATGAAACCGGCGTTTGTTTGAAGTTATCTGAGAATTTATGCTTCTTGCAGTTTTTCGCGTTATGCCCTTCGGAAAGGCATCTAACACACCGTCTCGGAAACTTGCAAGATCTAGCTTTATGACCTTTGCGCAGGCAATTAAAACAGCGTCCCCTCCAAGCCGGATCATTAGGGTTAGGTGGAAGGGATAAGTTGGAAGAAGAAGAAGAGTAGTTGCGGTTGTGTGGGGAGTTACCCATAGATCCGGATGTAGATCTCATGTTAGATCCCTTTAGCAGAATATCTGTGTAGGTTAGAGAACCTACCGGTGAGGGAGGTAGATCTGGTGGTGTTAAAGGAAGAGAGCTCGCAAGGTTGTGGGTTGAAAAATGGCTTTGGGGTAATGGGGTAAAAATAGGAGAAATACTAGGGTTTATCGGGTAGAAGGGGTGCACGGGTACGAGAATCTTGTAGGGATTCCGATCCGTAGGGGTAGGAGCGGCCGACTTCCTTCTTTGCATCGTGTATCCATCTCCATTAGGAATTACCTTCAATTTTGCCATGAAATCACCTCCAGATTGCCTTCCCAATTTCACTCCCGAAACCAATTCTAGTTTTTTTCAAAAATATCGGAAGACGGAAGCGTGCTTCGATCCGGATGTTTGGGTTCTATTAGGGATGATATAACTAATATTTTGCAGGCTTATCTAGCGGAAATAATCAAGAGATATTTGGGTTCTTATATTACCATGGGAAGAAGTCATCCAGGAGATTATTATTTTTTGATTGAAAAATTCCAATATAAATTGGCCGGATGGAAAGGAAAGTTACTCTCTCATGCTGCTAAGCTAGTTTTTATAAAGTCGGTTCTTGAATCCATCCCCATTTTCTATATGTCCACCACATTATTACCTAAGGTGGTTATTAATAAATTATCATCTATTATGAGAAAGTTTTGGTGGGGAGGAAGTGATATTAACCGATATCTTGCTTGGTGTAAATGGACGGAGTTGGTGAAACCAAAATGAATAGGTGGATTATCTCTGAGGGATCTTGAATGTATGAATAAGGCTCTTCTCTTGAAACATCTTTGGTGGATTGCTTCGGGGGAGAAAATGATTTGGACTGATCAACTGAAAAGGTAAATATTACCCTAGAAGTACTCTTTGGACCACAAATAGAAATAATGACTATTCAAATCTTTGGAAATCCATCAGTTATTTAAGATTTGAAATGAGAGACTCTATAAATGAATTTTAGGAAATGGCAATTCAGTTCATGCGATGGCTGAACCTTGATTTTCTAATTGGTTGGATGATTGTCCAATGAATATTCGTCAAAGAGAAATGCGAGTCTTTGGAATATGAATGCAAATACTTGGGGCCTCTCCAAAATCTGTTCTATTTTCTCTGAGAGATCTATTCCTTCTATTTTGGATGTTGATTTTCGTCCCTCTGAAAATGTTGAAACCGTAGACCGGTTGATTTGGTCTCCATGCTCTAATGGTAATTTCTCGATTAAGATGGCACATTGACAAATGGCAAGAGTTAAGTATAATTGGATAGATTTAAACTCAGTAGCTCTAGCTTTTAAGAGATTGTGGAAGGAGATTTGGAGGGGGAATCGGGTATTACCTAAGGTGCGGATATTCATCTGGCGATTCATCACTAACTCCTTGCCCACGAATTTGGCTCGCAATAAAAGATTTTCTCATTTGAATCCGCTTTGGCCTTGGCGCAAGTGTGAGCTTGAGACTGCTATGCATTGTTTCTTCAGGTGTGAATTAGCTAAACTGACCTGGTATATATCTCCTCTCAACCTTACTATTCAAAATACGGAGCTCGATATCCTTATTATCATCTCGAACCTCATCTTTAATTTTAATTCCGAGAAGGTGGAAATTCTTTTCTTAATCATGTGGGAGATATGGGTTGCTAGAAATAATTGGATATTTAGAAATGAAAAGGTCAGATCTGAAGTTATTATTTGGAGAGCTGAACTATCAAGGTCTTGTTGATATTTGGTACACCTGATTTAGCTACAGAGGAGTTCTCAAATTAATTCTCCTATTCCGGCCAATTTGGATTTCTTTTGTTGGACGGATATTTCACTTGATCAAAATGGCAAGGGCGGGTCAGCTTTCATAATACGAGATAAAGGAGGTAATGTGATTCGGGTATGTATGAGGCCTGGGGATGGTTTGATTAATAGCTTGCAAGGTGAGTTCCGAGCTCTCAAAAGGGCAATGATGATCATTTTTAACCATTTGGTGAATATGAAGGGGTTGTTTCTAACTGATAATGCGGAGGTTATTTCTGTACTTCCTTCCAATCAATCAGAGAATGATATGAATTTGTCATCGTGGCTTTCTATTCAAGAAGCTCGAGACTGCATTAGGTGGAAACGGAGGATCAAAAACCCAACTTTTCAGCATATAAACAGATCTCTCAATAAAGAAGCTGATTATTTAGCAAATTTTGCGAGGATTTTTAACTTCTCTTTCGACGACTGTACCATGCCCACGATAGCAAGAGGATAATTTTGTTGATTGGAGTTATGTTTGGGCCTAGCCCTTCTATTGATTTCTTGCATTTAAAAGTTGGTAGGATTTTATTTTGTTTTAGATTGTTTTTTTTGTTTGTTTTTTCTTTCTTTATTTGCTATTTCTGTAAGACATTTTATTTTTAATAAAGATTGCCTACGGTTTGATAAAAAAAAACACTTTACAAGTTCATGCCTAAATATCTCTGTATAGTTACTAAATGTGAGTGATCCAACCATAATTTAAATTTATTAAAACAAAACAAAGAAAAGGAAAGGAAAACTAGTAATGGATGATGTAAATAAGGTTGAGCAAAATGAGTATGTGTTTATTGTTTGTTTGATTGAGGTTTTTCTTGCCAGTTAAGAATCTATAAGAAAATTTAGTATATTAATTGTTTTATTAATATTTCTTTGGGAAATGTGCAATTACTATGATTAAATAATTACTCCGATCAACGGTCAACCATTGATCGGTGCTAGTTAAGTATAAATTATCAATCATTGACCAGTGCTAGTTAAGTATAAATTATATATATATTATTTGAAGAGTTTTTATATGTTGTCAGACCTAAAAATAAACGGTTAATAATGAAACTGATTTTATTAATCGGACGATTAAGTAGAATTTGAAAGGGCTATAGCCATTTAAAGATTTTACTAAAATAAATCAAAAAGGTAAGATAGTAACTTGTCCATGGTCATTCTGTTATTTTGTAACCAGTCCTTCTTGTCTCTCCAATTGTTCATTTCTTTTCTCACTCACACGCAAAATCTCTCATTCACTTCACATGACGAATGAAACAACGACATCGAGGTTATCATTGACGTAACGAGCGAGTCGCCGAGCTTGTGAATCGTTTCTATTTACTAGTCTTCCGTATTTATCGTCTGTTGTGAGAATCGACGAAGCTGTCCCTATCTATTCTCTATCGCAACCAAGTTTCTGTGTTTCTAAGCAACCAAACAGATCACCATCTTGAACCAGTTCTCTGTTCAAAATGAGACTACATTATTTACATAATCCCCACAATTATTGTCTAAATGATTTTATAATTTAATCTTATTAATTAATTTGGCAGTTGTCACAATTATCAAGATAGAAAGACACCTTCTGGAGGAAGATGACGCCTGAACTATATATTTTTTTTAAAGTTTGAGCAAGAACAAATATACAATTTGATTTTTCTTTATTGATGATTTCAATTTTAGTATACTATTTTTTTGTGTTAATATGTTGTTTTCGTTATGATGAGGAGGAGAATAAATTAGATAGAGAGAAAGGAGAGGAAAGAAATAGATTGTGTATAAAAAAGATGAAATGGAGATATTGAATGGACAAGTGACACTACAAATGTAGAAACAAGAAGATAAGAAAATGAATTAATGTCTTATTAATTGTATAGTTAATTAGTAAGTACCGAAAATATCCCTTTCAACTTAAACGGTCTACATCTAATTTATCATAAAAGCTAAAAAAAGGTCGGGCAACATATAGGAACTCTATTTTTTTTCAATATATATTTCATGTATTTTTTTGTTTGTATATGTTATTTTTCTGTTCTTATATGTTAGTTTTGTGGTTTCATTCAATTGAGAGCAACTTAAATCAGCCAAAATAGAATGTGATTTTTCTATAAACATATTGAAAGATGTACAGTAATATGTCAATTTCCATCAACTTCATAGTAATCAAAATGCAGATTATGAGAGGTAAAATAGACATTAATTGCAATTATTTCTGGCTCTCTATCCTCAAATTTTGCTTTCAATATGTTACCTCATAAAAAATGGAGCGTAATCGAGAGTAGAAAGAAACGTGTCAAAAAAAGAGAGTAGAAAGAAACGAAATATTTAACATAAAACGATTTTTCTTTTTCAAATTGCATTTACATGAAAGAAAAAAAAATTAGAATCTTAATAATACTTCGTACGCATTATCCTGACAATAAAATAAACCATGAATAATTTGCAATAATCAGTGTAACTATTTCTAAAAATTATCTTGATTTTGAGAAGGGAGCTAGTAAAATTGGTTAAATCGAGCCGTCAATCCAAGCTTTGAATTCACAAAGTTTGATTGAAATGAAATTTGGAATGGGTTTTGCAATAATATGGAAATTTTTAGTAAGTGTAATTTTGTTGCAACAATATGGAAAAATTTGGTGAAATAAAAAATGGACTAGACATAATTCCATGTGTTTCCCTATGAAAATATTGATTTTAATTGCAAAACTTGTTCTGGGTTCCAAACATCACTAATGAATATGATGGTTTCTTAGCAAATCAAGAAACATATCAATAAATTAAATCCATAGAATAAAAGAATTAAACAAATAAATAAAAAGCACATAAAATGTTTTAATGTTGAACACTATATACAAGTTCATGCCTAAATATCTCTGTATAGTTAATAAATGTGAGTGATCCAACCATAATTTACATTTATTAAAACAAAACAAAGAAAAGGAAAACTAGTAATGGAGTGATGGGATGATGTATATGAGGTTGAGCAGAATGAGTATGTGTTTATTGTTTGTTTGATTGTGGTTTTTTCTTGCCAGTTAAGAGAGAAAATTTAGTATATTAATTGTTTTATTAATATTTCTTTGGGAAATATGTAATCACTATGGTTAAATTACTATATTGTTTGCGTGTTTTTATATATTATTTAAAAAATATATATTTCATGTACTTTTTTGTTTGTATATGTTACTTTTCTGTTCTTATATATTAGTTTTGTGGTTTCATTAAATTGAGAGCAATTTAAATCAGTCAAAATAGAATGTGATTTTTCTATAAACATATTGAAAGCTATACAATAACTCGAATTGAACCCTGGCTCCGTTTCAGAATTATATAACTAATTTTGTAGTTAATTAGGAAGATATTAATTTCGATAAAAAATAATACAATACAAAAGACAACAACTCAATTTCTAGTTATTAACATGATATTTTGAAATTTTGTAGGTTAAAAGTTGGAATGTCATCCGTAATAAAGGATAAATTTTACACTAAAAAACATGATATTTTGAAATTTTGTAGGTTAAAAGTTGGAATGTCATCCGTAATAAAGGATAAATTTTACATTAAAAAACATAGGAGCTAATATACCGTGATGTCATCCGTGCTACATATCATGATGTTTGTACATTTCCCTTGAAAGAATGTTGTAGTTGGATTCGCTTCATTAACATAAATGAACACTGCATAAATTTAATGGGACATGATTCTTTCCTAACTTGCATGTGTCGCCAAAGATGAGACAATAGCATAGCGGGTCAAATATACTTAAAGTATGACCCGTTTCATACTTCTAACAGAGGAAAGTGGAATAGTAAATCTTGCACTGAAGATTCTCTTTTACTTGTGAGTTTTTGAAAGGAGAGAATATATTGTATAACGGGTCAAATACCCTTTAAAATTGATCCATTGCACAGTTATCTCAACACAGTGTGACACAGAAAATCCAAAAGACCTTATCAATTTCAATATCTTTAAAGAGAAGTAGAAATATGTCAATTGCCATATCAACTTCATAATAATTAAAACATACGTATGCACAACATATATTTTTTAGCCACACCTAAAATACGTATTAAAAAAATAAAAATTCAAATTTCAACCGTACGGATGTAATATATATGTTATGAATATGTTGTAGATTAATTTTCACAGGAATCAGAATAATATATCATTTCCATCATGTGTCATAAAAATATGCAGCACTATTCAAAACATATATCAGAATAATAGTTTGATGATACATGATGACAATGATATATTATTATGATTCCTGTGAAAATTAATCCACAACGTATTCATAATATATATATTACATCCGTACGATTGAAATTTGAATTTTTACTTTTTATAACCACTTTACGGGTATTTTAAAAAAATGTATGTTGCAACATACGTATGTTTTTTTAGCATTTCCCTATATATATATATATATATATATATATATATATAACAAATTCTTAAGTTGATAAAATAGTATATAGCAGATCCCGTCACACTGGAGAAGAAAGAAACGACAGGGAGAATGTTGGAGACTCCGGCTACTGGGGAATCTTGGAGTGACCAGGTCGTCCCCAATCTTTGTTTCTATTGACAAGCATTCTGTTTTAGACTCGAATTTTATTAAATTGAACTTGCATGAAAAAGGATAAAATGCCATGCGATGGATCCGTATAATCCGGCCCCGGAAGAAATGTAGCATTCAGAATCGTTTTTCAAGTGATCAGGTCATCCCCAACAGTGACGTGATTTCCAAATTTTGCAGATTATGAGACGTAAAATAGAGAAGTAGAAATATGTCAATTGCCATATCAACTTCATAGTAATTAAAAATGCAGGTTATGAGACGTAAAATAGACATTCATTGCAATTATTTCTGGCTCTCAATCCTCAAATTTTGCTTTCAATATGTCGATACCTCATAAAAAATGGAGCAGCGTGAGTTTTTCCACATTTGTTTCGAGTGCTCTCTTATGAAATAGACCTCAACTATCTATTTCAAGAGTGTTCGAGAGTAGAAAGAAACGAAATAGTTACATAAAACTATTTTTCTTTTTCAAATGTGCATTTACAAGAAAGAAAGAAAAATTATTCGAATCTTACTAATACTTTGTAGGATTTTTCTGACAAATAAATTAAACCATAAACAATTTGCAGTAATCAGTGCACATCACAAATACAAATTTGCAATGAAAGATACCTGATGGTCGACTACTTACCTTCTTCCTCTTACTAGCTCCACTCAAGGGAAGATATCTCATCATGTCTCCTCCTGATCATCGAAGCGGCTTCGACCCCAAAACCGGCATATTCCAAAGCCTCCGCCCCTTTACGCCGCTTCCGCCGGAGTCCGCCCCACTTTCCGCCGCGTCCTTTTCTCTCTCTCTCCTCCATTCCTCCTCTCTCACACCTGATGACTCAGTCGCAGCTCTCCTAGATGCTTCCTCCTCCGCCTCTCTCTCCTTCCGGTCTCTCCTCTCTCAGTCGTCCTGCCTCGCCTCAGCGCTCAGGTGTGCACCGTTCAACCTCTCAGTTGGCTCTGTAGCGTTTATCCTCGCTCCGTCACGTCTCTACATTCCTGTGCTGTATTTTGCGTTGAACTCCATTGGAGTGGTCGTTTCTCCGGCCAACCCGGCCTCCACTCCGGCGGAGCTTGCCCACCAAATAAACCTCACAAAACCCACCATTATCTTCTCCATCTCTCCTCTAAAATGGAAACTCCCTTCTTCCATCCCTCTTCTTCTCCTCGACTCTCCTTCCTTTACCTCTCTCCTCTCCTCTTATGACTCCAACCACCACTTGCTTCCACCCATCAAGCAGTCTGACACGGCTGCAATCCTCTACTCATCCGGCACGACTGGCCAAGTCAAAGGAGTCATTCTGACGCACCGCAACTTGATCGCCGTCATAGCTGATAAACACAGGGCTAGGATCCGAAAGCTTAAGGAGGCGAAGGCTGCCGGAGAACCGCTGCCTCCACAGACCATAGCTTTATTCACCATCCCGTTGTTCCACGTTTTTGGATTCTTCATGCTGTTTCGGGCCGTCGCACTTGGAGAGACGACAGTTCTCATGGAGCGGTTTGATTTCACCACCACGTTGAAGGCCGTTGAGAGGCATGTTCGAAAACTTATAAAAAAAATTCTTTTTATTAATTAATACTGTTGAAAAAATTTAGAGCGATCAAATACATATATTTCAAAATTTTCTTTATTGGAGCATTAATGATATATGCTAATGTGTCAAAATCTTGACTCCGACACTTATTGGCATATTTCTAGCTTTTTGATATACGATAAGTCACAAAATTTTGAATGGTCATGCACACTTAATGCTTGTTAAGGATATAAGACAACATAAATAGTACTTTTGCACACTATTCTGCATGGAACATACATACATATCAACTAACTGTCTTGAAATATTTCATACATAAAGTGTATATATGACCATTACGTCTTTGGTAAAAAAATAATGTATGGCCGTAAGCAATTAGAAATCTAATCTATTCATTTCATGTCTTCAAAAAGAAGGATCTAAAAAAAAATAGAGGGAATTTGAAATCGCAATGTTTTTTTATTTTTTTCTCTTTTCTCTTTTTCCTATCAAGGCACCGAGTCACATTTGTGCCAGCCGCACCTCCACTCATCGTCGCTCTAGCGAAATCGTCTGAAGTGTTGAAGTTCGACCTCTCATCGTTCCAAGCGATCAGAGTCGGCGGCGCTCCGCTCGGATGTGAGCTGGCCGAGCGGTTCGCCAGACGGTTCCCTAATGTTGAGCTTCTCCAGGTAAAAAAATATTATTTTATTTATTTGTTTATAAAAAATGTTGCACAACATAACTAAGAAGTGTGATGGCAGCCCGACGAGTCTATAATGCAAAAATATTTGTTTAATTGGCTATATTTACTTGTATTATTTGCACTATAGACCTCGTCGGACAGCCGTCTGGGTTTTTAGTCATATTGTGTAGTATTTTATTTATTAAGTGAGGAAAGGGCAAAGATTTCAGATCAATTATTATTTGATGCCAATGAAATTTGAAATCTGATTTCATTAAGACATTGGTCCACAACGGAATTTTGTTCGCATGATTGTCGTTTATGATTCGTAGTGGTCTACACTCTAAACCTGAAACCGTAAACTTGAAATCGTGGACAACAAAATAATTTGGTTAGTTTTTCTTCTTTTTTGATTTTATATATTACATCTTATTAACAAAATTAGGGTTATGGATTGACTGAGTCAGCTGGAGGCACATTCTCTACAATTGGAGAAGATGAGACGAAGATGTATGGCTCAGTCGGCAGAATAAATGCGAATCTCGAGGCAAAAATCGTCGAGCCGAGCTCAGGAGAATCTTTAGGGCCCTGCCAGCAAGGCGAGCTTTGGATCCGAGGGCCTTCGATCATGAAAGGTATTTTTTATTTTTAATATTTTCTTCAAATTTTCCAAAGTACTAAGTGTTTTCATCTATTTGATTGGCACCAAGGTTGTTAAAATCAGGTTTCTAATAGTAGGATTCTAACTTCTAAGATTGTACCATGTCAAATGATTTATATAGGTTCCAGAATCACAAATTTGTATGGAGTTTATTTATGTATATGATTGGATCGATGCCGTCATAATTTTCCTTATTGGAATGTTCGTAAAATTCTTTTTGGATAATACTATTTTGGAAATTCATATAGGTTATGTGGGTGATGATGTGGCGACGGCATCTATGTTGGATCAAAATGGATGGTTGAAAACTGGAGATCTGTGTTACTTTAACAAGGATGGTTTTCTTTACGTTGTTGATAGGTTAAAGGAACTCATCAAATATAAGGCGTATCAGGTAGGTATTGTATAACATATAAATACTGAGCTATTATTATTATTCGACATTTATTGAATCTTAATTAAACCCTAGTTCAGTTGTTAAAAGTTAATTATCTAAATTATGCCCTAATTTATGATAATTATTTTTGTTTTAGGTGCCTCCAGCCGAACTAGAACGAATTCTTCACACTCAACTAGGAATTGCTGATGCAGCAGTCATTCCGTACGATTAATCTCATTTTTATTGATTTCAAATCAATAAAAATAAAATAATAATATTGATCAGGTGTTCACAAATTTTGTGATCAATGAATTACAGATATCCAGATGAAGAAGCAGGAGAAATACCGATGGCTTTTGTAGTTAAACAACCTGGTAGTAATCTCACGGAAAATCAAGTCATGGATTTTGTCGCTAAACAAGTAAGATTCCATTTCCCGATTCTTTCGGGATAAGATAATTGAATTAAAAATTAATAAAAAAAAATTTTGTTATTTTTTTATTAAAATAGGTTGCGCCATACAAGAAGATTAGGCGAGTTTCGTTTATTGATGCAATACCAAAATCAGCGTCCGGAAAGATTTTGAGAAGAGAGCTCGTAAGATTGGTTAAATCGAGCCATCAATCCAAGCTTTGAATTTGCAAAGTTTGAAGATTAAGTGTAATTTTTTGCAATTATATGGAAAAATTTAGTGGAGTGTAATTTTTTTGCATTGATATGGAAAAAATTTGGTGAAATAAAGAAAATGGACGTGTTAAGAAACATTGGGTCCATGCACAACTATTGGACATAATTGCAAGTGTATTCTTGTAAAAATATTGATTTTTAGATTTAATCAAATAAATTTAAACGACAACGATCATCGCAAAATGCAATAAAATATTGAATCTGTTATAACAAAATTCAGTAATGATTATGATAGTTTTTTTTTTACCTTAGGAAATCAAGAAACATCACAAATAAATTAAATCCATCAAATAAAAGAAATAAAAAACAAATAACATAGATCATGTAAATTGTTTAATTGTTGAACGCTATATACAAGTTCACCCCTAAGTATCTCTATATAATTCATAAATGTGATTAATCCTACTAATCTACAAAACTTCGGTCAAAATAAACTTATGTCAAAACCATACAACACATAATTTACATTTATTAAAACAAAACAAAGAATTAAAAAACTAGTATTACATATTACATATTCCTCTTGCCTTTCTCAAAATACGCATCAATCGGTATAAATTTTCCCTTTTTAGAAGAACATTTCTGCTTCTTGCGAGGCGAATTCTCACTAAAAAAAAATTAAAAGGCCCATTACGAGATAAAAAGTTCATAGTTAAGATTATAAAAAAATAAAATAAAATAAGTTGTACATTTTATTTGTGAGTTGAATTGAGTTGAGTGTTTGCTCTTCTTGTTTTTGAAGGATTTGTGCCAGGTGGAAATCAAAATGCTCTTGTCTTTCTTCTTCAAACCCTAATGGAATTTCAATTTTGCAAATCGAACAAATATAATCTTCAATCCATTTCATTTCACTCTTCTTGCTCTCGATTTCAGAAGAACTGCTCTCTCCCTTCAAAGAAAATAAAATGAAAAATTAAATAGGTTATACAAATAACTATTTCTACAAATATCTTCATTATTTCTTTTCTTTATTTTCAGAATAAAAAATAATAAGTACCTGAAATCCACTTGAACTGGTGATCTTATCAAAATCAGGCGTTCTTTTTTCTTCTGAAAAGAGAAAATCAGCATCATGATTTGAAGATAGATCGTTAATTGCTGACTCATCATCATCATTCTTGCGCGTCAAGTCATCTTCATTTTCATGCGCTTTGGAAACCGTGCTTACAGTGAGAAGAAATTCAGAGAGGGTTTTTTGAGTCGGGTCCCGATTTTCATTGTCGCGAAATTGCGAAATTCGTAACCCTAATTTCAAAATTTTATTAAAATAAATACAGAATAAATTAATATTTTAAACTAATTTTATGATTTATTGAACGTAAAGCCTCAAAATACCTCATATATCCCTATGAACGTTGAGAATTTGATCAAATACAGCTACAAAAGTAATTTGGGCATAAATGAAATGATCCACATTTATTTTGGGTGCTATTTGACATAATTGTGTTTTGACTGGTTTAAAGATGAAATTACAACAGGAAATTGGATATATTGAAATTTTATTTATTTCATACCCATTAGTCTCAAAGAAAGAGGAAATTCAGTTTTTAATAATTTAGTAGCATGATTTAATATTTCCTCTTTTGAATTTATATATTTCTGCAGTGAAACAGCTCTCGTTCTGACCTGAAAAAATAAAATATTAAATTCACAATAATGTACTATGAAAATTAAAATAATATAATTTGACTATAAACAAATAAGGACCTCAAAAGAGGAGGTTTTCAATTTTAGGGTTAAATTTCGGCCCCATAAATTCTCCTTTTGCATTTCACTTGATAATGTCTCTGCTATACTATCTACACACAAAAATAAATAAATAAAATAAATATTAAACAGAAAAGAAAAAGAGTAAATTAGGGTTTAGGGTTTTTAAACCTAATTTTTGAAGAAGTAAAGCGGAATCTGACGTGGCACTGAAAGTTCTCTCACTACTAATACTTTTTCTCTTTCTACTTTCTGGTGTATTTGTTCCACCTAAACCGAGTCCAACCGAAATAAAAAACTCTAAAAAAACAAAAAACAAAATTAATAAAAAAAGAAATGGACTAAAAAAAAATTTAAGAAAAAATATTTATTTACTGACCGAAAGAGGAATCGGAAAATAGAGCACATAAAAGAGCTGAATTTTTTAATATTTCTTCACAAGTAGAAATTCCAACTACTTCATTTAATATGCTTTCAGTCACCTTTCCAATTCCTCCGATCTGTTTTAATTAATATTATAATTAAATAAAATTAAAGGATAAATATAAATTGAAATTTTAATGAGAAATATAAAGTACTTTTCTTATTGGTAGTGAAGAAATGAATGTCATTACGGCTCGGCGGTTATTCGGTAAAATAAATTGTCCGTTTGGTTTGTTAATATCAGAACAAACCTATCAAAAATATAATATAATAAATATTAATGCATAAAATGAAATAAAACATAAGATAATAACCGCCAAGAATAAATAATAATAATAATAATAATAATAATAATAATAATAATAATAATAATAATAATAATAATAATAATAATAACAAAAATAAACAAAAATGAATATATAAATTAATTAATAACCAAATAGATAAGTAAATAAATAAATAGATAAATGACTAAAACAAACAAATAAATAATTAAACTAATTAATAATAAATTAAATAAATAAATAACTACATAAATAAATAAATAATAAAAAAAAAACCTTTGCAAGCATACGATTTGGAGCCACACCGACACTACACGTTAAACCCGTTTCTTCATAAATTGCATTCCTTAATTCACTCGCAACCTAAAAAAAATACTTATTATTATTTAATTAATAAATATTTAATAAATAAAAGATAATAATTTATTTTGGGCCATACATTCTCACCAGTAATTCCTCTTTCTAAGCAAATTTCTGTTACATTTAAATAAGCTTCATCTAAACTTGCCGCAATAAAATCAGGATCGTATCTATAAAACACTAAACACAAAACAAAATTCATTAAATTATTTAAACTAATAATCAGGCTAACTTAAGATATGAAATAAAAAAGATTATACCTTTTCGAGTTAATTCACTGAAATGAGTATATTTTTCGAAATTTGTGGGCACGAAAATTAAATCAGGACATAATTTACGCGCGATAAAACCAGGCATTGCTGCTCGAACCCCAAATTTACGTGCCTAAATCAAAATTTAAAACTCAAATTTAAAATAAAATAAAAAAATCATATTTATTTGGGATATTTTTCTAAACCCACCAATATTTTTCAAATTTATATTAAAAAACCCTAGCTTTTTGAATATTAAAAAAAACTTACTTTTAACTTTTCATTTTCCAAAAATCCCTTAGCTTCTAGTTTCAATTAAAAAAAGTCCAAAATAATATTCAAATAGTATAGAAATAATTAATATAATATATTGCAATTTTTTTTCTATTATTACAAAATAAAGTAAGGTGTTTACATATTCTTTCTCTATTATTTCAAAGTCACTCAGAATTTTTAAATTCGAAGTCTTTGAAAAATTGAAAGTTCAAAGAAAGGACTGTTGATATCCAAAAGATAGTTTTTTTTTTCATAATTACCAGAAAATATAGGTTTAGTTTTAAAATTCATATTCATATTTTTTATTTAAATTACGTCATAGCTCGCGGTACAAATCATGGCCATATTTCCAACGGCCAACGGCTTTCCTTTAAGATTTGGATCATTTAATATTTCAACAGAAGCATAAAATGCGTCCATATCAACATGCAACCAAATTTTCCCCAAATCTCGCGATATTTCCATCTCCATCATTTTCCTTTCAGCCACCTATATGAAATCATCAAATTAGATGGAATAATTGGGAATTGATAGATTATTAGGGTTTAATTACTGTTTGGAAATGCTGAATTTCTTGATCGGTGAGTTTGGCTTGCTGAATTTGGAGATTTTGTATTTTCTGTTTGATAAAAGCTTCCTTCTTTTGTTCATTTTCGAAATATTTCGAGCCTTTGCTCATTTCATAAATTACTTTCTGCACTTTCTCCTTGTCTACTCCCTCCATTCCTAAAATAATAACAATTTCCGTTTAATTATCAATTTATTAACTAATTACAACATTAATTAGCATCTCTTACGTTCAATTGATGTAAATTTTGAACTCTTTTGAAGAATTTCTGAAACCTTTACCAAATTTCGGACTGGAAACGAAGTAAAAAAGAACGAACTGTATGAATTAGAATCACAGTGCTGAATTAAGGAGCGAGTTTTTTATTATTACCACGAGCTAACTGACGTCAAATTTTCCAACTTCGAAGAAAAAATTCCGAAATAATTACAAAAAATTCAAAATTTTCCAACTTTGAAGAAAAATTTCCGAAATAATTACAAAAAATTCTTAACAAATTACCAGCTTTGGCGTTGGTATAGACGGTGTGGTAAGCCTGCCACGGCCTTTCCTCCTTCTCCTCCGATGATTCCGTCGCCATTGTTACTGCACTTCTTCACTGAGAAGAGGGAAGAAGAAGAAGGGAAGGTTTAATAATGGAGAGGCAACACGGATGGATGTAGTTGGGAAGCCACAGAAGATCGTGGAAAAGGAAAAGAATAAAAGTGAGGCCAAATCATCATTTTTATATCCACCGTTTGATCAATTTTTTTATCAAATTTCAGCCATTTATTTTCTCTAATTTATTGATATTTTATGCCAATATGTTTGTAGTTATTAAAACATAATCATATGATTGATTGAATTGTTGTTTTGTGTTTCATCCCCGATTTAGTGAGAACCGGTAAATTTGTTTCTAACCATCAGATTTTAATCAGATGACTTCAATGAATCATAGTTCAAAGTTATGTTCAATTATTAGTACCAATAGTTAATGAAGAGTTCACACATTAAGATATAAATATTTTTTCTTTTCTTCTTTAAAAAATTAGAATTCTTAATGAATTATTTTATTTCTAATGTTAAAATCATCAAATATAAACTTGTGGGAATTTTCTCTTTATTTTGAGTTCCATATTGTTATGGTTCTAATTTAATTATTTCTTGCTAAAATATATGAATAAAGATTATATAAAAGAACAAATAAAAAAATGATATGCTCATTAAGTTATATCTTATACTTTATTTTTCATCTCCTTTTAAGTATTCTCAAGAGACCTATCGTCAATTTTATCTCGATCGTTGGATCAATTTTTTTTCAAATCTTAATTTTTCATTTAAATTATTACCATAATATCACATAGTCAGTTAGATTAATGTTTCGTGTTATATCTCCAATTACGTGAGAACTATCATATAAATTTGTTGGAATTTTCTCTTTATTATTATGTCCAATTTTTTTCCCGCTAAATATGTGCATAAAAACTATATAAATGAAGATGTACAAAAATGATATGCTCATTAACTTATACTTTATACCTTATTTTTCATCTCTCTTGGAGCATTCTCAAGAGATTTATTGTCAATTTTATCTCGGTCGTTAGATCAAATTTTTTTTAAATATTAGCTTTTCATTTAAATTATTACCACAATATCACATATACCAATAGTTAATGAAGAGTTTACTCATTAAAATATAAATAATTTTTCTTTTCTTCTTTAAAAAATTATAATTCTTAATGAACTATTTTATTTCTCATGTTAAAATCATCAAATTTAAATTTATTGGAATTTTCTTTTGGGAATATTTTGAGTTCCATATTGTTATGGTTGCAAATTTATTTTCGCTAAAATATGTGAATATAGACTATAAAAATGAAGATGTACAAAAATAATATACTCATTAACTTATACCTTATATCCTATTTATCATCTCTCTTTGAGCATTCTCAAGAGACTTATTTGAAATCTTAACTTTTCATTTAAATTATTATCATAATATCACATAATGACATATTGTTATAATTTCGATTTCATTTTTTCTTGATAAAATATTTGAATATAGACTATCTAAAAGAACATGTAATACAATGATAAGCTCATTTACTCTTATCATATTCTTTTACCCCTCTGTGAAAATTTTCAAGAGAACTATTATCAATCTTCTCTCCGTTGTCGAATCAAAAAATTGATAAAATATTAGTTTTTAATTTAAATTATTATCATAATCTCACATGATTGGTTAGATTAATGTTCGAGTGTTATATCTCCGTTATGTGAGAACTATCATCTCAAACAAAATTTCGGAATATTGAAAACTATATTATATTACTTAATGTATTAAGGGTTTCATAATAACATTGTGTAATCCATACAATTTTAAAATCTAAAAAAATAAGAAAAATAGTCGTGACAAATTTTTTTGAAGAAAAGGAGTAATATTACATTTTTCTATGTAGTATACATATTTTACCCATATATATAATATTACATATAATTATTATTTTTTATTTTTTTAAAGTTAATAATCTATAATTTAATTTTATGCAGTTTCAACTAAAATCTTCGAATAAATTATCTTGCATTTTTTTTTATCTCATTCAACTAAGACTGATTAATACTTAATTTATTTTTCTAATATAATATGTTAAGACATAATGACATAAGAAAATCAAAGACAACATTTTTGAATTCTCATATATTATTATGGGGTGTGGCTAAACAACATACGTTTTTTTGCCACACCCAAAATATGTATTAAAAAAATAAAAATAAAAATTTGAACCGTACGGATGTAATATATATGTTATAAATATGTTGGAGATTAATTTTCACAAAAATCAGAATATTATAACATTGCCATCATATATCATCAAAAATATGCAAAGCACTATTCAAAACATATATCGGAATAATAGTTTGATGATACATGATGGCAATGATATATTATTCTGATTCCCGTGAAAATTAATCCACAACATATTCATAACTTATATATTACATCCATACGGTTGAAATTTGAATTTTTATTTTTTATAACCACTTTACGGGTATTTTAAAAAAATGTATGTTTGAACATACATATGTTGTTTAGCATCTCCCATTATTATGTACTATAAATTCACAAATTTTAATTTTGAATTTTCATAATTGCAAGTTATACATTATTAGATTGAAATAACTATTAAAATTGAAATACTTGCCGCGAAGCGCGAGCATTATCCTAGTAATATTTATTTTGTTGAGTTAAACGCCCACGTTGTTTCCACTGTCTGTCCAATAAGAAATGATAGAACAAATGCGCAATAATACAGGGATTTCATGGTCTCCATTTGTTCATAAACTGAATATCTCCATCCTTATATTTTTTTTTTTTTTTTTTTACAAATTAAATGGTAAGATTAAGACAATCAAGTGGCGGAGCGTGACTGAAACTTCTGAGAAGGCCAAAAAAAAAATCTTTAGAGATTAACTCTGCACAAAAATTTTGGGAGCCAAATACATAAAATACATATATTTCAAAAAAAATTTACTAAATTAGTACTGATACATACTATTTTATTAAAATCTTGGGGGACCGTTTTCTATAATAAATCTCCGCCATAAAAGATAATCAAATAATAACAAAATAAATATATATGGGAGGAAGGATAACAAAAAATAGTTTGTACGAATGTAATGTAAAGAGAGAATAATTAAAATATTTAAGTTTTTCCATATTTTGAGACTTCTGAATCATCGTATATTGAGTATACATTAAGATTCATAATATACAATTAAATAATGTACTTTAAATATCTTATGTAACTGCATAAAACGAATTTATTGTATATATAGTGAAATATAAATCTTAAATACGTGAATCTAATATTTAATTAATTATTTCATATATTTAATAATTAGTACATATTCTTATTTCTTTTTAATGCTTAATATCTCCAAATTGATTATAGAGCTGACACGTGTTCATATGAGAATTGATAACGCCACCCATTTTGTACCCAAATAATTCTTCATATGTATTTCTTATTTTTTATAGAATTTATTAAGGATTCCCAATTTGAACACAATATCAATTTATTAAGGATTCCCAATTTGAACACAATATCAATTTGAACACAATATCAATTTGTACCCAATAAATAATATTATTTTTTATAGAATTTATTAAGGATTCCCAATTTGAACACAATATCAAGTCTCTTTATGCATTTTCATTTAATAATGATCCCCAGTTTGAACGCAATAATTATTTTCATTTTTATAAATTTGTTTTAATTATACATGTTATTAGAAGTAAAAATATCACATATATGTATGTATATATGTTTAAATATGATTTTACTTACAACCAAAAAATATCTCGAATTATTATGCATTTATCAATTAACTCTTGCATGATTAGTCAAATTCACTAATAATTATGGTCTTAAAATTCCAAAAAATATTAACAATAACTTCATGATTATATTTCAGCAATAGTATGAATTGTTATAAACAATACAAACTAAATTATAATTGATATATCCTAATTAAATAATTTATATTCATAATAATGATCCAAGTTATATTTGAAAAGATGCTAGAATATCATGTATACCCTATAAAATGAGAAATCTAAATAAATTTATTTTTTTCATGCATTCTCGACAAATATTGAGTATTGTGCTAAAAAAAAGAGTTAAAATATTGACAATGTTTTCCGTTATAGGAGTTTATAATATAAAAAAATATCATATATACACCTTAAATCTTAATGTATAGTACATGATAAAAGAGCCTACTAAAATACATATGTAGAATATTGCAAAATCTCAAATTATCAGTTGCCCAACAAATTTCATATTTATCACGTTGCTGTTATATGATTTTCTAAGCTTTAAATCACAAGTGATAAAATATTACTTTTTTCACATTTAATGCAAAAAATGTTAAAAATATAATAATTGCGGTAGAAAAGAAAAATAACATGAATATAGTAAACATCCCTATTTTAATCCATGCAAAACTAAAAACATGCAGATGGTCGTAATAGATAATTATAAATCTGTCTTGTTCAATTTTTTAAAAAAATTAGTAAGCTACAAAATTGAAAATTATGCTATTAAATTATGAAATATATGACTATTATTTTTACCATTGCCGATAAAACTATTAAGTCCGACGTGGAGCGAGCCACCCTCTCTCTTCTTTTAAAGTTGGATAGGTGGAGAATGGATGAACGGATGACACATGTCCCAAGTGGGGATATTATGTGAAATAACTAATATTCATATTATAAAGCGAGTCATTTCAATCCAATATACTCTTTACACAAAATAAACATATAATTATGGATTCTTTATGATTTTTCTCTTTACTTTTTAATTAAAAATCTTAACTTTAAATTTATTACCATATATGTCATCCAATATTGTTACTTTTAAAAGTGAGTATCATAAGTGTAATTTTAATCAATATTGAGAGTCTTTTAATGATCAATAGTGAGTCAACAGGTAAGGCGTGGCTTATGGGTCACACAATATTTTCTGTTTACTTTTTAAAGAAACCTTAGTTTTAAATTTTATTACGCTAGATGTCATCCAGTATTGTGCTTATTAAAAATGAGTGACATTACTGTTATTTCAATTACTATGAATGATCTTTTTTGACAGCCAATAGTGAGAGTCATGACTAAATAGGTCCCACATGAATTAATAGATTTTTCTAGATTCAATTTTATAGAGACGGAGAGAAGAATGAGTTAACTTTTCATCTTTTCGAAGAGAAGAATAAGTTAATTTTTCATCTTCTTCTATTTTTGCTTGGATTTAATTTAATTGTCATTTCTTCAACTTCATATCTCTTTATTCTTCAAAAAATTTCCTACTTAAGTAATCTATAATCTATGATTAAAATTAACATGTATAATTCTATACGTGAAAAATTAATTTTTCTATCTCTTGACCTAACTATTATTATTTTATTAAAATTATTTTTTTGATATAATTTACTTAAATTATTATTTTTAATTGTATATTATCTTCATTATATTTCGATTTCGAAGCGGAGGGAAGAGCCCACCTAATTACAATTATCTATCTTGAAGCGGAGATAAAGCAAAAAATATCTCTTACTT
The DNA here is from genome assembly GCA_024447665.1 of Juncus inflexus. Classification (NCBI taxonomy): domain Eukaryota; kingdom Viridiplantae; phylum Streptophyta; class Magnoliopsida; order Poales; family Juncaceae; genus Juncus; species Juncus inflexus. The sequence continues at coordinate 3,712,418 of JAJHPC010000010.1, forward strand.
ATCACTAAGTCCTTTGAGTCCCACTCCCATCTTTTATTCCCCACCAACTCCTCCACAATCATCCCCATACAATCAAAACACAAAACTGAATTCTGCAAAAGTCTACAAACCAAAATTGTACGTTAACAACCATCATCAACTGCTCGTGTCGTTCATTTTCATCGTTCTTTCTTTGGACTCTCCTCTTCATTTCCTCCGTCCTTCTCCGTTCTATAAAAGCTCAAGGGAAGATATCTCATCATGTCTCTTCCTGATCATCGAAGCGGCTTCGACCCCAAAACCGGCATATTCCAAAGCCTCCGCCCCTTTACGCCGCTTCCGCCGGAGTCTGCCCCACTTTCCACAGCATCCTTTTCTCTCTCCCTCCTCCGTTCCTCCTCTCACTCCTGACGACTCAGTCCCAGCTCTCCTCGATGCTTCCTCCTCCGCCTCTCTCTCCTTCCCGTCTCTCCTCTCTCAGTCTGCCTCCCTCGCCTCCGCCCTCATCTCCGCCCCGTTCAACCTCTCAGTTGGCTCCGTCGCCTTTATCCTCGCTCCGTCACGTCTCGACGTCCCTGTGCTGTATTTTGCGTTGAACTCCATTGGAGTGGTCGTTTCTCCGGCCAACCCGGCCTCCACTCCGGCGGAGCTTGCCCACCAAGTAAACCTAGCAAAACCCACCATTATCTTCTCCATCTCTCCTCTAAAATGGAAACTCCCTTTTTCCATCCCTCTTCTTCTCCTCGACTCTCCTTCCTTTACCTCTCTCCTCTCCTCTTACGACTCCAACCACAATTTGTTTCCACCCATCAAGCAGTCTGACACGGCTGCGATTCTCTACTCGTCCGGCACGACCGGCCGAGTCAAAGGAGTTGTTCTGACGAACCGTAACTTAATAGCCATCATAGCCAGTAAGCACAGGGACATAATCCGGAAGCTTGAGAAGGCGAAGGCTGCCGGTGAGCCGCTGCCTCCACAGACCGTAGCTTTATATACAATCCCGTTGTTTCACGTTTATGGGTTCTTCATGCTTTTTCGGGCCGTCGCGCTCGGTGAGACGACGGTTCTCATGGAGCGGTTTGATTTCACCACCATGTTGAAGGCCATTGAGAGGCATGTTGGAAAACTTAAATGTATCATATATTGGCATATTTCTAGCTTTTTTCATATATGTTAAGCCTGAAAATTTTGAATGGTCCTGTACACTTAATGCTTGTTAAGGATATATAACACAAATAGCATTTTGCAGCATTACTCATGCATGGAACATGCATACATGATACATATCAACTAATTGTCTTGAAATATATATATATATATATTTTTTTTATACATGAAGTGTATAAAAAAAAGTAATGTATGGCCTTAAGCAATTGAAAATCTAATATAAACATTTCATGCCTTCAAAAAGAGAGGGAATTTGAAATCACAATGATTTTCCATTTTTTTCTTCCTTTTCTCTTTTTCCTATCAAGACACCGAGTCACATTTGTGCCAGCCGCACCGCCGCTCATTGTCGCCCTGGCAAAATCGCCCGACGTGTTGAAGTTCAACCTCTCGTCTCTCCAAGAGATCACAGTTGGCGGCGCTCCGCTCGGACGTGAGCTGGCTGAGCGGTTCGCCAAACGGTTCCCTAATGTGGAGCTTGTCCAGGTAAAAAAAAATGTTGCACAACATAACTAAGAAGTTTGATGGCAACCCGACAGAGTCTATAGTACAAAAAATATTTCTTTAAGTGGCTATATTCAGTTGTAATATTTAAACTATAATCCTGTCGAGTTGCCGTCGGGGTTTGTAGTCATATTGTGTAATATTTTTGTTTATGAAGTGAGAAAAGGATGAAGATTTCAGATCAATTATTATTTTATGCAAATGAGATTTGAAACCTGATTTTATTAAGAAGAGAATATGGTCTGCAAAGGAATTTTGTTCGCGTGATTATCGCTTATGATTCGTAGTGGTTTACATCTAGAGATGGCAAATGGGCGGGTCGGGTCATATTCGGCTTAAACTAGTTAAGGTTCATGTCACTTTTAAGTCCGGGTCATATTCAGGTTTGTTTAAGACGAATTGGGTTGGGCCGATTTTTTATCTCTTCTCGGTCAACCTTTTTTTCAGATCAAGAATGGGTTGGGTGAGTTTTGGATAAGGTCGAGCTGTATTGGGATATTGTTTCTTTTAAGTTCACTATTAAGTTCAAATGGGCGCGGTTTATTCCGGGTTCGGGTTGATTTAATATTCAGGTTTCGGACAAACCCGATTCATATTGTATTTGATTTTTAGTGAATTTTCAGAGGTGACAAAACTGACCCGAAAATTATTGACTTGTTTGTCCGCTCGAAACCCAACCCGATCGGATTCAAATATTCTAGAAAAGTCACCCTCAACCTGCTTGACCCTGACATTAAGAACCTGAAACAAAAATAACCTAGACCCAAGACTGTATACCCGATCCGACTTGAACCCGATAAAACCTGAATGATCCGAATTGTAGAGGTGGTAAATCTAACCTGAACCCGAGTGACCTACATGAAATAATTGAAACCTTGCCTAATGTGATCCAAATATTTCATAAAAGTGAAACGGCTTGAACCGACAAAAATCTTAACCCGAAAGAAACCCGATAAAATAAGACTCGGGTACAATCTAATCTCATCTGATCCAGACCCGAAGAACCCGAATCCCAAATAAGAGCGAACATTTGGATAATGAGTCAACACTTGTTGCATGTGATGATCTTTCGTTTGACCCACTTACTGAAAAATAAGAGCGAACATTTACATTGATTTTAAAGTTTTAGATTAAATTAGTTTTGGGGTATGTTCAAGTTTCAGGTTGGTTTAAACCCAGGATCAATATGGGTTCGGTCATTTCGGATCTTGGTTTATGGGGTCTCATGTTCTCGGGGGATCACAAGTTATAAGTTGGGTTTTATGTCGAATTGGGCCAAAGTGATCATTAAACAATCATCATTTCGGTTTCAGGTTCTTCTACTGCTTATCGGGCTGGTTCGAGTCATTTGAATTTTTCAAATTTTTCGGATCAGACCGGGTCGGAATTTCGGACGGGTTTTTCAAGTTTGGGTCATGTTTGCTAGCTCTAGTCTAGTCTAAACCCGAAACCCTAAACTTGAATTATTGCCTAATTTAACATTCAAAAATCATCAAAATGTGAATTAACTAAGAATTGAGAAAATTCTAAATGGATCCTTCTTGATTCATGATAAAATCATGGGAAACAAAAAATTTGGTTAGTTTTTCTTCTTTTATATATTACTTCTTATTAACTAAATTAGGGCTATGGATTGACCGAGTCAGCTGGAGGCGCCTCCTGTACAGTTGGAGAAGACGAGACGAAGATGTACGGCTCAGTCGGCAGAATAAATGCAAATCTCGAGACGAAAATCGTCGATCCGATCTCAGGAGAATCGTTAGGGCCCTGCCAACAAGGCGAGCTTTGGATCCGAGGCCCTTCTATCATGAAATGTACTTTTGTTTTTATTTTTAATATGTTCTTCAAAATGTTCCAAGATGGGATTTTGTGTTGTGTGTTTTCATCTATTTAATTGGTACCAAGGTTGTTAAAATCAGGATTTTAATTGTAGGGTTCTTATTTCTAAGATTCTACCGTGTCAAATTATTCAAAACGGTTCTAGAATCGCAAATTTGTATGCAATGTATTTATGTATTTGATTTGTACGATGTCATTTTTTGTCTTTAATGGAATATTCATAAGATTCTTTTGGATCATATTGTTTTGGAAACTTTTTATAGGTTATGTGGGTGACGATGTGGCGACGGCATCTACGTTGGATCCAGACGGATGGTTGAAAACTGGAGATCTCTGTTACTTTAACGAGGATTGTTTTCTTTACATTGTTGATAGGTTAAAGGAACTCATCAAATATAAGGCGTATCAGGTAGGTCTTTTATAACATATGTCTACTGAAATATTATAATATTATTATTGCTGATTTAGTTTTCGACATTTGTTTATTCAATTAAACCCTAATTCAGTTGTTAAAAGTTAATTATCTAAATTATGCCCTAATTTATTCTTTTTTTATTTCAGGTGCCTCCAGCCGAACTTGAACGAATTCTTCATACCCAACCTGGAATTGCTGATGCAGCGGTTGTTCCGTACGATTAATCTCATTTTTTCTTATTTCAAATCAATACAAATAAATTAATAATACAAAATAAAAAATCAAATTTCACAAAATTTTGTAACGAATGTGTTGCAGATATCCAGATGAAGAAGCTGGAGAAATACCTATGGCTTTTGTAGTTAAACAACCTGGTAGTAATCTCACGGAAAATCAAGTCATCGATTTTGTCGCGAAACAAGTAAAAACATTTTTTTATGTTAAGTAACTGAATGATAAAACATTTTTTTATGTTATTTTTTTTTGTTAAAATAGGTCGCGCCATACAAGAAGATTCGAAGAGTTTCGTTTATTGATGCGATACCCAAATCAGCAGCCGGAAAGATTTTGAGAAGAGAGCTCGTGAAACTGGCTACATCGAGCCAACAATCCAAGCTTTGAATTCGCAAAGTTTGAAGATTGAAATGAAATTGGGAAACGAGTTTTGAAAGAGCTCTTTAATTGTTTATTTAAGTGTAATTTTTGCAACAATATGGAAAAATTTAGTGAAGTGTGATTTTTTTGCAATAATATGGAAAAATTTGGTGAAATAAAGAAAATGGAAATGTTAAGAAAAATTGGGTCCATGTACAACAATTAAACATATTGCATGTATTGTAAATTAATTGCATGTATTGTAAACAATTAAACATATTGATTATGATCGATTAAATTAAATAAAGTAGCACGACAATAATCATCGCCAAATGTATTAAAATATTGAATCTGTTATAAGAAAATTTAGTAAAGATTATGATAGCTTTTTTACCTTAGGAAATCAAGAACAAATGACAAATAAATTATATCCATCAAATAAAAGAAATAAAAAAGCAAATAACATAGAGTATATAAAATGTTTAATTGTTGACCACTATATACAAGTTCATATCAAGTATCTCTGTATAGTTCATAATGTACAAAACTTCAGCTAAAAAACTTATGTCAAAACCATACAACGCATAATTTACATTTTTTAAAATAACACAAAGAAATAGAAAACTAGTATATTACATTAAATTACATATTCCTCTTGCCTTTGTCAAAAAATGCATCGGTATGAATTTTCCCTTTTTAGAAGAACATTTCTGCTTCTTGCGAGGCGAATTCTCACTAAAAAAAATTTAAAGGCCCATTATGAGATAAAAAGTTCATAAAAAAATTATAAAAAAATAAAATAAAAATAAGTTGTACATTTTATTTGTGAGTTGCGTGAGTTGAGTGTTTCCTCTTTTTGTTTTTGGAGGATTTGTGCCAGGTGGAAATCAAAATACTCTTGCCTCTCTTCTTCAAACCCGGGGCCATTTGGAGCAAAGAATTTTGGATGGAATTGGATCTCAAAATTCCATTTTCTACAAATTTTTTGTTTGACAAACCATTAGAATAAGAATTAAGTAATTCTTGTAATTTTCTCTCTATACAATTTTACCCAAATATAATTCTCTCTAAAAATTCGAATGTTAAAGTGCGACAAATTATATTATATTATATTATATTACTCTGACAATTCCGTCGCCATTGTTATTACACTTCTTCACTGAGAAGAGGGAAGAAGAAGAAGAAGGGAAGGTTTAACAATCGAGAGGCAACACGGATGGATGTAGTTTGGATGCCACAGAAGATCTTGGAAACGGAAAAGGTTTAACAAAGGAGAGACAACACGGATGGATGTAGTTTGGAGGGGACAGAAGATCTTGGAAATTGAAAAGGTTTAACAATGGAGAGGCAACACGGATGGATGTATTTTGGAAGCCACAGAAGATCTTTGTAATTGAAAGGTTTAATAACGGAGAGGCAACACGGATGGATGTAGTTCGGAAGCCACAGAAGATCTTGGAAAGTGAAAAGGTATAATAACGGAGAGGCAACACGGATGGATGTAGTTTGGAAGCCACAGAAGATCCTGGAAATGAAAAGTGGTGCTGGGCCCCAGTTAGGCGGGAATAAAATAATGTTTATTTTGTTGAGTTAAACTCCCACGTTGTTTCCGCTGTCTGACCAATAAAAAGCGAGAGAACAAATACTCAAATAATACAGGGATTTTATGGTCTCCATTTGTTCATAAACTCTGTCTCTCTTCTAGTCTCTATTACCTGTGCTTTTCTACAAATTAACTGCCCTCACCTCTAATTGATTAATATATATATTAATCAATTAGAGGTGTGGATATATATGTATGTGTGTGTATATGTAAAGTAAGTTGAGAATAATTAAAAGTTTAAGTTTTTATGGTCTCCATTATCTCCATCCTGTATATTTTTTAAATGCTGGCCTTAGTCCTACAATTAATCTTATGTTTGACGCATGGGATAACTAGGACTGGAGATATAGCGAAAAATATCTCTTACATATCCCAAGTCCTTTTAGCCCCTCTCACATTTTTTATTCCCTGCCAACTCCTCCACAATCATTCCTCACACAATCATCCTCCATTCCAAACTCAGGAGTTAATTCTACTAAACTCTACAAACCAAAATTGTACATTAACCATCATCAACTGTTCATTTTCATATTTCTTTCTTTTGACCGGTAAAAAAAAATTAATTAAGAAAATAACCAAATTTTAAAATTATTTACGGAAATGGCCATTTCGCTCGGTCACTGGACGAAACATCAATTTTTTTTATTTTTTCACTGAATTAAGCTAAAAAATGCCGTTTCACTCCGTGGTGGGGCAAAACAGACATTTTTTCATTTTTTACGACTGAATTAGACTGAAAATACTGTTTTGCCCCATAGTGGGGCGAAACTAGCAAATATATATATATATATATATATATATATATATATATATTTGTTCTAATTCAGTGGAAAAAAGATCTGTTTCACCCAGCTATGGGCTAAAACAGTACGAAACAACGTTTTTTAGCTTAATTCAGTACGTTTTTTTAGCTTAATTTAGTGGGAAAAATGAAAAATTAGCTGTTTCGTCTGTCTGGTGACCGAGCGAAATGACCATTTTCACAAATAATTTGAAAACTTGATTATTTTCTTAATTAATTTTTTTGTGCCATTAAAAAAAAAAATGTCATTTTCATATCTCTTTCTTTTGACTCTCCTCTTCATTTCCTTCCTACTATAAAGCCTCAGTTCATTTTATAATCCATCTACATGTCTTTTCCACGCGGTTTCTGTATAATTACCGAGTCATAAACAAAGCAAATTTCTTATAATTTCTTCTTCTTTGCCTCACCTCTCACCTACTGACATCCTCTGCACTAATAATGTATTGGTCAACAATTTGCATAAATATATAGAAACCCATTTTCGATCTTTAGACCATTTTGAGATAGATCTCTGAAGAGAAATCGATAGATAGATAGATAGATAGATAGATGGAGAGTTATCTGAATGAGAATTTTGGAGGGGTGAAGGCGAAGAACTCGACGGATGAGGCGCTGCAGAGGTGGAGGAAGCTCTGTGGCGTGGTGAAGAACCCGAAGAGAAGGTTTAGGTTCACTGCGAATTTGAGCAAGCGGTCTGAGGCTGAAGCGCAGAAACGCACGAATCATGTACGGTTTTGGTTTTGGTTTTGGTTCTGATTTGGGGTTTTTTGGGTTTGTTCTGATCTGTAATTGGTGATGAATTAGGTTAGATTTGATTGGTATGAATTGGGTTCTTAATTGTTGTTTCAATTAAGGAAATTTCGGTTCTAAAGTATCAATTTTTTGTGCCTTTTTTTTTCTAATTTATTTGGATTCTGTCGTTATGGAGTCGTTTGACTCTGAAGTCAAGTTAGAATCTTTGTATTGAGACTTAGTAATGTTAGTTTCTCAGACTGAAAAGTGCATCAAACTTGTGTATTTCTTCTTTCGAAATAATCCATCTATTCTTCTCAATATATATATAAATATTTTTTTTTTCAATTTTTTATAACAGATTTTTGGAAACTACATGCAAATTTTTTATAATACTTTATCTAACATACTTATATTTCATTTCCACAGGAGAAGCTCAGGGTCGCCGTTTTGGTCTCTAAAGCCGCTCTTCAGTTCTTAAAAGGTATTTCTAATTCTAACCAAAAAAACTTATCTAAAAAAACCTTTTAAAAAAACCACAAGCATACTACTAAACCAACCTAACCAATTCAACATTTTTTAAAATTAGGCATTCCACTTAAAAGAGCTTATGTAGTGCCACAAACCGTATACAAAGTTAAAGAAATTGTGAAAAAATGTATAACAATAAAAAACCCTAACCACTTTCTTATTTATTTAACTTTTAGGTATTCCAATAAAAGGCGAGTATGTAGTGCCACAAACCATATAAGAAATATAATAATAAAAAACCCTAATCACTTTCTTATTTATTTAACTTTTAGGTATTCCAATAAAAGGCGAGTATGTAGTGCCACAAACCATATAAGAAATATAATAATAAAAACCCTAATCACTTTCTTATTTATTTAACTTTTAGGTATTCCAATAAAAGGCGAGTATGTAGTGCCACAAACCATATAAGAAATATAATAATAAAAAACCCTAATCACTTTCTTATTTATTTAACTTTTAGGTATTCCAATAAAAGGCGAGTATGTAGTGCCACAAACCATATAAGAAATATAATAATAAAAACCCTAATCACTTTCTTATTTATTTAACTTTTAGGTATTCCAATAAAAGGCGAGTATGTAGTGCCACAAACCATATAAGAAATATAATAATAAAAAACCCTAATCACTTTCTTATTTATTTAACTTTTAGGTATTCCAATAAAAGGCGATTATGTAGTGCCACAAACCATATAAGAAATATAATAATAAAAAACCCTAATCACTTTCTTATTTATTTAACTTTTAGGTATTCCAATAAAAGGCGATTATGTAGTGCCACAAACCATATAAGAAATATAATAATAAAAAACCCTAATCACTTTCTTATTTATTTAACTTTTAGGTATTCCAATAAAAGGCGATTATGTAGTGCCACAAACCGTATAAGAAATATAACAATAAAAAACCCTAACCAATTTATTATTTATTAAACTTTTAGGTATTCCAATAAAAGGCGATTATGTGGTGCCACAAACCGTTCGAGACTCGGGCTTCGAAATCTGCGCGGACGAGCTGAGCTCGATCGTCGAAGGGCACGACCTAAAAAAGCTCGTTTCACACGGGGGCGTTTCCGGAATTTCCACGAAGCTCGCCACGTCATCGCTCGACGGGCTCCCGGCCGACCAATCACGGCTCGCCACGCGTCAGAAGATCTACGGCATAAACAAGTTCACCGAGCCGAAGCTCAAGTCCTTTTGGGTTTTCGTTTGGGAAGCTTTGCAAGATACCACATTGATTATTCTGGCGATTTGTGCTTTCGTTTCGCTTTTGGTTGGTGTGATTATGGAAGGCTGGCCAAAAGGAGCTCACGATGGATTAGGAATTGTCGCGAGTATTTTGTTGGTTGTTTTTGTAACGGCTACGAGCGATTACAAACAATCGTTACAATTCAAGGATTTGGATAAGGAAAAGAGGAAGATTAGTATTCAAGTTACGAGAAACGGATTTAGGCAAAAAATGTCGATTTATGAGCTTTTACCAGGCGATTTGGTCCATTTATCAATCGGAGACCAGGTTCCAGCTGACGGATTGTTTTTAAACGGATTTTCTCTCTCTATAGATGAATCGAGTTTGACAGGAGAGAGCGAGCCGACAAATGTGAACAATGAAAACCCGTTTCTGCTTTCAGGGACCAAAGTGCAAGATGGCTCTTGTAAAATGTTGGTTACTACCGTTGGAATGAGGACTCAGTGGGGAAAATTAATGGCTACATTAAGTGAAGGTGGCGATGATGAAACGCCTTTACAGGTAAAGTGTAAATATTTTCTAAGATTTTTACATTTGTATATTTACGTGAGAACTTTAATTACAGGTGAAATTAAACGGAGTGGCTACAATAATCGGTAAAATCGGATTATTTTTCGCGGTGATCACATTTGCGGTTTTGGCACAAGGGTTATTTATGCGAAAATACACCGAGGGTTTATTATTAAACTGGACTGGTGAGGATGCATTGTTAATTTTAGAAAATTTCGCTGTTGCTGTTACGATTGTTGTGGTTGCGGTTCCCGAAGGATTACCATTGGCCGTAACTTTAAGCCTTGCTTTTGCCATGAAAAAAATGATGAACGATAAGGCTCTAGTGCGCCACTTGGCGGCTTGTGAGACCATGGGATCCGCTACTTCGATATGTAGCGACAAAACGGGAACATTGACGACGAATCACATGACGGTCGTCAAATCCTGCATCTGTAGGAAAATCAAGGAGTTCAAAACCCGGGAATCCGTTTCCGGGTTTTTAGAAGAGTTACCTAAAAGTTCCATCGATATGTTCTTGGAGTCCGTGTTTAACAACACGGGTGGCGAGATCGTAATTAACGAGAAAGGCGAGAAGCAAATTTTAGGGACTCCGACCGAAACCGCCTTGTTAGAGCTCGGTTTGAACATGGGCGGCGATTTCAAAGCGATAAGGGGCGAGACGGAGATCATAAAAGTCGAGCCGTTCAACTCCGCGAAAAAACGCATGGGCGTGATTCTTCGTTCGCAAGAAAACAAACTCCGCGCGCACACCAAGGGCGCCTCGGAAATCGTGCTCTCGCTCTGCGACCGTTACTTAGACTCTTCCGGACAGGTCCTCCCGCTCGACGAATCCACCGCCAAATCCCTCAACTCTACAATCGAATCCTTTGCCAACGAGGCGCTACGCACCTTGTGCCTCGCCTACCAAGAGCTCGACTCCGACTTCTCGTTAGAAAATCAGATTCCGACAAGTGGGTATGTTTGCATCGGGATAGTGGGGATAAAGGACCCCGTGAGGCCGGGGGTTAAGGAGTCGGTGGCCATGTGCCGCGCGGCGGGGATAACTGTGAGGATGGTAACTGGGGATAATATTAACACCGCGAAGGCGATAGCGAGAGAGTGCGGGATACTCACCGAGGGCGGGATAGCCATTGAGGGGCCTGAGTTTAGGGAGAAGAGTTTGGATGAGATGATGGAGCTTATTCCGAAAATACAGGTCTGTTTGTTTGTTTGTTAAAAAAATGATAGGATAAACTTTTAATTTTTCAAAATCCTCTTGGCTTTTAAAATGTTAAAGAAGAAATGGTAATGTTAATTTCGTAAATACCCTGACTTTATTATTTGTTTACAAGAAAAGCTCCAACATAATTTAAAATAATAGAGATAATACATAATGTCCTTAATTGATTTTGAAATAATAGATAAATACGTTTACATGGTATTTAAACTTTTTTTACATACTAAAAGTTAAAACAAGAGGAGTTCGAAAGTAAGGAGCTTTTCGATATATTTAAAAACATACACGCATCTTTTCAAAACAATTCCCTTGATAACAACATTTAAGATTTCCAATTTGAACGATTATTATCTCATCTTATTCATTTATTTTATTACTATTTTTTAACAAAGGTGATGGCTCGGTCTTCGCCGTTGGACAAGCACACCTTGGTGAGGCACCTGCGCACGCTTTTTAATGAAGTCGTGGCTGTGACAGGTGACGGCACCAACGACGCCCCCGCGCTGCACGAGGCCGATATCGGCCTCGCCATGGGCATCGCCGGCACCGAGGTAATTTAAAAAGAGTTACTTTTTTAGTATTTTATGATTATATTATTAGGGAATTTTGCAAAATAGCCCATTTTATGCCTAAATTGCAAAAAAGGCCCTCTATTCTTAGAAGATTCAAGAAAAGTCCATAACGTTTGATTGCACATAATGATGTTAGTTAATTAGTTTAATCGAATTATTCATTGATATTGTGATAATAAAGTTCCTTTAAGCGGATTAATTGAGTCAAGGGTAAACTAACGGTAAGGGTTATTTTTCTGAATTTCCTACGAATGGAGGGCCTTTTTTGCAATTTAGTTACAAATACAGGGGCCTTTTTGCAATTTCTGTTAATATTTATTATTATTATTTTTTTTTTTTTTCCAAAAAGATCCAGAATGGTTAATACCACAATTAAATCATACGCACAGTTAAATTTTCCTTAATAAGCAAAAAATAATCTCTCTTCTCTCTCTGCACAGGTGGCTAAGGAGAGCGCTGATGTCATTATTTTGGACGACAATTTCTCGACTATCGTGACGGTTGCTCGGTGGGGTCGGTCTGTGTACACGAACATCCAAAAGTTTGTTCAGTTCCAGCTCACCGTCAACATCGTCGCCCTCATCGTCAACTTCTCCTCCGCCTGCTTCACCGGTGCCTTTTTCATTTTCGCCCCTTTTTTTCAATAAATCAATTATGATGTGCAATCTGATCAAAACCTAAACGTTTTTATATCCCGCCTGATGTTTTGAATTCAAGCCAGCAGTTGAATTTATTAGGGTTCTGCTGTTCCGTTTTTCACCTCCCTTAGTTTTAAGATTCAATGATATTATAATCGAACTCTGGAATCAAATTTAGACAGTTTAATATGCCAGTCGAATCTAATATTTTCATTCAAGCTAGGAATTAAATTTAGGGTTTAGGATTTTTAGGCTTCAAACACATTACTCACATTCATACCAAGATCGTACTTTGTTAAATTAAAATAATTTCTCTTGGAAAAGTATAACTTGCCCCTCAATTTCCCCATAAAAACGCCATATGCGTCATCATTGAATCTATGATGTCATGGTTTTTGTATTTATACCTTCCTATGATGTCATGTTGTCCCATATGGCGCTTTTGTGGGGGCCCTCATTTTTATTTTATTTTATTAAATTTGCCCTGTTCTCATCACAGGAGACGCCCCACTAACGGCGGTCCAACTGCTGTGGGTAAATATGATAATGGACACTCTGGGGGCGCTGGCTCTCGCCACCGAGCCTCCCAACGACGACCTGATGAAACGCACTCCGGTGGGCCGCACCGGCAAGTTCATCTCCAACGTAATGTGGCGCAACATTCTAGGCCAATCGATCTACCAATTCATCATCATCTGGCACCTGCAGACCGACGGAAAGAGGATTTTTGGGATCGAGGACGGGCATAGCGGGGACGTGAGGCTCAATACCATCATATTCAACTGCTTTGTGTTTTGCCAGGTGAGTTGTTATTATAGTAAAATGTATTCATCTAGAATAGAATTTGTGCTTAGAAGAACTTGAAGGAAGAACCGATTGTGCGTGCGATCTTTGTGGTAAAATATAGCCCAAAGAAGGTATAATAATATTAAGTGTCCTTCCAAACCCCCGCTAACATCGAAAAATAATAAAACCGAGACTCCAATCAACCAAAAACATTAAAAACTCAAAATCTTTTCATTCCATTCTTCAGCTTTTCAACGAGATATCTTCAAGGGAAATGGAGAAGATCGACGTGTTCCTCGGCATCCTGAAGAACTACGTCTTCATAACCGTGTTAGCATCCACAGTATTTTTCCAAATCATAATGGTTCAATTTCTCGGAGAATTCGCCAGCACGACGCCTTTGAATCTGACCGAGTGGTTCGTCAGTATTTTTATCGGATTCCTCGGAATGCCGATCGCCGCGATTATTAAGCTGATTCCTGTGGGGAGTTCATAAACTCTTCTTTGATTAGTTGTATACTTTGTTTTGTTTGTTTTATTTCCACGTGTAATTTTATTTAGGGACTTAGTTTTTACGGGGTTTTGTTTAATAGTGGTGAATTTAGACCTTGATTTTTCATTTTGGTTTTGTGCATTTTATTGCCCTAGTGTTTTTTGGAGGGATTTGAAGGGTAAGCAAGCTCTTGAATTGGAACTAATTTGTGTTTGTTAGATATTTTTTTGGAATTTAAGACTTCATAATTTGCTTTATTGCTATATTTTTCATCCATATTCGTCAGATTATCAAATTTACGAAAAGAGATGATTTTCCTGACTCATGAGTTTAATGGTTATTTTAGTTGTTTTTGTTATGAGACCCCTTTTTCATATAAAGATTGAATGAGTGGTATAGTTCAAGTATTATAAGCTCAACTTTTTTACCATATATTACCCCTCGATTGAGGGAAACAAAACTTGGATCATTTTATGGTTTAAAAATGAAAATTCATATTTTCATTCTCTTGTATTCTCCTCTGTCCACTAAATGATTCTTCATTTTTTGGCTCCACACGATATATGTTTCTTTTATAAGGTTCAAGGTGAAAAAAAATTAGTTGAGAAGTTAGTGCAACAACTTTATGACAGCATTCTTTCATAAAAAAAAAATATTGCAGCATTCAACAGGCCATAACAATACTAGAGCTGCTTGATTCACAATGGTCAGTCTGTCTCTAATTTGACTAGACACAGTGCCTTCTTTTATGAGACTTAGCTAAATGGCCCCATGAAATGACCTGACAAACATTTCCAGTTCAGTTTCTATTTGAAAATTTGTTCTAGATTCAGAAACATAATATATCAGATTTTACCCTTTTAAAATTGGAAGTATCAAATTTATCCTTTCTAAAATGTATTTTTTGAACAACATGAGGTAAGTTAAAGCCCCGACATTCAAGAATTTATTAATGTAGTTTATTTTGTAAGTATTCAAAAAGACCAAAATTACACAGGGCAATAGTTCAAGTTTAGTATCACTGCATTAATGTAAATCTAGACCAAAGTCTTCAGCTACATTTTCTTCCTCGAATCAAGGTAACAGGCCCCATGTTATGTATAAGATGGAGATAAAACCGTGGCCCATCTTTATGTGTTTTTTTCTTTTTTTGCTCTTGGCCCAACCAGTAAACCGGAAACAGACATAAATATGGTAAATAAATACCAGTGCAACATGTTTTGCGTACCACTAGGAGGAGAAATGTGAGAAAAATGAAGGATTACCATCTTTTTGCTTCATTGAATGGTGCAAGAAAAATTAATGCAGCATTTTTGTCTCAAAAAAAAAAAAAATTAATGCAACATTGTACGTAATAGTTAAACTGTGCATCCACATTTCGTATCTCTGATCGTCATTTTTATATATTATTTCCTCGATAATTTCATATGTAAAATTTCACACCAAATATTTATGTGGTTTGTATAATTATCCGATTCAGCTGATTCAGATTGGAGTCTGCCGAAACGATCCAATTAAATACCCTATCCATAAGATTATATAAACTTAATTCACATAAATTGTTCTGATTTTTTATTTAGTTCTCTCTGAATCCAACCCTGATTTTTGAATAGTTATAAAATTCATTTGGTATCAAGAAAAGCGATCTTTCATCCTATAAATTACCACTAGAAGGTCAAGATGTCAGTGCAAATTTGATATATTTTGAGTTTTAGAAAAATAATATTGATCTTTTTAGTTAGAAAACACAAATCCTGAAATCATGCATTGTGTGCTTGGTGTCCAACATTGCGACCCATTAATGGTTTTAATTGTGGCATGTGGGGTTTTCGTCTCCATTTCTTCTTTGGAAATTTATGAAAATTAAAAGCCTTTTGATTGAGACCTCTCCGCCTAATCATCTTACCACATTAGTCTTTTTATTTTATTTATGAATATTGGTGTTTCTTCAATAATTAATGGACATGGTTTTCTTCATAGTTGAAATGGTTTTCACGATACAAAAGGTGCTGGCCAAACATATGTTTGAAAGGTGGCAAGCCTATTCTAAGGTCCGGTAGAAAGAAAAAATTGAAAATGATACATTCATTGCAAGTGGTAAACTAGAGAAAAGATGAAGACATTGTGTTTAAGTATTCACTAGAGATATCTATTGCCAAAGAGCTCATAGTCTAATAATTGAGTCTAAAACATAATAAGCTATATGTTATGGGTTCAACACTCATTGATATAAAAAAAATGAAAGTGTGACAAAAGTCTAAGACTGAATCATAAAGATGAAGTGTGTATGCTTCGCCTTTCATGGTATTTAGACGAACATAATCTTCAAAGAAGATAAAGAACTAGTGAATACAGTAGTACTCTTGTACATACTGACTATATCTTTATGCATTATAACTTATTATAAGATGATAATATATTTCGTGACAATTATGTCTATTTCAATTTGTTATTTGCATGTGATCATGCACATTCAATTAATGTTAGAAATAGATTTAACATTTACCAATTTATAAATCATGAGTGATATCAAATTTAAATACCATGATTAATCAAATTAAGTGAATGTCATGGAGTCAATCAAATCTAATTGACATCTATGTATTTAGTCATTTTATCTGATTTTTTTTTTATCGTTTATAACACATCAAATATGCCAGCTTTGTATTAACCGATTAGCATTTTTATGGCCTTAAATAATACTTGATGAAATGTTATTTGATTTGAGAAATATATAAATCTTGTTATGGAAATAATGTTCAAAGTTCAAACTATTTTTATCTGATATCTCCAATCTCCATCAATAAGATCAGCTGACCCCTCCATTTCACCCATACTGGATATCTCCAGTCATCCACTCTCTATTTACCTCCCCTCATTAGAACCCCCATTCCTAAACTCCAATAAACAAATAACACAACAATGGAAGATATATCTAATCTCATATGTCAAGAAGACAGCACACAATTAGAATCAGAATCAACTGAAGAAACAAAGCAAGAAGAAAAATACCATAAAACCTTTCTCTTATCACCAAAATGTAGAGGTTCTTGTCATGATGATTACCCATCGGTTATTTCTTCGGATGATGGATTCAAATCTCTGCGCTCTGAAGCCATCCATTGGATTCTGAGGGTAAATATTTCAGTTATCAAAGAAGAAGAAAACATCTTTTCATGACATTTTTTTATCTTTATTTTGTAAATTTGTTGTTGCATTTTTGTAGACAAGTATCTACTTCCGAATGGGATTTCAAACCGCATACACGGCCGTATCATATCTCGATCGATTCTCGCTCAAACGAAGCATTGATGTGAGAAAAAAAAACACATTTATACAAAAAGAAAATGGCTGATTTCATTTCCAATTACTTTTCTCATGTTTTTTTTTTTTTAATGTTTTTTTTTTAACTCAGAAGGAGAAACCTTGGTCGGTTCGATTACTATCAATCGCATGTTTATCACTAGCGGCTAAAATGGAAGAATACCGAGCCCCATATTTATCGGAGTATTTATCAGAGTTTAGTGGTGAGAATATAACACGAATGGAACTTCTTGTTTTGAGCACGCTTGACTGGCGCATGAGTTGTATATCGCCTTTTGATTATTTGCAAGGTACTCATTACCTTTTCCACCTTTTTTTGCTTCTTGGTTAATTATTTTCGATAAATTACTAGCCAGTAAGTATGAATAATATATATAGGGCAATAAGTGATTAAATGCTAATCTGGTTTTTTGTATTTAAAAAACTAGCTTATATGTGATGATTAATGAGATAATAATTTCAATCTTTTATCATTTTTTGGTGTTATTTATTCTGATTTATTATTGTAGATGAACTAACCAAGGATTTAGTGGATTCTAATATCAACACTCTTTTCTTTTGTGATTATTCAAAGAAGGTATATTTCTTATGTTTTGTAGGGATTTATGATATTTCCAAATCACTCTCTTGAAGTCGAAAGAAAAAGATAGCTTTTTAATGAGTATTTTTAATTATTTGTGCAGGAGCATGTATATACTTGCTATAATGCAATGAAACAGATGTCAGATCAAAAGGGTTTGAAATTACCAAAAAGACCTTGTGTGCATGATTCCATTGAGGGAATACATCAATCTTCACTTTCATGCAATAAGAGGATAAAGTTGCATTTATCAAATATCCACTAAACTAAAAGCACTTTGACATGTTCTTTTTTTTGATATAATATGTCTTTGTGGCTTGTTTTTTCCTTCTTTTTTGTGTGAGTTTTCTTTGTTTTTTGATTGGTTTATTATTCTTTGTTGGTTTGATTTTTCTGTTGTTTTTGAGTGATTTTTTTTATACATATAAATATGGACACCTTTGAGGTACTTTTATCATCAAGAAGTTGGCAAGCATTTGTTGCCAGAAATGAATTCTTTGAAGGTGGACACAACACAAGTAATGGTGGGGTAAATATAGAGCTTTTCATTTGAGATAATTATCTTTGGAATCCTGTTTTGAATGATTGCAGTGTACTTTATTTATGTTTTGATTGAAATAATTGGGACAACTTTGTAAAGGTGAAAATTGTGTGTAAGTTGATTTGTTTTATTTTGTTTGTTTTTTTTTCATTTTTGTTTTGGGTTTCTGGAAATGAAATGGAATTGAATTTGTGGTTGTGTAAATGTGTTATGTTATTTTCTTACAAAATAACAGTAATAAATTTTAAAACTTGATATGAAATCGATTGGGGATGTAAAAGTTTGGAGATGAATAAACAAACAGTCATTTACAAAATGACATAAATTTTGAACAAATTGCAGAAATAACAAATTAATGTGTAAATTTGTCTACAATCACGATTCGATGCTACGGCTACCAATCTTATACTTGTCACATTTCATTTATATTAATTAATTTGTTTATTTTTTATATATATCATCAACATAACGCACTTCCTTCTTTGCTGAGCATTGCCGACCCTTTGCAGATAGAATCATAGAATCCTATGTCACTTTTTCTCTCTTTACAAGATCAAACTTTGAAACATGAAACCAGCACTTGACTATTTCTTAGAAGTTACAAGCAAGTTGTGTTAACAATCTATCAAGATTTTTCAAGCAGTATCTTAAAAAAAAGATTTTGGGAGCACTTCTCCAAAAATATATTTTTTCTGGAACAATGTTTTTGAAAAAGAGTATAGATAAAAAGTTTATATAGCTAGATTCTATTGTTATACATTGAATATATATATATATATATATATATATATATATATATATATATATATATATATATATATATATATTGGCCCCCAAATAACAAATGAACACATGAAATGAAATTACATACTGATAAAAATTACATAAATAAAGGATAATATAATGTGACTATTATATTAGACAAAGCTCTGGCTGCACCACTTACTATGCAGGTCTTACTTAGGTTGCCTTACAGCTGGTAAAAAGCTTTTTTTACCTTCTCTTTTGACAGCCCTCTGATGAATTCACTCAAAAATAATTGTTTCAATTCTTGTGCTATAATATTTATAACGGGTCTATTTACTATGAAATTAACCCTCTATACTAATTCCTTCAATGAAAATTTACCATCTGTTTTCAACTGCCATGAAATTACTATGGACTTTTT
Source organism: Juncus inflexus (assembly GCA_024447665.1). Taxonomy (NCBI): domain Eukaryota; kingdom Viridiplantae; phylum Streptophyta; class Magnoliopsida; order Poales; family Juncaceae; genus Juncus; species Juncus inflexus. Next base: position 3,731,668 of record JAJHPC010000010.1, read on the forward strand.
CTTTGCACCACCAAAATTTGTGCCTAATTAAGCTTTTTTGTGCATGCATGTGGAATCTCTGTTTTATTTAAGGGCCCTGTTAATGCGCGCCGGTTTCTAGCGCGACGGCTAAATTGTTTTATTTAAAGCTCAAAAATAATTGAAGGGTGGTCTTGTGAGAAATTCCAGCTCACTCAGGTCAATTGATTCTTTTGTAAAAATAACTTGATTATTTTTAAGTTTACAACAGCATATAGCATTTTAAATTTATGGAACTCAGTGTTATGTAAAATAACTCCAATTTTCTCTAAAATATATGATTCACTTTTGTGCAGTGTTGCAAATAGTGGTCTGTAGTGGCGCTATAGCAATTTCTGAAAGTTAAACGTTGCGCGCAACGATTTTGTTGCGGTGTAACATTTTTCGACGATTTAGCGGTGAAGCGGTCCGCAATAGCAGTGTTGTGTGTGTGTGTTACGGTGTAGCGGTCTGAATAACGTTTTTGATGGATTTTTTTTAATTAATTTTTTTAATGGATTTATATAATTGATAGATATGCTGTATTTTAATATTTTAATATTAATCATATTTTGATTTTGGACATGTAATTTTTGACAAATACATTTCAAAATTTTATTGTTAATATTTTAATATTAATCATATTTTAGTGTTGCATATTTCTTCTTTTAGATTTTTTGTGCATATATTACGTAGTGATATATAGAGAAAAAATATTTACACATATTATCTGTCATAAAAATATATCTCCGTAACATCTACGCTATACGCTGCGCTATACACATGAAAATCCTAAACATAACACACCGCTAAACGCTATTTGCAAACTTGCTTTTATATGATCAAACTAAATAACTTTAATAGCAAAACTTCAAATAATTGTTAATGTTATTTCCGACTACTAGTTATCTAAGTTGTTTATGGAAGCAAAAAATAAATATACACTAATATATTGAATAATTAATGAGATGGTGTACTAATCATTAATATCATAAATTAAGTCATTAATATAGGTATATATACTGAACTAATTCGCTATAAAAACATTATATGGTCATTGTAGAATGTGTTTATAATTCCTTCAAGCCATATGTTTGTGTCATTTTCAATTACATGAGGAATATTATACTTTACAAATATAATTTTTTGCCTAGTTTGTTTAACGAATGTTGGTAACTAAAATATAACAACCAAAAATACTCTATTTAACAATGGAGTAATTACACTTGCCTTTAAGGCCATTTTTACATTTAATCATCATTTTATACATCTAAACTACATACTAATGAGCAGCTTAGATAAGCTAATGTAAGACAAAAAAAAACTACATAAATAAATGAAGGTGTGTAGATTGAATTGCTTAATTTAATGCAGTCTCAGTCAAACAGGCTTCAAGACAAAGTTTGGTAAAATTGTTGGTTCAAAGGAGTACCACCTTGAAGTTTGAGAGAACCAGATTAAAGAAATAAAGATGTGAATTCAGATGGAATTTATGCACAAGGACTAAGGAGAGAGAGAAAGACTGATATAGTAATAATAATAATAATAATAATAATAATAATAATAAGTTTAATAATCACATTAAAAAAAATAATAAGTTTAATTTTCAGTAAAAAAAATTAGTAAACCATTCAATGAAATGAAATAGTCCCATGAAAATTGAGAAATAAGATTGCTTCAGTTAGTGGGATGTGCCCCATTTGAGTATGACAAACAGTAAATAAAGACGTTTTTTACTGCAGAAACCAAAGGCCAGAAAAGGTTATAATGTTAAGATAATATCACTGAGCTTTGAGTTTTTGACCCAGTCAAAGAAGCATTTGTTTTTGAGCTCCTGGTCATGAATGATGATGATCTGTCTTTTTGTGACCAGAGATCACAAATTAAATTATCATTAAATAAATGACCACAAGTTGAGATGATTCGAGTAAAATTATTCTGTTTTAGTAGAATATGGTACTCGAATTTATTATTCAGTATTCTTGCCATTATTGTTTGGGAGTAAAAGGCCTGTTGGCATAATTTATTTCATTAAAGTGGAGTTTTGCAAAGATATTCATATGAACAAATCACCAAGCTTTTACAAAAAAAAATACTGAAATTTTGTTTGAAAATAGTGAATAGTTTAGAGAAGCTTATGAAGAGTTTACAGAAGCATATGCATCAAAGTAGCTAGAGTCCAAGGTGGGCTATTGGCCCAGCACAACTCATAGAAAATCACACAATTCAAAAAAAAAAAACTCAAAAGAGACTCACACTTTAGTCTTAATTACTTAACCTGGTTGGTGATTTCTCTAACTATTTAAGTAATTTCATTTTTTATTCAATGTACTCTAGGGGAGACTAACACATTTCCTCTCAATTTCATTTCACGGTGTTGCAGAAGTTATCTTCACTAAAATGACTCATTAACTCTTTCATTTAACTTTCTTACTAATTTTTAGGTCTCGTATGATTCGTGTATTTGTGGGACTCACAAGTCAGTGAAAGAATTAATGAATGAGTTACAGAAGAGTTAAATAGAATAGCTTTCTTCACTCGAGAATGTATTCCCCTTACATAGATCACAACTTTATTTCTTTAACCATATTACAACTCTCGCATAAGTTTCATAAACAAAACAAAAATTACAATTACGCATCAAGCTCGAAAGCCGACACATCAGAGCTATCAGACAACCCGGCGCTCGACTTGAAAGTGATTATACCTGCAGAAGAATCCTCCATATATGCCTCAACAACTGTAATCCAGAACAACAACTCTTTCGTCTTCACGTCTGACGTGTGTATTTTTATACACGTATTTTAGGCTTAATAATGCAATAATAAATATAAAAATAACATAAAAGAGTTCAAAATATTATGTATTTGTTTAAAAGGGTAAAAATGGAGCTAAAATATAATTTATGGCTAAAAATATGGTTTTAAGCATGTTTTAAATTATAACTACAAAAATGATTTTTGAAAAGAAATCAAATTTAATTCTTTGGCAATTTTAGAAGCCCCAAAAGTATAAATATAATCAGTCCAATAGGAAGTACTCATTTTTATCTTTCCAATGATATATTACATGCTTAATTTGGACTTATAAAATTTCCTAAAACAATTTTAAAGGAATAAGTAAAAATGGCAAGAAGCTGGAAATCGGGTTTGCTGGAAGCAGCTCAGTGTTTGGGCCATATCTCACGGCCTGGAACTCAGATCAAGGCATTTAAATACACGTTGGAAAGATACAAGACAGACCTACAAAATATCCTCTCTCCTAAGAAGCCTAATTCGGCTTCTTTCTGGCTGAAATTCGTGCATCTTTACAGCAGCTGCAGATTTTGGCAAGTACTGAAACATAAATGGAAGGAAATTACACCATATTTGGAGAAATTAAGGCAAGATTTGTAACCCTAGCAATATATACAGCAAGAGAGACTGCCAAATAAATATATACTATTTTAAAACGAAAAACAACCATTAATTCGACGAATTCGGCCATATTTTGAGAAGAAGAGAGAAATAAACCCTAAATCGAAAATTCGATTGAACAAGCTTTTCCAACGATTATCTTGGAATTGTTTGTTCAGTTAGATTCACCAAAACTCTTGAGAGTGCTACACGACCCAATCGCTCCGGAACGACGCGAATCGAAGGAATTCGACGACGGACTTACACATCCAACGACGTTTCTTGTTGTGCGAATCTCGAACCTTCAAATCGGTTGCTGCAGGATGCGGAAGAGCATCGACTTACTGTGCCACGCTTGCCGCAACATCATCTTCTAAATTTAGGTTAAAATTTTATAATTTCTCTTTTCCGATCAATTAGAGAAATTTTAGTGTTAATCTAAATAATTGTTGAGTGATTGAGTTGTAATAATTGAATAGGATTATTAAGTGGTTGAATAAGCGTCATTGTTAAGTTCTTCTCATCGAATAATTCTTATTTTGCTGAATTAAAAGTCATTGGAAAAAGGTTTCGATTTTAGGGAAGTTTCTTGATTTTTCTCAATTTATGTGACGATTATGTTGTTGTTGTGTTCTTTCGCTTAATATAACTCCTAAAAACATCCCAAAACAATTTTGTGATTTTATTTTTGTTCAATTCTTATTTTTCTTACAAATCCAAAATATTAAGTTGCAACCAGAACTGAAAATTGACAAATTCAGCAACTTTTTGATTTCTTTTCTCTGTTTTAATCTCATATTTGGATTCCTCATATTTTTCCAGTCAAAATAGACATAAAGTTTGCTATATTTAGATGAAGGATCAAAAAGTTATGATTTAAAGAAGTTTAGGGACATATTTGCAAAAAGAAAAAAAAAGTGTTTTAAAGCTGTTACTGGAATTTTTCTTTTTGGGACGTTCTGTATCAGTATTTCCGAATTTTAAGTTCACCAATAATTTTAAAACACCCTAATACCCTAAAATTCATATTAAAATTTGTTTTGTTTGGAATTGCATAGCAAAAAAGATATTTTCGTAAAATACCGGGTACCTATTCAAAAAAAAAGAAGAAGAAAGAGACAGATTATAAAATTGAAACTACGTTTTCCTGGTGTATCCTTTATCAATTAAATCCAGAATTAATTCTCTCCTCTCTGTGGACACGACCCCTTTCTCATTCTATACTACCTGAAATTATATAAAAGAAAGGGTTAATAATACAATTTTGTTTGCATAATTTCGCTAATTAAAAAATACAAAACGACCTATTTCGTGAGCTTATCAACGCCGGTGATTTTTTTCATCTTTCCTTTCTCCACAAAAGTCGCCAGCTTCGAATTTTGCATGAGTGAATTATTGGAATAACAAACTTAATAAACAATATAATCCAAGTATTTTCGTACATATTTCATTTTGAAAATCTTAAAGGATAAATCCACCACCACATAATATTTCACACACTCCCAATGATTTGTGTATTTGTGAGGCCCGTAAGTAAGTCACAGAGTTATGGAAAACATTACGGATATGTGGGTATAGCTTCACCAATATTTTTTGAATGTAAGCTTGAGGAGATTTCATCCAATACTTTTTGAATGTAAGTTTGATGAGCTTCATCCAATATTAAAATACCTTTGCGAATATGCTACTTTACAATTTATTTTCTTGAACATGTGATCCTTCTTGTTCTTCTGATCGATCCACATGAATCATGCGGATCGATTATAGCCAAACTCTTGTACGTTTTCAAGAGGTAAGAGTCCTGCCGGAAGCTCGAGCTCCTCTAACATTTGGATTATTTGATTTTTACATAAGGCATCACCATGAAATATCTCGGCTCCTTGATGATAGTTTTCTATTTTAGTTTATACGTCATTTTCACAAACGAGCGAAGAAAGAATGAACGTATGAGTTGTTTACACTAGTATTTTTTTTTTTTGCACTTCTTTTGAGCAGTCACTGTTATGAAGATGATGGGGGTATTTAAAGAGATGGAAGGAACTTAAAAATTGTTAAATGGTTCAAATAATGACTTCTTATGTGGATACATTAAATCTCTAACCGTGATGTATATTCATGTTTGATACTATGAAAGTAAATAGTTTTACAATTTTATGTTTGTTGATAGAAAAGTATTAATATAACCAGACATTATTCTTGCAGAATGCTTAAACACAACGGAAAAAAAAAACTAGTAATCAAAACTTCATTTGCTATCAAAAGAATATTTGTAATCAATAGATAATAACAGCGAATTAATCAAGTTTCATTTGAAGGACAATTATCAGTCCAAAAGTCAAAATTAGGATGAACAATTTTTGAAGTCAAAATCAGAGCTATATCCATATGAAACATTTATCGTTCTGTAACTGATAAATGGCTCGACTGAGACAAAGAGATGACCCATTTGGTCCACAAACTCTATAACTAGTTTATATAACTAGTTTTATAAAAATAGCTGCTTGAAAATTTCAACTATTGAATTTGGAGAAAATAACAAGATTTCTTTGGAGAATTTTCAAGAAACTGAATAGGAATAGTTTTGTCAAAAAAATTGTTGTATGTTTCATTAAAGTGATATATGATACAGAACGCATTCATGAAACACTATGCATTTTTATTTTCAAACGATGGTTTAAAGATTTTTCTCCATTGTTTGGGAAAAAATTGTCCTGAACAATCAGAACAAAAAAAAAAAATCAAAGCTAACACAATAGATTTCAAAATCAGCAATAAAAACATCAAAAAATCAAGAAAAAAAATCATATATTGACTAAAGAAAACGGCACTCAAGAGACCCACATACAACAAATAATCAATAGCTCAAATAAGAATAAAAAAGAAAAAAAATACAACAAAAGGATTGCTATTATAAATGAACTAATGTGGCCTCAATTCATATTTGAAATTGTAAACCCTAAACTTACCAAAATTGATTGAAATTCAAGTTTACCAGCCATATCGGTTTCATGTTTCATTCATGAATATCTCCATCAAGTAAGTAATCTTTTATTTCTTCCCTAAACAAACAAACAATTAAACAAACAAATAAATAATCAAAATCATGTGATAAAATGTCATGTTACAAACTCGTGGCAAATTACGAAAATAATTTTTCAACAAACATCCGTTAACAAATGATCTCAAAATAATGAGAACACATGACCGAACTAAAATGAGATATATATTAATACATAATAAATATAAAACTAACCTTAATATACTCCTCTTTACAAATTCTTTTGGCAACATCTCAAAGAAATTCTCTCTCTCAACTCGTCCAATCGGCACGATCTGAAATCCACAAGTCTCACAAAAAGACGAAACAAAACTCTCCTCCTTTTTAATTTCTTTTTCTTTTTTAATTTCCGTTTCTTTCTTAGTAAGAGGGCTAAAACAGATAAGACAAAAAAGATCGTCAGACTCGTCAGAAATATTTTCGGTGAATTTGGGACGGATTCTTGAAGGGAGAAATTTGGAATCATTTGAGGAAAATTTGTTGAATTTGAAGGGTTTTAGTTTGCCAGCTGTACGGAGTATCGTGTGCTCTCTCGATGGATTTTCTTCCTAAAAAATAAAAATAATAAAATATTAATTAAATGTAACAATAAGAGTAACGAATAATACAAGCGAGCCCTTGAATTATGCTTAAATTGCAAAAAAAAACATTGCATTATGCTTAAATTGCATAAAATAAAATAAATAAATTATATGCAATAAAATAAAATAAAAAAATAATTATATGTAACAATAAGAGTAACAAATAATAGAGGAAAATTTGTTAAAAAGGCCGGTGCATTATGCTTAAATTGCGAAAAAGAATAGAGGATCTTTTGCGATTTTCTAAAAAAAGAGGGGCCTTAAGGGTTTTTTGTCCATTTTTTGCAATTTAAGCATAATGAAAGGTTTTTTTTTTTTTTTTTTTTTTTGCAAATTTGTCAAATAATAAATATATAACATAAAATAAAAATAAAGGCAAAATTGTAAAAAAGACCTTGAATTATGCTTATATTGCAAAAAGAACACATAATATTTTTTTGCAATTTCCAATAATGGAATTTTTTTTTCATTTTTTGCGATTTAAGCATAAAATGATAAATAAATAACGTAAAATAATATTTCATTAAACTTACTCTAAGTTGTGTAATGAATGATGAAACTAGACCATTAATTCCAGCATGAGGCCTCTCAAAGAGCTGTTGAGTCTTTAATCTATACACATTCGCTTCAATAATTAAAAAAACTCAAAAATATTTAAAATGCTAAAACCCTAAACCCTAAAAGTTTTTTTATGTGTCAATATTACAAAGAGTGACAAGTTCTTTTTGCGTTTTAGGGTTCAAGACAATCACGATTGTTTTTACTAATATTTCAAAAGAGGGATTTTTTTCGTAAATACACGAATATTTAGGGTTAATTTTCTTAAAACCCTAAAATCTTCAATCTAAACACAATCGCTCCATAATTAAAAGAAAAACAAAATAATTCATCTGTAACACTAAAAAAAATCTCGGAAAAGTTTGAAATGCAAAAACCCTAAACCCTAAAAATATTTTTACCTGTCAATATTGCAAAGAGTGATGAGTTCTTGTTGAAGACAATCGCGAACTGGAAGAACTAAAGGCACTTTATATCGCGTATCCACATATTGTATATCGGCCGGCAAAGAATAACCTTGGCCCTAAATAAAATAATATTAAAATAATAAAAAAAACTAAAAATGTTACTTATACGCTTTTTTATTATATTAAAATGATAAAAAATATCATTTTAATATAACAAAAAAGAATAACCTTGGACATAAATAAAATAATATTAAAATAATTAAAGAATGTAAAAATGTTATTTATACGCTTTTTTGTTATATTTAAATGATAAAAAATATCATTTATCGAGTGTCAACATATTGCATATCGGCCGGCAAAGAATAACCTTGGACATAAATAAAATAATATTAAAATAATTAAAGAATGTAAAAATGTTATTTATACGCTTTTTTGTTATATTTAAATGATAAAAAATATCATTTATCGAGTGTCAACATATTGCATATCGGCCGGCAAAGAATAACCTTGGACATAAATAAAATAATATTAAAATAATTAAAGAATGTAAAAATGTTATTTATACGCTTTTTTGTTATATTAAAATACTAAAGAATATCATTTATCGAGTGTCAACATATTGTATATCGGACGGTAAAAAAACAACCTTGAACCTAAATAAAATAATATTAAATTAATAAAAAAAAATGTAAAAATGTTGTTTTTACTCTTTTTTAATATTAAAATACTGAAGAATATCATTTATTGAGTGTCGACATATTGTATATCGGATGGTAAAGAATAACCTTGGAAATAAATAAAATATTAATTAAAATAATTAAAAAAATAATAAGTTGGAACTTCATATTACCCTCCCAAAACTTCAAAATATCATATTTACCCTTATAAAATATCAAATTTAGCTCTCAATATTTAAAATACCTAAAAAAATCTAAGAAATATTTTAATGTAAAAACCCTAGACCCTAAGTACGATATTTTAAGTTTTGGAAGGGTTAATATGAAATTTGACCAAATAATTACTATACTTAGTCTGTTTCATATCACATATTTTTTTACCTTAACGGTAGAAGAAATAATATGGCGAGCAATTGAAGAAGCACATGAGCCTAAAACGAGTTTATTATATCCATTTTCCAAAGCAACCTAAAAAATAAAAATAAAAACATAAAATGATCAAGTAAATAAAATAAACAAGAGTTTATTATTTAAAAGTACGCTACTTTTTTATTTATTATTATTTAAAAAAATAGCATACTTTCAAAGTCTGTTTTGACTTACTTTGGAATTAAGTACAAAAAATGGATTCCGTTTGAGAATTTCATTGTTTTTTTGGGTTAATTTGATAAAAAATATCTTACCTATATAAAAAATATAAAACTACCTTTTGCAAAGCACTCATGCGTAAATATCCCAAAAAGTCCTCTTTTCCCGTTTCATCATTAATCTCACTTAATAACTCTCTCAATTCATTCTTTCCATTTTTGGAAAAAACATCTTCAATTTGCAAAACGTAAAATTCCTTTTTAGGAGGAGACAAATCCATCACAACCGATTTCATTTCATCAATTGCAGCTTGAATTGCGTCAGAAGGAATTGCAGAGTCGTAAAATTCGTTTACAAAAACTACACCGACTGAAAAAACCGGCAAAGATTGAGAATTGCTCGCGGCCCAACTCTGCAATGATTTACTTTGCATTTCGTGTACAAATTCCAAAACAACCCTGTAAAAATTTCCAAATAGCGTTCATTAATTCGCACAATTGGTGACTCAAATTGATCCAATTCAGTCCAATCAATTCAATTTTTAGTCTCCAAAGTGAAAAAAAAATCCAAAGAATCAGATCAATTATCTCACAAACTAGCCCCAAATCTATTGAAATTTACAAAATTGGTCGAATTTTACATAATTGGCAATTTGAATTTTGGAATTGATGGTACCTTGAAGCAGGCCCGCCTGAGCAGGCGAGAAGAACCCTGTCAGTGGGAGCAATCATGGCGTTCGATGTGACGGCGAGCTTGAACTTCCCGTACAGATACGCTCTGAAGCACGCGGCGCAAAGCCCATTGCAGGCGTCCATCGCCGTCGGCTCCTCCTCGCCGCATTTCACGCACCCCCGCGCCGCCGGAGAAATCTCAAGGCCTTCAAATCTCTCTTCTGTCGATCTTTTGCAGTTCGATTGCTCGCAAGAGCTCTCGCAAGAAGAATTCATGGCGATTTGAAGAAGAAGAAGAAGAAGAAGAAGGGTTTTGTGAGGTTTTGGGCTAAGTAAAAGTTGTATAAATTTGAGAATGTTAAATAGAAAGTATATATGAATATGATGATGGATGAAATATCAAGGCCAAGCCCAAATAGATGTATTGGGCTTGTAGTGTTAGCCCAATAACATACTAAATAAAGCAGAATTTTTTTTTTGGACCACTCTATTAAAAAAAGAGAAATTATTCAGAGTTTTCAGAAGCGTCAACCATATAGTTTTAGTTGTACATATACATATTTGCACTTGGATATAACTTGTGTGTATATAAATATATCTTTTTGAAAATATACTTTTTTGTAATTTCACTATATCTTTTGTGTTTACAAAAATACTTTTTTGTAATTTCATCATACCTTTTATAATCGGGAGTTGCTGGGAGCTCCAAAATTCCGGCACTCCATATATGACCCATTAAAAAATAAATCAGCAAATACTACTCATTTCAAAATAATTGGATATCTACCATTTCCGCCACTACTAATGGCGGAATAGATGTTGTTCTGCCACCAGTAGTGACGGAACTTGTGGATTTTATAATATTTCAAAAATGAGGTTAATTAATGAAAAAAGTGTTCCGTCACTACCACTGGCGGAACAGGAAAAAAATTAATTCTTTCTCAGGAAAAAACGCAAAAAAATTAATTTTTTTCATGTTCCGCCACTACCTGTGGCGGAGTAGTGTTTTTTACACTAATTAACCCAATAACATACTAAATATGTATTTTTTTTAATTTTATGTATTTTAATCGGTTAATATATTATTTCGATAATTACATGTAAAATGTAATATATGTATTTCTGTTATTATATAATATTAATGATATATAATGTATGTATTTGTTTAGTTATGTATCTAATTATATTTAACCACGTCCCAAGCACACAAATGCAATTAAATGGCAAAAAAAAATATGTGATCAATATGCAGTTATGCTCTAGTCGTGATGTTAGGTTTAAGAAAATCAATTATGAAGGGAAAAAAAGAACTTGAATGTAATTTATGGTTGTAATAGAGCCAAAACAAATAGTTTTTAAAATTTTAGTCTTACAACCAACGATTATTTTAGTACTTTAATTCCAAAGCTCTAATTGCAAAATCTGCTTAAATTATATGGCCTAATAAACATTCCATTGAAGTTTTTATGTATTTTTTTTCAACCTTTCCATTTATTTATTTCTGTTATTCTATTGCAGTTAATGCATATATACTTGAGAACTAAATTATTAAAATGATGCAAAGGGTCTTGATGATAGAAAACATATGGAGATAAATTAGTTTCTAGAAAATATAAATTATGTAGCAACACAAAATAATTCATGACTATGAAGATAAACTATATATATTGAAAAACATTTTCGTCTTTTTCATACCATACAGTGATACACATTTTTTTTAGTATTTCTATTACACTACAAACTCTTCAGCTACTTCTCCGAAATTTTGAAGGAAAAAAACAATAATTTCCCAATTTGAGATTTTCTCTATAAAAAACATATATTCTCAAGGATCATATTTATTATCCTAATGGCTCATTCATGATTTAATAAACCATTATTGACAGTAAAAAAAAATCTACGTATATGAAAAAATGCTAGATATTTATTATTTTTTATCACTTCAAAATGATCTAAAACTGAGGTGTCATTATTTTGAGATCAAGTCCAAGGTTCATGCCATTGTAAGCAATAGGAGAATACATCCACATTTCATCAGAGCTCAACATCTGCATAAAATAAATCACATAAAATATACAATAAATATGGTGTAGGAAATAATAGTATCATATTTTGCGCGACACTAAATATTTTAATTTAATTTAAATAAAATATTTTATTTTTCGTCACCATAAATATTTGAACATTGAATTTACCTTAATTTGGATTTGGAGGAATTTGACATACTGAACTGCTTCTTCTAACATTGTACTAATATCAACCTACACAAAAACATGACAGAATGTTAGAACATTAATTTTCAATTTTACACTCTCGACAAAATTTCAAAAAGAAAAAAGAATTGAAATTCTCATCTCGACTTACTTTCGTTCCATTTGGAACAATATTTTGCAATATCCTCAATCTCTCATTGATCTTCTCTCTTCTTTTCTGCACAATAAATGAAACAAAAATCATCAATTATTACTTGTACTCTAATTATTATTTGTTTATTAAAAGAATAATTTATCTAGATACTTACTCTTGCATAGAGGCTCTGAGGGTCGGTTGCTGATCCACGACCGGCCCGTGCATTTCCTTTGGATTTCGGACTCGTGCTACCCGAACCGTTCGAATCATCGTCAGAATTATATCCGTTATTACAACTTGATCCATCTAATTCCGCACCATTAATGCTCTCTTCTTCCTCTCCTTTTCGAGCCCTCTTTGATTTATTCTTCCTCCCACCCTTTTGAACCTAATTAAATTAATGATAGGTTATTAGTGATATGCAACGGAATTAATGGAATGATTTTATGAAATAAGAGAGAAATTATGGAATAAAATTAAAGTGAGACTTACTTGAGCATTCTTCTTTTCATGGTTTTTGCTCGAGTTATCTAGCTCGTAAAACTTTCTCTTGTGCTGTAGTGTGTGATCAGAAAGGCCGATCGGTTCTGGAAGATTCATGCGTAAATCACCTCTTAATAATTCCTCATTAGTTTCATCATAATTAGGGTTAGGGTTTGTAATCAAATTTACGTATTGATTTATTTGTTGCTCTTGGACCAAGCTCATGTCCACAGATGGAGGTAAGGAATTGATGTTTATACCGAGGGCTTCATTTGAATCATCAAGATAGTAGCTCTCATTCTCACTAGGATTCGAATTCAAATTTGAAGTATCTGAAAATTCAAATTCGTTCCAGGCGAATGTTTGTGAACTATAGTTGAGGTCTTGGCTGAAAAATTGAGCCATTATTTCTGACTCATCGACCAGATTTGTTGAGTCGTAATGAGAGACCCAATTCCCCTCCTTTCTCACTCCTCCACACTCCATTATGCAATTAGACATGAAAAATTAAAACTGAAATGTGAAAGGAGTGTTTAGAATTGAAGATATGTGGTTTGGTGAGAGATAAGTGAAACTTTTCATATCTACTTATACTCATCCCTTGTTAGAATGTCAAAGACGCGATCGATAAGAAACGACAAAAAAGAAATTCTAAAAAATTATCTGACTTTAAGTTGCAATATCTTAATGGTGTTACGAATAAATAAATAAGATGTGCAAGTTGGAGAATGAACTGAAAAAAATTAAAATTTTGAAGTTTGAAAACCTCAACTAATTAACTGGTATGACTTCACTTGTAGGGAGATGAAGTCATAATCAGGAAATGATTACAACCCATTAATTATTAGATTGACTTAAATATTAATAAGAGGATCAAATTATATGATTTGTCTATCAAAGGACAGAGAAACTCAGGAGTCTAATTCTTCAATTGTATTTTGTTGTTAATTAATTTTTCATCACAATCCAAAATTTAATTTGATTTATCAAAAGTAAAATATCTTTGTCATTTATTTTAATCCAGAATATAGAATCTTATTAAGCATGAAATATTTCATTCAAACACATTTCAGTATTGTTTTGTTAGACAGCATCTATATTAGGTATACAAAGTGGAGAGGCTAATAATTTCTTATAATTTAAATTAGAGAAGAGAAAATAATGCTTGCACGATCTGAATAGAAAAGGTTTCCAGGATTTTTAATTATTCCTCAATACTAAATCAAGGAAATAAAAATGGAATGAAGAAAAAAAAATAAAAGATGAAAATAATTAAATAGGGGAATAAAGAAAAAAAAATGTCTGCTAGGGAGAGTTTTATTCAACAACCGAAGGTTTTCCATGCTTCTGTGCATATATCATGACATCCCCATCTTTGAATGTCTACTATTTGTAACAACTAACGACATGTTTAATATTTTATAGAAGTATTTTAAAAGCATATTCTGTAATCATTTTCGAAAGTTCATTTCTTAAATAAAAAGATAAGAATAAATATAAGCGATAAATGGACAACATTCATGTACTTTCATTTAGATTACAACTTGAATTATTGACTTTATTTTCTAAATGATCTCTGTATAAAATGCATCCTTTATTACCTATTTCCTCTGTCCATCTAATCTTGATTTTTCCCCATATGTTAACCGCATATACCATTATCCATTACTTGACACTTTTTTCATTTTATTTTCCACTATTATTCATATATTCCATATATAAAAAGAAAAGTTCGGAATTTTTTTATTCAGAGAACGTTATAATGTTTTTAGGAATAACATTTAAAAATTTTGAATAACCTTTCAAAAAAAAATTTAATAACAATTGTTGTTATTACTTTATGCTGTTCATTCAGGGACTAATAATGTAAATACTATCATTTACAGGAATTTTAAATACAACAATGATATTAAACTGCATTCCTATCGAAGTACAAAGATCACCCGATATTCTCAATCTCAACTAACTTTCTTTTCAAAATTTTGTCATTATCTTGTCAAGTTACTATCATAGTTGATTAATTTTGTGCTAAATAGAATCGTGTATTATATATTTATTGAAATTTGAAGATGATTTACATATCTAACATGGAGTCATGACTGCATGGTATTAAAATTCAAGTTGTACCATTTCATTTAGGGAAAATTATCTTGTTCAAATAACTAACAAAGTTTAATAATGCATTTTGATAAAGTATTTATCAATACATTTTTTTTCTTGGAAAGAATGTAAATTACTATCTGACAAGAAGTCATGGCATTGTTAAGTTAGGTACCCGTTCGTTTATGGAACAAATAAAAAATGCAATGTATATTGGTTATGTGCACATGAGTACATGACTATCTAAGCCAGGAACGGAGGTAATAGGGGACTGGCAAGAGCCTTGGCTCCCCCATGCTTGTGAATTTTTTTATATTATCCCTCATTTTTGTATATTTACAGTCAACTATATATTATAAATAGAAAATTTTAATAAAGCTAATACTCAAAATTGGGCTTTAGATGGGCTGTAAATTTGAAAGAATAAAAAAATAACAACCAAAGATTCAACCAGCCATTGTAATGCGTGTATTGTTTGTGTCATTTTATTATTTTTTTATTTCTCATCCCCTTTCTTCTCCAATCAGACCCACACGTCAGCCCCTCATTTCTCCATTGTGATTTTTCAATAAAACCCTAATTCCTTTCTAAATTACAAAGAAACTAAAAAGGAAAAGTGTGTAGTGATCCTATTCTTCAAGTTTTTTACATCCTTCTCTCTAAATTCTAAGGTTAGCGTTCAATTTTATAATGTCTATGGCTATGTACTTATTTTTTATAATTTTTTCAATAAATAATATATAATTCAAGTAATTTTTGTTATTCATTAGGTAAAGATCATTTCACTTACAAATATATCTTGATTCAACTATCAACATAAAATTAGTGGGTCGATTTTAAATCTTCTACTTTCATTTGTAACCTAGGGTTTCATGTAACCGTAGATAATTAATTTTTATTCTTATATTATCTTTTTGACTTTTTAGGCCAAATTATGTCAAAGAGAAAGATGATTGATTCTTTTTATAAAAAAATTAGCAAAACTGATGCTAATTCTCAAACTAGTGAATCAAATTCCCCATCTTTGGTTATACCAAGTAATACAACAAATACACCTAATGAGCAATTACCAATGCCTTCTCATCAACATCCTTCTCATATACCAAATATGACCACGATTGAGGTCAATACGGTGGATGGTCCAATCGCGGTTGAACGTGATCCTGGTAAGCGGACTCCAATTTGAGAATACTCGGGTAATGCACAAGACCAAGCTCATAGGGCATACATTATGCTAGTTCCATATCAACCTTCGGATTGTGAGTTTAAATATTCCGGCAGTCATCTGCGTCGATTTCAACCTAATTGGTATAAAAAATTTCCTTGGTTAGAATACTCACCGTATAACCACAAAGCGTATCTTTTCTTTTATTATCTTTTTTTTTAAAAACCATTGGGAAAATGTGGGTCAGATATTTTTACGATAAAAGGTTTTGAATCTTGGAGGAAAGTCAATAATGGAAAAAATTGTGCATTTTTAATACACATGGGAACAAGTGATAATTCAGCACACAATTATTCCATTAGATGTCATGAGGATTTAAAAAATCGACCAAGGGATATTCAACAAGTAATAGAGAAACAATCGAACAAAGAAATTTTAGATGGTCGATTACGGCTTAAAACATCCATAGATACTATTCGTTGGCTAACATTTCAAGCTTACGCTTTTAGAGGGCGTAACGAGGATCAAATTCTAAGAATAAGGGAAATTTTATTGAGATGATTGAATTTTTGACTTTATATAATGAAGAAGTTAATAAAGTTGTATTAAAAAATGCTCCTAAAAATGCAACTTACACTTCACCTGAAATTCAAAAGCAAATATTACATTGTTTTGCTAAAAATGTTCGATCTTCAATCCGTGATGAGATCGGAAATGCAAAATTTTGTTTAATTGTTGATGAGGCGAGAGATGAATCTAAAAGAGAGCAAATGAGAATTGTTTTAAGATTTATGGATAGAAATGAGTTCACCTGAGAGCGTTTTTTGGATTTAGTACATGTGAAAGATACAACATCGGCAACACTAAAAGAAGAAATTATGGATGTGTTATCTCATCACAACCTTTCCATTCAAAATATTCGGGGTCAAGGATATGATGGGGCGAGTAATATGCGTGGAGAGTGGAACGGATTGCAAGCTTTAATTCTTAGAGAATGCTCATTTGCATATTATGTTCATTGTTTAGCACATCGGTTACAATTAGCTCTTGTTGTTGCATCAAGAGAAGTATCGGATATTCACACATTTTTCCAACAAATGTCATTAATTGTCAATGTAGTTATTTCTTCTTTGAAACGCAATGATGAGTTACACGAGGAACAAATCCCTGAAATTGCGCATTTAGTTGAAATAGAAGAATTAGAAACGGGGAGTGGACTTAATCAACTCGGCACTTTGCAACGACCCGGTGATACAAGATGGAGTTCTCATTTTAAATCTATTTGTAGTTTAATAAGTTTATATGGTCCAGCTTGCCGTGTTCTTGAGAGTATAGACGATGATGGCAATTACTCTACACGTGCAAATGCAAGATCTTCTCTTAAAATACTCAAATCATTTGAATTTATTTTCATACTTCATATTTTAAAAGAGATGATGGGTATTACGGATATTTTGTGCAAAGCTTTTCAACAAAAATCTCAAGATATTATAAATGCTCTAAATTTGGTTACAAGCACGAAAACACTCCTATTAAATTTGAGAAATAATGGATGGGAGGATCTTTTAGGAAATGTGAAGTTATTTTGTGAACGTAAAAATATCCAAATTCCGGATTTAGATGCTTTCTATTCAGACATTATTTGTTCTCGTCGAACAAAAAATAAAGTCACAGTGGAGCATCACTACCGCGTTGATATTTTTATTGGTGCTATAGATCAACAAGTACAAGAGCTAAATAATCGATTCGGTGAGCAAGTAACTCAACTTCTTATTTTGAGTACTGCATTGGACCCAAAAGATTCATTCAAAGCATTTAACATTGACTCCATATGTGAGTTGGCGGAAAAATTTTATCCAATTGATTTTCCTGGACATGAAAAAAATTTGTTAAGGTGCCAATTGCAACATTATCACATTGACGTGACTCGTAATCCTGAGTTGCAAGGCTTGTCCACAATTTCTGATTTGTGTCCAGCGTTAGTAAAAATTGGCAAATCGGAAATTTATTACTTAATAGATAGACTTTTACGTCTTATTTTAATCCTTCCAGTTTCCACGGCACGTACGGAACGTGCTTTTTCAGCGATGAAGATCGTCAAAATAAAGCTTCGTAACAAAATGGAGGATGAGTTTTTAACCAACTATTTAGTTGTTTATATTGAAAAAGAGATTGTAGAAACTTTTTCAATGGATAAAATTATAGAAGATTTTGATTTAATGCAAAGAAGACGGGTTCCATTACGTATCAAGTAAATTTAGAAGCTCCTTGGTTTAGATATGTGTCTTTTTTCATTTTTTTTCCTTGGATTTTTAAGAACAAAATGGATGATTAGCAGTCCTTGTCAGCTTCACTGACGGGCTTTTTGGGTCAACATAGATAGAGATCTTTTTGGTTCTTTGATAATTTTTAGTTTTTTATTTATTTCGTTTATTATTTTTGGTTTTTTTTAGTTGTTTAGAATCAATTTATTTAATGAATGTTGTACTTTGTTATTTTGGATGATTTAACGCGTAACACCTATGGGTTTCAAGCAAAAAAAGGAGACAATCTACTTCTGGATATTGAGTAGTAAAATTGTCTACTTCATTAAACTTTTTTTATATAATATTTGCTAACGGTCGGACCCCCCCTAATATATGTTTCTGGTTCCGTCCCTGATCTAAGCAGATAGTTATGAAAGGAAAAAAGATCATGCAACAGTATTTTTTAGTGTAATACTGTTACAAAAATGATTCAATAATAAGGTTGAAATAGCTCCACCCCCCCCCCCCTCTGTTTTCTAATTTGTATATAATTCAAGGCATGAATAGAGAAAATGGGATGAGTTGGTCCTTAAAATGCATATCTACAGGGAAATTAAGGAAAAGAGGGGGAGGGGAAAAGAAGCTGAGAAACGGGAGGAAAGCAAGACGGAAGCCGGGACAAAAGACGCACAATGTAGTTAAGCACATCTCGTGCATACACCCCTACAACAACCTTGGCCCAAACAGATTAATATTATAATTCTAATATATTAATTTGTCGTGAATTGTGTTGTATAATTTTCTTAATATCCATATTCCTTCTATCGTAGTGTATTTTGTATGTCTATGACGCGACATGTCGCGACATCAGGTTATCATGAGTAGTATATTTATTTTCATCTTTATTCTCATTCTCTACAATTATTGACAGTGATGATTTATAACTAAACGTTGATCAATAGATTTATGCGAGTAATACTCAAGGTCTCCGTAATTTTTCAAAATTTTTTTCAGAATCTTCTTTTCCGAAATTTTGAAAGAAAAAAAAATAACCTCCCAATTTGAGATTTTCTCTATAAAAAACATCTATTCTCAAGGATCATATTTATTATCATAATGGCTCATTCATGATTTAATAAACCATTATTGACGGCAAAAAAAAATCTATATGAAAAAATGCTAGATATTTATTATTTTTTATCACTTCAAAATGATCTAAAACTGAGGTGTCATTATTTTGAGATCAAGTCCAAGGTTCATGCCATTGTAAGCAATAGGAGAATACATCCACATTTCATCAGAGCTCAACATCTGCATAAAATAAATAACATTAAATATACATTAAATATGGCGTAGGAAATAATAGTATCATATTTTGCGCGACACTAAATTTTTTAATTTAATTTAAATAAAAATATCTTATTTTTTGTAACCATAAATATTTAAACTTTGAATTTACCTTAATTTGGATTTGGAGGAATTTGACATATTGAACTGCTTCTTCTAACATTGTACTAATATCAACCTACACAAAAACATGACAAAATGTTAGAACATTCATTTTCATTTTTACACTCTCGACAAAATATCAAAAAGGAAAAAGAATTGAAATTTTCATCTCGACTTACTTTCGTTCCATTTGGAACAATATTTTGCAATATCCTCAATCTCTCATTGATCTTCTCTCTTCTTTTCTGCATAATAAATGAAACAAAAATCATCAATTATTACTTGTACTCTAATTATTATTTGTTTATTAAAAGAATGATTTATCTAGATACTTACTCTTGCATAGAGGCTCTGAGGGTCGGTCGCTGATCCACGACCGGCCCGTGCTTTTCCTTTGGATTTCGGACTCATGCTGCCCGAACCGTTCGAATCATCATCAGAATTATATCCGTTATTACAACTCGATCCATCTAAATGCGCACCGTTAAAGCTCTCTTCTTCCTCTCCTTTTCGAGCTCTCTTTGATTTATTCTTCATCCCGCCTTTTTGAACCTAATTAAATTAATGATAGGTTATTAGTGATATGCAATGGAATTAATGGATTGATTTTATGAAATAAGAGAGAAATTATGGAATAAAATTAAAGTGAGACTTACTTGAGCATTCTTCTTTTCATGGTTTTCGCTCGAGTTATCTAACTCGTAAAACTTTCTCTTGTGCTGTAGTGTGTGATCAGAAAGGCCGACCGGTTCTGGAAGATTCATGCGTGAATCACCTCTTAATAATTCCTCATTAGTTGCATCATAATTACGGTTAGGGTTTGTAATCAAATTTAGGTATTGATTTATTTGTTGCTCTTGGACCAAGCTCATGTCCACAGATGGAGGGTATGAATTGATGTTTATACCGAGGGCTTCATTTGAATCATTAAGATAGTAGCTCTCATTCTCACTAGGATTCGAATTCAAATTCAAATTCAAATTTGAAGTATCTGAAAATTCAAATTCGTTCCAAGCGAATGTTTGTGAACTATAGTTGAGGTCTTGGCTGAAAAATTGAGCCATTATTTCTGACTCATCGGCCTGATTTGTCGAGTCGTAATGAGAGACCCAATTCGCCTCCTTTCTCGCTCCTCCACACTCCATTATGCAATTAGACATGAAAAATTAAAATTGAAATGTGAAAGGAGTGTTTAGAATTGAAGATATGAGGCTTGGTGAGAGAAAAGTGAAGCTTTTCATATCTACTTATACTCATCCCTTGTTACAATGTCAAAGACGCGATCGATAAGAAACGACAAAAAAGAACTTCTAAAAAATTATCTGACTTTAAGTTGCAATATCTTAATGGTGTTACGAATAAATAAATAAGATGTGCAAGTTGGAGAATGTATTGAAAAAAAATTTAATTTTGAAGTTTGAAAACCTCAACTAATTAACTGGTATGACTTCACTTGTGGGGGATGAAGTCATAATCAGGTAATGATTACAACCCATTAATTATTAGATTGACTTAAATATTAATAAGAGGATCAAATTATATGATTTGGCTATCAAAGGACAGAGAAACTCAGGAGTCTAATTCTTCAATTGTATTTTGTTGTTACTTAATTTTTCATCACAATCCAAAATTATTTTGTTTTATCAAAAGTAAAATATCTTTGTTATTTATTCTAATCCAGAATATAGAATCTTATTAAGCATGAAACATTTCATTCAAACACATTTCAGTATTGTTTTGTTAGACAGCATCTATATTAGGCATACAAAATGGAGAGGCTAATAATTTCTTATAATTTAAATTAGAGAAGAGAAAATAATGCTTGCACGATCTGAATAGAAAAGGTTTCCCGGATTTTTAATTATTCCTCAATACTAAATCAAGGAAATAAAAATGGAATGAAGAAAAAATAATAATAAAAGATGAGAATAATTAAATATGGGAATAAAGAAAAAAAAATGTCTGCTAGGGAGGGTTTTTATTCAACAACCGAAGGTTTTCCATGCTTCTGTGCATATATCATGACATCCCCATCTTTGAATGTCTACTATTTGTAACAACTAAAGACATGTTTAATATTTTATAGAAGTATTTCAAAAGCATATTCTATAATCATTTTCGAAAGTTCATTTCTTAAATAAAAAGATAAGAATAAATATAAGGGATAAATGGACAACATTCATGTACTTTCATTTAGATTACAACTTGAATTATTGATTTTATTTTCTAAATGATCTCTGTATAAAATGTGCATCCTTTATTACCTATTTCCTCTGTCCATCTAATCTTGATTTTTCCCCATATGTTAACCGCATATACCAGTATCCATTACTTAACACTTTTTTCATTTTATTTTCCACTATTATTCATATATTCCATATATAAAAAGAAAAGTTTGGAAATTTTTTATTCAGAGAACGTTATAATTTTTTTTTTATTTTTTATTTTAAACGTTATAATGTTTTTAGGAATAACTTTTTAAAATTTTGAATAACCTTTCAAAAAAAATTGAATAACAATTGTTGTTATTGATTTATACTGTTCATTCAGGGACTAATAATGTAAATACTATCATTTACAGGAATTTTAAATACAACAATGATATTAAACTGCATTTCTATCGAAGTACAAAGATATGAGCATTATAATAAAGTTCGCCCGATATTCTCAATCTCAACCAACTTTCTTTAATTTCAAACTTTTGTCATGATCTTGTCGAGTTACTATCATAGTTGATTAATTTTGTGCTAGATAGAATCGTGTATTATATATTTATTGAAATTTGAAGATGATTTACATATCTAACATGGAGTCATGACTGCATGGTATTAAAATTCCAGTTGTACCATTTCATATAGGGAAAATTATCTCGTTCAAATAACTAACAAAGTTAAATAATGCATGCTGATAAAGTATTTATCAATACATTTTTGTCTTGCAAAGAATGTAAATTACTATCTGACAAGAAGTCATGGCATTGTGAAGGTAGGTACCCGTTCGTTTATGGAACAAATAAAAAATGCAATGTATATTGGTTTTGTGCCCATGAGTACATGACCATCTAAGCAGATGGTTATGGAACGAAAAAGATCATGCAAGTGTATTTTTTTAGTGTAATACTGTGACAAAAATGGTGCAATAATACGGTTGAAATAGCAACTAGTATATAATTCAAGCCAAGAATAGAGAAAAGGGGATGAAATGATCCTTAAAATGCATATCTGCAGGGAAATTAAGGAAAAGAGGGGGAGGGGGAAAAAGCTGAGAAAGGGGAGGAAAGCAAGGCGGACGCCGGGACAAAAGACGCACAAGGGAGGTAAGCACGGCTCGTGCGTAAACTCCTACAGCAATCTTGCCCCAAACGGATTAATATTATAATTCTAATATATTAATTTGTCATGAATTGTGTTGTATAATTTCCCTAATATCCATATTCCTCCTATCCTGGTATATTTTGTTTGTCTATGACGCGACATGTGAGATTATCATGAGTTGTATATTTATTTTTATCTTTATTCTTGATCCTTACAACTATTGACAGTAATGGTTTATAATTAGACGTTGATCAATAGATTATTATAAAAATTTTCAAAAAAAATAAAAATAAAATGCATATATACTTATATAAAATTAATTTATTTTGCTATTTATTATAATATTTTTGTATTTACATACTTCAAAACATTTATTTATTATAAAATAGTTTTTAATTGTAATGATTTATTACATAGACACAATGAAATAATATATATACAGCAGTAATAAAATATATAGCTATTATATTATGGTATCATTAATCAATCGTATATATGATCAACAATATATGAAAAAGCAATCAATATTATATATAAGGGATAAGTAATGTATAGGTTAAAAATACATAGATAAATATCAAACCAGTATATATAAATTTTTTTAAAATAGTATTTATATATGGATCATGGTGTTAACTCTTCTATGTCATGGAAAGCTGTTCTTCGAAAAGCATCAATGAGAAGCAAAAAAAACATCTCTATAAAGAACACATAGTAAATTGCATTGACTACTGTCTTGTCTTTTTCATTGACATTTTTGTTAAATAGAAAATTATTGTGAGTTATTATATGATTTTCAGAAAAATTCCATTATTAGGAGTTCATTTAATAGAAAATTAGCTCAATTATACATAAACTCTATATAACAAAGCTGGTTTCCATTATATATACTTTTATATGTTGCATTTATTTATTTTAATAGCATAAACATTTCTCTTGCACCTTGTTTTCAGGGTGGAAAAAAATAAAAAATCCATTTGTGCACCTGTAAAATTTAATTATTCCAAAATATATTTGTTCGTTGTGACGACCAATGCATTATAGGCTGGAAATTGAACTAGAAAATAAAAATATATAACATTTAGAGGTTAATGCATATGCTATGTTAATTTTTTCCTTCTTATTTTCTGAAATGATATTATAATGAAAAGAATTTAAAAGAGACATGTTACTTCACAACTAGAGTTTCCTGTTGTGCAACACTATGGTCGAGTTTTTTTTTTTTTTTTTTTTTTTTGTGAAACAGTATATAGAACGAAAAATAATATATATAAAATATATTTTTGAGAACAGTATATATAAATAAAATACAAAATATAAAAAAAATTAAAAGTTGTATATTGAATAGAAAACCATACATAAAACCAAAAAAATAGTACATATAGGAATGAAATACATTATATAGTAATAAAAACATTATATAAAATATATTCTTGAAAAAGAGTAAAACATATTACATAAAAAGTACAAAATGGTATATATAAAAACATTATAATATATACATATAAATTTCTTTTTTTCTGAAAAAAGGCAGTATATAGAAGGCGAAAAATATTATCCCATGCACGTTGTGACTGGCGGCCATCGCTCAAACACATTTCCATACAAGTAAAGTTTTTATATGAGTTTGTAGAAAATAGTTTTTTTTCTCAAACTTTAGGAATTCAAAATCATTTTCCGTTTCGAATTAAGAGAGTTTGAAAGATTTTTTTTCATGTCCAAAACAAGAAGAAAAAGCGGAAAAACATTTTGAATTCTTAAATTTGAAATAAAAAACAAAACAATAATTTTTAACTGGTTATGTTCAACAACATTATAGATTTCTTTTGTTATAAGACATTTCCAGAAATAACTTACTTAAATTTCCCAAGCATATCATTTCCATCACACTAGCAACAAACATTATACTTACATAAGTGCACAAAAGCTGTTTTTATAAGATTATATATATATGGAAGACATTATGAGCCTTTAATTAACAAAGTTGGATAATTGGACATATTTGATTTGTCAATATGAATTTTGGAATTAAATGATTTAGGAATCAAAAGGGATATTCCAAATCCCAAAGGTCATATTCCTGCCGTTCTTCATACTGCTAAAGCCATTCTGAATATTATAATAAATCATCATTTGTATTCAAAATTATACTGAATTAGTAAAAATTAATTCTACAGTTGTCTAGATATTACATAGTGATATCTTTTATAGATGCAGGCCCTAGAAAAATTAAAATATTTAGTTTAGAGTAATATGAAGTTCAATCATTTCGAGATTACTTTGATCATGCACTTATGTGCAATTATGAGCTAAAACGTAATAAAATAATCATCATATTGAAAATTATTTTTCAACAAAATTTAAAATAATTTTGCATTTTTGTGTCATTTGTGGTCCATTTAAGAAAAAAATTCATTTTTGTTGATTTGAAAACATTAGCAACTTCTATAAGTCTGTAAAAAGAAGATTGTGCAAAGCTGTTGAATCGTGCTCTTTGACTTCAAAAATAATTATTTTTATGTTCTTTTTTTTCAAAATTTAAAATAGTCCATCGGCCAAATAATTTGAAATTGATTTTTAGCAGGAAATAAAATATAAAACCTGGGGCTAAAATTTGTCACTGCCAATAAGACATATTTTTACTCAAGCTGTCCACTAAATTATTTTCTTTCTTATATTTATAATTTTCGTATGAACTGTTAAGTTTATGTTATAACTTATAAGACATAATTATAGATATGTGGAAAAAACAATTCTACAAAACCATGATATAAATCAACATCAGCCAGACATATTCTGAGCATTTTTTGAAGTCAAAATTTACAAAACCAATTTCATGTATCTTATCTTTATCATATAACATTTTAGTATTTATTTAAAAATGTATTAAAACAATCCGACCGAAAAAATGCTAGTAAATTATAACTTCTATCAACATCAGTCAAAAATATAATGAGTATTTTTTTCGTTAAAAATATTACAAAACGAAATTCAAAATCAATTTTATTATATTTGACAATGGCTAAGAATCATAATTTATTTAGTTGAAAAAAATACACTTTGCCCAGAAAGAACTAATACTAGTTTTTTCAACAATGGACAAACTGAATTACATAAATGACAAATTACTTTTGATTTTTTTAATAGCAAATTATTTCTTGTATGATATCTTGGAAAGTAATCGGGGCTAATATTTAATTAAGAAATACATAAAGAATAAATAACAGTATATAAAATGAAAAAACAGTATATAAAATAAAAAATAACAGTATATCTACAGTACATCATGCTACAATCGTGTTACAGTGCGTCGTGTTTGAACATTTCCCTTTAACTATAGTTATTTTGAAATCTTTGTAGGATATATGGATATCAAAAGGCACTCATGATTGAACTGCATGACACATTCATACAAAACTAAGTCACTACAAACGAAAAAAATTGCATGACAAATTCATATCATATGCTGATAGAAAGAATGTAGAATTGATAGAGCACAGCGGCCTTCAAAGGCTTAAAAAATGTGAAATTAATATAAAAAATAGAAAATTATTATATCATAATACGGTCACCAAATATAACAAATTAAATTCAATAATGAAAATTTAAAATCTGAGCCATTATTCGAGAAATGTCTTTAATTGACTATTCAGTAAAACAACTAAAAAATTCTTCGCAATTTCAAATGGAACTAGTCCAGATAATGGCTGATGGCCCTTGGCCCTAATAGAATATCTCAGCCAATTCCCTCTTATTCTGAGATAATTTTGTGTTCAAGGGTGAAGTCATTGCCCCGCTAAATTCAACCCCTGCCTCCTCTGTTTTTATCTTCATTTAGCCTTCTATGATTTCATTTCTTTTATTTTCTTCTCAGTTGTATATAAAACTCGGGTACTTTGTTTCTGTCTGGTTAAAGTGTTATTTGGTTTTTTGATGCAAGGCAATGGGGGTAATCTTTCTATTGTATAAACATCTTAAATTAAATGAATGAATACCTACAGGTTTTGTACTAAAAAAAATAATTTCAAATGGAACTTAATAGTCCCTCACAAATCCCTTCAACTTCAAGAAGGTATAATGAGGGGCCGGTCTCCGAGTCTCACGCCCCCAGAATGATTTTAAGACATTGTATCATATTTTAATACAACATTATAATTAGAATATACGAATCATTTGATGATAGTGAATGGGAACGATATAAGTAATCAATATATATATATATATATATATATATATATATATATATATATATATATATATATATGCACCTTTAGGTAATTATTATGATAGTTAAAGGAAAGTTCCTAACAAATATTGGCTGCTAACAAGGAGTACGAATCTTTTATATATCAGGACACATTTATGAAAGATAATAAATCAATCTTAACAATATAATCTAGTGGAAAATAATGGGTGCTAATATATAAACATAACATAAAAAAGGTCTACTTTAATAACTAGGGAATAAATAGCAAGGTACACGTCACCACATAAACCGTGGATAGATTATCCATTCGAAAAATCTTTTATTAATTCTTCAATAACACAACTACAAAAATCTTAGCAATTTTAAATAGAGCTTAAATAGCCTTATAATGCTCAAATCCCTTCGGCTTCGATCAGTACGAAGAGAGGCCCGTCTCCGAGTCTCTCACGTCCCTGAACAATTTTAACAAATTAATGCCAATTTTAATAGAAACAAATTATTAATATATACAGATATGATAAATATAATTATGTTAGTTCAAAGTTTCTCTTTTGTAAAACAAAAAAATGAGCATAATGTGTACTAACATCAAGAATTAGTTAATAACTACTCCAATTAAATTTGACAAAAAAACGCATGACAGATTCATGCAAAATAAGTCACCAAAAATGCGGACTCCGCATGACAAATTCATACTGATAGAATGAATTTAACATAGTGGGAATTATATAATAGTTGGTACACAATTGCTTGA
Source organism: Juncus inflexus (assembly GCA_024447665.1). Lineage (NCBI taxonomy): Eukaryota > Viridiplantae > Streptophyta > Magnoliopsida > Poales > Juncaceae > Juncus > Juncus inflexus. The sequence goes on from JAJHPC010000010.1 coordinate 3,759,667, forward strand.
AAAATCAATATATCAAAGAAATAGAAAAATGAAACTAAACACAAAATCAACTTTGTTAATTCTCTTCGAAACTTTGGAGGATAATCATAAATTGAAATCTTTTGGTGTACTATACATGAATTTGGTATTGGTTCTAAATAATAGATTCATTTATTAATATGACAAGTATGAACTCAGTGAAGTTTTTCACACATTTCGGAGGGAATTTAAATTTTGTTACAATTATTGCATCTCTACAACAGGAATTTATATAAATCCAGTAAGGCATGATAAGTAACAATCTGATTCTTTTGATACTAGACATTGTGAAGAAGCGAAACAGAAGAATATTTAATAATAAATGATCTCCAGGTGTTATTAAAAATTCAAAACTAACTCAGTACAGCAAAAATAGATTTCTAACGAAATTCAATAATGGCAGTCTTTCCCATGCTTTAATGACAATTTTATTAATTATACACTAAGTTTGTAGTTAAAAATGTCTTTTAAGTTGTAACGAATTATAAAGTAGAATAAATAGAAATTGCGTACTATTCAAAAAGAAAAAAAAAATAGAGATATTCAGAAAACTTCATTCCATTTCATTATATCGATGTATTTTACTCAGTGTTATAAAAACCTGATCGGACCGGCCGGCCAACCGGAAAAAACCGAACCAGGACTAAAAGCCGGTTCGATCCGATATAAAGACCGGAATTGCATGTGAACCGGCTAAACCGGTGTGAACCGCCTAGTTTTGTTTAAAAAACTGTGAACCGAGAACCCAAATAAACCGGCCGGTTTTTTTCCCAATCTAATTTATATTTTAGTTATTTCTTTACCTTCCAAACTTGCTATCTCTTGCTCTTTCCAACTTTTCCCTCTTTTTTTTATCTTCATCCAATAAAAACAACTAGGAAATTTGATCTATTTTCTTATATTTTGTATGAATTCATCTTTTTAAGCTTTAGTCTTCAACTCACCTCTCTCATCTTAAGTTTTTTATCGCGCTTTCTTTTTAAATCTTGTTTGTTCCAAGATATAATAAGGTTAGCTTCATTTTGATGTTAATCTCTTATTATTAGTTAGTCAAATTTTGAAATTTATTTTTATGTGATGTTGGTATGATTTTAAATTATTTACGGATTTTGTGTTTTGCATTTGTGAATTAAGAGTTTGAATCTTGGTATTTGGAATAACAATCTTGTTATTTTCCAGAATATGTGACCACAAGGGTGACATCTTCAATATTCATTTACCGAGTAGTTGAAATCAACATGAATTCATGTCTTGATTGACTACACAAAAATCCAGCAATTAGAGTTTGAGCCAACAACACTCGGATCTCCTTAGGGTATAACTCATGACTGAAAGCAAATGAATTTGTTAATTGAAATTACAAGAAGCTACAAATGTTGAAAGCTATAGAAAAGATACAAGTCGTATAAAATAAGTGTGTTTGATGGAAATGCAATTATGCAGGAAGTATATGGAACTGTGTATATGACGGCACAATGTGATTGGTATTAACAGTTCTCACATGTTATTGATATTTACAACTAGAGAATATTTAGTTCTATTGTAAAATTATTTATCAAAAAAATATATTATTGTAAAATCACATTAGTACTCATGATACTTCAACTCTGCTTCTCAGAAAAAAAAATATAATTATCTAAAAAAACTTGAGAACATATGATTAAACATACTTCAATTTTGTTATCTCTTCAATCTTCATGATCAAAAATATGCTCTCACATTGTGACTTCTCTTACTAAATAATAATAAAACATACTACAAAAAGCCACGACAAAACCAATAACCAGGAATAAATAGAGCAAAGGTACACATCACCAAATAAACACCTGATAAATTATAATTCGTTCGAAAATGTTTTCTGTTAATTCTCCAATAATATAACTATAAAAATCATAGCAATTTCAAATGGAGCTTAAAATAGTCTTATATTGCTAATATCCTTCTGCTTCGATAAGTAGAAGGAAGGCCTGTCTCGGAGACTCTCACGTCCTTGGAAAATTTTAAAACAATAATATCATATTTTAATACAATATTTTAATATAGTAATCATTCGATAATAATGAATGGAAAAAGTAAATTGAATCTGAACAGTAATGTATGTAAATACACAAATATAATTATGTTAGTTCAAAAAAAATTTAGTAATAATGCTAATTTGGTATGTTAAGATAAATGAGCAATAATTATTCAAATTAAATTTACTAAAAAGGAACAAAAAGGAATCCAACATTCATACGAAATAGGTAGCCAAGAATGAGAAACTTGCATGACAACTTCATGCTCACAGATTGAATTTAAAATTGGTAGGTAAGGAATTCTATAAGTGCTGCATCGGCCTTGAAAAACTCAATGAAACTTAAACCATTATAAAAAGGGAAAAAGAAAAATGAAACTTAAATGAAAATGAACACAAAAATCAATGTTACTGTTGGAGACTTTGGAGGATAATCATAAATTGATATTTTTCCAGAAACTGGACGGTATCGCGGGAAATTTTTTTAGGTTTCGATTTAGTCTTATCCATACTCAATTGAAGTTTTTGTTTGTTTTTGTTTGCGGTATTAGCAAACAAAAGATTGTGTAAATTGAAAATTACCGTTAACAAGAATAAACGTGTCAGTCAAACCACTTTTAATAGAATAATAAGGCATGGCTCATTTACTAAAGTTGTGGATTCAATACTTGACCAATAAAAAATATATGAAATCTCTTTATAAAATCAAAAAAATAATAAAAATGTCAAATATGAGTTATATGTTTTTTTGTATATCATAATACATTCACCAAGTATAAATAAATTCAATTCAAGGATGAAAATATAAAATCTAAGCCAAGGTATGCATCTGATTATTCGAGAAATGTCTTTAATTGACTATCCAGTAAAATAATTAAAATAATCATAGCAATTTCAAATGGAACTTTTTAATTAAACATATGATAAAAGAAATAAAGGGATATTTTTTTACAATAGCCTTTAGTCGTACACAACACACACATTGAGATGTCACATTTAATCCTATCTGAAAATCTCTCTAAAACTTCTCTAAAATCATGCTAAATACAGAATTCAATCCACTCATCTATGAAAAATGAGATTAGTATCATAACCACTAGGCAACATAGTGGTACTATTTCAAATGGAACTTAATGGTCTCATACTGTACAAATCCCTTCAGCTTTGAGAAGTACAATGAGGAGCCGGTCTCCGAGTCTCTCATGCCCCAAGAATGATTTTAAGACATTATATCATATTTTTAATACAACATATAATTATAATATACGAATGATAATGAATGGAAATGATATAATGAAGCAAAACATTAATATATATAAGCACCTTTACATACTTAACATACTTATGCTAGTTAATTATAGAAAGTTCCTAATAATATGAAGTTGGTATGGTATTTCAGATAAATGAGTAATGATTATTTTCCAATTTAACTTAACAAAAAAAGAATTTCATTTATATAAAATAAGCCAGAAAGAGATAAATGAGTAATAATTATTCCAATTTAACTTCAGCAAAAAAAGGTCCATTCATACAAAATAGGTCACAAAAATGTGAAATGTGCATGACAAATTCACACTGATAGAATGAAATGATAAATTAGTAAGGAATTATATAAGTGGTACAGTGGCCCTTGAAAAGCTTAATGAAATTGAAATCAATATCGAATAAATATAAAAAAACTTAATGAACACAAAATCAATTATGTTAATTTTGTTTGAGACTTTGGAGGATAATCATAAATTGGCATCTCTCAAGAAACTTCATATTATTTTGAAATATGTTTTGCTAGTTTTGCATACATTCTTTAATATGATCGGCTTAAAACGATACAGATTTTTCTTTTGTATGCGGAGACAGGTGAGAGCATAAAATTAAGACAACGGTACTAAAAGAACATTGATAAATCAGACTTTTTTTTTTTGTACCATTTTTTTCAAAAATAATTCACTATTTGCCACCGTTCTGAAAATAAAAAAGGAAATACGTGGCGGATCAAATCTTGATGCGCTAGTGGTAGTGGCGGAACATGTGAATTTTCAGTTTTTTCAAAAATGCCTCATTTTGCTAGCTAAATAGGGTTAATTAGTGTAAAAAACAGCGTTCCACCAGAGGTAGTGGCGGAACAGGAAAAAAAATTTGCATTTTTTTTGCTGAGAAAAAATTAATTTTTCTTGTTCTGCCAGTAACAGTGGCGGAACACGTTTTTTAAACTAATTAATCTCAATTTAGTCGCCAAATTGTCAGTTTTCGAAAATTTATAAAATTCACCTGTTCTGCCATCCTTGCTGGCGAATCAACATGTGTAGGACGAAAATGGTACATACCTCATTTTTTTTTTTTTAAACCAGCGGCATTCCTCTAATTATTTTTGAAAAAAATAGTACTAAAAAAAGTCGATAAATCAGGTATGACATGATTGGCTACCATTTTACACGTTTGTGGGTCGATAGACATTATAGAAAAAGTGAAACAAACGAATGGACATTGTGTACTTCATGCCCATATTGCTTCATGTCTCATAAATTGCCATGCAGGTGAAACACAGTTCAATAAATTAAGATAACAATTATGTAGTTTACACTAAAGTTAACTGTGTAAGGTACGTTTCACTTTCTGTATGTAAATATTTTTTTTACATTTGTTAGATATGTTGTTCAAAACAAATCATTAAACTAATAACATAAATGGAAAGTTTAAAATATATGTAAAGTTTAAAATAAGTTATATATCAGGACGGCCAGATAGTAAACTAAACTTAACAATATAGTGGAAAATAATGGGTGCTAAACACATAAACATAAATAAAAAGGTCTAATAATTAGGGATAAATATCAAGGTCCACATCACCACATAAACAGTGGATAGATTATCCATTCTAAAATCTTTTATTAATTCTTCAATAACACAACTACAAAAATCTTAGCAATTTAAAATAGAGGTTAAATAGCCTTATAATGCTTAAATCCCTTCAGCTTCAATCAGTACGAAAAGAGGCCTGTCTCCAAGTCTCTCACGTCCCTGAACAATTTTAACAAATTAATGTTAATTTTAATACAATTAAATTATAATATATAAAGATCTCATATATATAATTATGTCAGTTCAAAGTTTCTCTTTTGTAAAAAAATGAAGTTTAATATGTAATATTCAAAACAATAAGCTTATAATGAACAATATGTTTTTGCAACGAATTACAAAGCATAACAAATAGAAACTTTATACTACTTAAAAAGAAAATAATTCGATTGGAGTTTTTTATGTTACTTTGTACTAATTAAATTTAATAATATAAAAAAGGAATCTGAGCCAAGTGTCTATTTGTGTAATATGCTTCCACATTTTATAGGTTTTTTAATTAATCAATTTTAATTCGTAATCACGTATGATATTGTAAAGTTAGTGTCTATACAAAAAATGTTTCTCTCACCAAAATAAGTATTCTCACCTTTAACTCGGGCAATTTTAATATAATAGTGACAACTTGATGGCAGCTAATGAACATGATAAATTGAATCAGAATATTAAGTTAATAAAAAAATAATTATGTTAGTTACAAAAAAATCTTTTTATTAATGTCAAGTTCGGTTTTATTGTTTCAGAAAAATGAGCATTACACGTGCATAAAGATTTGTTAATATTTATTCCAATTAATTCTAGCTAAAGAACAAAACTACATGACAAAATTCATACAAAATAAGTCACAAAAAATGAAAAACTTGCATTGAAAATTTCATGATAATAGAATGAATTTATAATTTATAAGAATTATACAAGTGATATTGCAGCCTTAAAAACTTTAATGGAATTGAAATCTATATCAAAAGTTGAGAAAAATGAACTTAATCAACACAATTAATTTGTTAATTTTGTAGGAGACTAATTTTTTAATTTTGTTTGAAGCTCTGGAGGATAATCATAAATTAACATTTCTTGAAGAACTTTATATAATTTCCGAATAAAGTTTCTGTTTTGAAATTCATTTCGGTTTAAAATCATATGGAAGTTTTCACACATTGATGAATTAGGTGAGATAGATAAAGATTAGCAATCTGACTACACCATGTGGAATGAACGAAACCAAATGATATATAAGACTGAAAAATTCACACTTACCAGTTTACCATTAAAGATTCAAACCTAACTAAAGACGACAAAAAAAATTGCAGGAATATTCAATCATCATAGCTTTTTCAATGCGAAAATAACAATTTTGTAATTATACACTAAGTTTGTTATAAAAAATAAAAAAATTTAACTGTCCCAAATTATATTTTAAGTGAAAATAATAGGTTCTTTCGTATTATTCGAAAAGAAACAAGAAATTGAGTGGAGTTTTTGTATGCTACTTGTTATATTTAGTTTTTACTAATTACATTTACTAATATAAATATGAAAGCTGAGACAAGTGTCTTTTGTATAATACAATATGCCTCCTCACTTATAAACATTTTAATCAATCATATTTTAATTCTTAATCATGTGTGATATTTTAAAGTTAGGAAGTGTCTATGCAAGAAATGCATTTCTCAACAAATTAACTTTTAATCAACCATATTTTAATTCTTAATCGCATACGATATTTTAAAATTAGTAACAATGTTTATACAAGACATATTTTTCTCAACAAAATGAGTATTTTCACCATCAATTCTGGCAATTTTAGTATAATAATGAAAATGATAAATTGATCTAAATATAATTACGTGTGCTGACATAAAGATTTGTGAATAATGATTCCAATTAATTCTAGTAGAAAAGCAAAAGTACATGACAAGTTCATACAAAATAGGTCACCAAAAATTAAAACTTGCATGACAAATTCATGATTATAGAGTGAATTTATAGTTGACAAGAACTATATATGTGGTATAGTGGCTTTGAAAAACTCAATTAAACCGATACCAATATTAAAAGAACAAGAAATAAATAAAACTTAATGAACCCAAAAGTAATTATGGTAATTTTGTTTAAGACTTTGGAGGATAATCATTAATTGACATCATTTGAAAAATTTCATATATTTTAGCCATCCGGTAAATCTTTTTGGTTTCATTTTTTAATATGATTGGTTTAAGCTCATATAGAATTTTTAACACACTAATCGTTCATGTGAGACCATTTAATGATTACTGCACTGTTGCAACAAGAACAAAACTCAATCTTAACGATCTAACTAAATATTTTGGAAGAAGAAAAATAAAATTATATTCAAGAACAAAAAGTTTACATTTTTCCAAAATACAGTTCGCCGTTAAAGAAATAAACCTAAGCAAACATTACAAAATGGATTTGCACGGAAATACAATTATAGAAGATTTTTTACGTAATAATAATAATTTGAGCTGTAATAAATATAGGTCACCTTGCTATACTATTTAAAATATAAAATAAATAAATAAATAAAAATGACTTTTTGTATGTTAATTTCTACTAGATAGACATAATAATATAAATATAAAATCTGAGTCAAGTGACTTTTTGCATCTTATATTTTTCTTCTTATTATTAAAAATAGTTTAAGCCCATTCAAAAGTTTTGACAGTGATTCATCATTTTATATGTTTTTCAACCCAATCAAAAGTTTTGAAAGTGATTCATCATTTTATATGTTTTTCAACCCAATCAAATTTTAAAGTTTACAAGGGCTTATGAAATAAATATTTTTCTCAACAAAAAATCAAATATTCTAACCTTCAATTCCGGCAGTTCAATAACACACGCACTTTCAACCACCTCCGCTCCAACTCGCTCTAGAAACCAATATTAAAAACTTATATTAATAAAAAAGTTGACTAAAACTCACTAATTAATAAAAATCTCCATTATTATTTTCTTACAAAAGATTAACTAATTATTTCAAATAACTACTGAATAAGAGTTTGGAACGTCATATATAATGCATTTTGAAAATTTTGGAGGTGTAATTATTATATTTACATTCTTAGAGGGCTAAATATAATATATATATATATATTAGATTTTAAAAGGGAAAATTTAATATTTTTACTTTTAGAAGGAATGAACATGATATTTTCAACTTTGGAAGGAACACATGATATCTTCAAAAAATTAATTAAATAGATAAAATATTACCAATAAGTTTAATGGCAGCACCAAGAGTCCCGCCAGTCGCAACAAGATCATCAATAATCAAAACTCTGTCTCCGCTCTGCACAGCTCCCACGTGCATTTCCATTATATCAGTACCATATTCAAGCGAGTACTCCTCCGAAATAACTTCCCCTGCAATCCGGCGCAATAGTTGTTGGTTAACTTTAGATATCAGAAACAAAATAAGTAATCTATATCAGGAAATAATTCATATAAGAAAATAATTAGTATAAGAAAAAATAATTGATATAAGAAAATAATAACTTGTATATATATATATATATATATATAAGAAAATATACGAAAATTAATATAAGATAATAGTTAATACAAGAAAATAATTAATATATAGAAGAAAAAAAAATACTATGGAGGCAACTCCCTCCCAAGATTCTCAAAATTAGGGTACTTTAAATCAAACTCAGTTTAAATCAGGTCCATGCATTTAATGCCTAGACCAAGTCCACATCACCTCTCTAGGGTTTGGATGGGAACTTACCTGGGAGTTTTTTGGGTTTTCTTAGAGGCACGAATTTGGCGCCGATCGCTAAGGCAATTGGGGCGCCGAAAATGAAGCCTCTCGCTTCGATTCCTGAAAAAATTAAAGAAAATTATGTAATTAGGGTATAACAAAATATTACGATGATTGGGGCGCCGAAAATGAAGCCTTGATCTGTAGCTAAAACACTAAAATGAGACCAAAAACTCAAAGAAATTTAATAAAATGCCAGAAAGAAAAAATATGCAACTATGGTAGAATAAAATCAAAATGGGAGTGGAAAATTAGCTTCAAATTTAATAGAATATGCCATTATGTGAGGAAGAATTGAAATATCTAATGTTTAAGCATCAATGAAGCCTAGATCTGTAGCTGAAACCTCAATTAACACCAAAAAAACCAAACAAAACAACATCAATCACCAATAAAAATTCCAAAAAAAAAAATCTGACCTGCTACAACTTTGATGTCTTTCTCCTTATACCTCTCCACAAACAAATCAATCGTATCCTTAAACGCCTTCGGATCCAGCAGCAGCGTCGTTATATCCTGAAACATCACCCCTTTTTCCCCAAAAAAGAAAACCCAAATCCCAAAATCAATCAAAACTCAAAATCCAATCAGATTATTAATAATTTCATTCGTTTCAACTCACCGGGTTTGGGGAAATCCGGGATGACTCGGATCGACTCGGCGATACTAGTCAGGCGGTTGTCCTTCAAAGACGCTGCCATGGCGATTGGGCGGAGACTGGTCGGGCGGAGAGTGGGGGTTCGGGAGGAGAACTGGAGGCGCCTGGAGAAGAAGCGCAATGGAGAAGAAGAAGTGAGTGAGCGAAGATTTTGCATAGTATAAAGAAGGAAGATGATAGGTATTCTCAGAGCAGTTTTGTTTGTTCTCAGAGCAGAGAGCTAATAGTAAAAGGGAAAATTTCATATTTGCCGTTAGAAAAACTTAAAATATTATAGTTGCCATTGTAAAATTTAAAATATTATATTTGCCATTACGAAAACTTTAAAATATCATATTTGCCATTGTAAAAACTTAAAACATCATATTTGCCATTAGAAAAACTTAAAATATCATATGTGCCATTACAAAATACAAAATTTATCAAAATTACCCTTTTAAAACTTCAAGAATATCAAATATATCTAAAATCGTTAACTTTCAGTTAAGATTTATTCAATATGACCAAAATGTCATTTTATTTTTTTCTTCGGAAGCAAATATACATACTATCTTTTTGACCTAAACTCTCGTCCCCGCTTTCACACCTTCTTCTCACAATATTTTTTTAACAATAAAGATAATATATCTTTCTTGTTCACTTTTTCTCTTCAAAAATAATTATTTTAAAACTCTATGGAGATGGAATAGTTGATTCTTCTTTTGAATATATATTTTTTTCTCCTATTAAATTTTAACTTTATATTAAAAAAATGAAAAAAATCTTTGTTTGTATATTTGGATCTAAATCTTGAAGAGAGAGGGGAGATAAATTTGGACTAACTCAATCAAATCAACTGTAAGCATAATTTATTTGATGAAATATATTTAAGGGTAAAATAGTAATTACAATAATGGACCGTTAGTTTTAACGGAAAAAAATGGATAGTTTCAAGTTTTGGATAAATTTGATAGATTTTAAATTTTGAAATGACAAATATTATCCCATAGTAAAAAGGTTCTCTCAGCTCTCAACGTAGGAAGTAGGAAATGTGCTCTGATAATATCACCTTCATCTCTCTTTATGAAGAAGAAAGTAGGGAATGTCTTCTCCAATTTGGTTAAAATGGAGATGTCCAGTTAGGGGTGAAGTTTTAATGTGTGAATTGGAGATGGAGAAATAAGAGGAGAGATTTAAAGGTGAAATTGATTTACTATTATTGGGTATATATTCGTTTTGTTTTGCGTTTTATTCTAACTTTTTTTTTTAATCACGTTTTCGTTGAATGGATTGAAATTGGTTCTGTTTGGGAAAATAGTTAATACTAGGCCTACATAAATAAAAATTGGGCTGAAGAAAGTTTTTTCTTTTATCCTTCTTAATTCAGTGATATGATTGATATTAGCTGTGTATAAATAAAAATAAATTTTAGAAATAATAATTTGCTCTACTAATTTACCTTAACTTGAAAGATGCTAATCTTCTAAAGGGAGATAAGATTTGCAAAGAGAAACCAAAAGAAACGAAGAACAAATAGGTGAGAAAAGCCGAGGCCAATCGTTGATGCAAGAATGGCAAGAAGAAAATGAACGGAAGGAAAGAAAAGGAAAAACGGAAAGAAAAGGAAAATAAAGAGGCAGCGAAGGAAAAGGAAAAAAGAAAAAAAAAAAAGAGAGTAGAAGTAAAGAAGAAGGTGTGATGTTTTTATTTCGGCTTGCTTTTTTATTTGTTTGTTATGATTTATGGACTTTGAATCATTAGATAGTTAATATATTTTATGTTGGGCTTGTATTTTATTTGTTTGTTATGTGCTTTGAATTATTAGTTAATATATATATATATATAAGAATTATATGTATTATGCTTCCCAAGCTCACGGGTATAGTGGGCTTTCATCAAGACCGGCCCTGCTCACAATGGTTCTTCAGTTATTCTGTAAAAACTTATGGCTCGTGTATAGATGAGAAAAGCTCATTTATTCTCGTAGATCTTCAAACAATCTCATAATGCTCAAATTCCTTCAGCTTAAGGACAAAGAGAGGCCTGCCTCCGAGTCTCTCACATCACTGAACAATTTTTAACAAATTAATGTCAATTTTAATACAACAACAACAACAACAACAACAACAACAACAACAATAATAATAATAATAATAATAATAATAATAATAATAATAATAATATAGAGATATCATAAATATTATTATGTTAGTTCAAAGTTTCTTTTTTGTAAAAATTGAAGCTTAGTATGTTATTTGAAAACAATGAGCATAATGTGTACTAACATCAAGAATTAGTTAATAATTATTTCCAAATAAATTTAACAAAAATGCAAAATCAAAATTAGGTAATAATGATTCCAATTAAATTTAACAAAAAAGAAAATGCATGACAGATTCACACAAAATAAGTCATAAAAAAATGAGGAACCTGCATGACAAATTCATGCTAGTAGAATGAACTTAAAATTGTAAAGGAACTATATAAGAGGTGGCTCATAATTGCTAGAAAAAGTCGTTGAAAATAGAACAATGAAACATAATGAACACAAAATATACTTTGTTAATTTCCTAAGAGACTTTGGAGGATAATCATAAATTGGCATCTATTTGTGTATTTCATATAAATTTGGTATATTTTTAGTAGTAACTCGTTCATTTATTAATATGATAAGTACAAACTCAAGTGAAGTTCTTCACACACTTTGAAACCAATTTAGACTTAGTTACAATTATTGCATCTATATGACAAGAATTTAGATAAATCCAGTAAGACACAACAGAGAGCAATCTGGCTATATTTTTGCTACACAGATTGTGGAAAAAACGAAACAAAAGAATATTTAAGAATTAACTTTCTTTGTTTGTTCACGCCATTCAGTCCGCTACTAAAGATACAAAACGAGCTCAATGCCGCGAAGATGGAGAAATTCAATCATGATAGCCTTAACGTGATTATGACAAATTTAGTGGTTGAAAACTAAGTTTGCCATGAAAAATGTAGTTTAAGTTGTAACAAATTATATTTTAAGCGAAATAAACAAAATAGTATGTACTATTCAAAAAGGACAAAATATGAGTCGAGTTTTTGTATATGACTTTTTACTAATTAAATTTAACAATATTAATATGAAATCTGAGCCAAGCATCTTTTGTGTAATATGCTTCCTCGTTTTATAGGTTTTTTAATCAATCAATTTTAATTTTAGTGATGTATGATACTTTAAAGTTAGTATGTCTATGCAAGAAATGTTTTTCTCCACAAAAATAAGTATTCTGGCCTTTTTTTTTTTTTTTTTTTTTTTTGAAGAAATTTGGAGAGGATTTATGCACCCCTCTTCCAAAATGAATTTTCTATTTATAAAGTTAAGCTTTGTACAATGTGATCTTTACAATTTAATTCCCGATCCAAATGGCCTTTTTAGAAAATAAAATCTATAATTTTCTTTTCATTCCAACCTATGATCATTGATCAATATCTAACCTATGATCAGAAAAAATAAAAATTAAAAAACCTACGGCCCAACAGCCCAATGGCATAATATTTTCTACCGCCTTCTCTCTTTTTGATGAAACCAAAGCACCGCCCACTTCTTTCATTCGCCATTATTGTCTGGAAGCCTCCTCGCCTTTAACTTTAGCAATATAATAATGATCATTTGATGATTGTTAATGATACATTGAAACATTGAATCAGATTACTTTCATCCCTTGAAATGAATCAAAAGACAGTTAATTTTAATCATGCATGACAACTAACAAGTCTCAACCCAAATACATAGATACACGTTGCAAAATAGTCTCCCCCTAACTATCTGAAGAGAGAACGGTGAGATTTTGTACCACTCATAACCTAGAGTTTCACTGCATTTGTATGAGATAACAATAACAATATCATGAGAACTACAAAGTTCACACCAAACTCATGAAAACATCCTTCAAAAAGAAAGAAAACAGAAAGTATAAACACTTGCATCGTTCAAATAAAAGAGATAATAATTTATACTTAATGGCCACTTCAAAAATTTAGTTAATAAGTTCTATACCCCCAAAATAATTTAGTCTAATCCAATAAGCTAAACTTGTTAATGTGTGAAAACAGCGAATGTTAATGAGTAGGCAATTGGAGGAAACTAAAAAGTTCCCCATCTTTTTTACTTCTAATTTTTATTGAATCTTTAGAATATCATGTCCTCAACAACAAGCTAAGCTTCTAGGAGTAGTGCCTTCATGACCGATTTCCGTACGAGTGATGCTTCTCGGACCATCACCTAATCGTAGAACAAAAAACATATATATTAGTTATATTTTGATTCAAATGCATCCAAGTTGACAATTTCTACTAAAGATTCAAACCAATTGCCCTGGGTTAGCACCCGCAACCTATATAAGTAGCTGGATACAATGATTTCAGCTAATTCGAACATGCAGATAGAAGTAAGAGGAAAGAAAAATATCTATTACACACTTAGGTCGTTGAAAGGGGGGCTGGTCCATATAAATCAGTCATCGGTCAAAAAAATGGTAACGTTTTTTGTATGAGATAATATAACGATGACAAATATCACTTCATTTGTATGAGATGATGATAACAATCATGAAACAACAATGTATCCACACCAAATCTATGAATATGAAGTATAGACATTTTGATTGTTTGAAGAACAAAGATAATAGATTAGTTAATAAGTTATATTATTCTGTTTATAATCTAGATAAGCTAAGCATGCTAGTATGTCAAAACAATAGCAAATGTTATTAAGCATTTGGAGGAAACTAAGATGAATCTAATCTAAAACGATATCCTTGTTTGGAATATTAAACATCACTAGCAGAACCCTCGCGCTTTGCGCGACATTTCAGTACTATGTCATGTATTATATATGTAGTTTAAATATTAGAGAAAATATTCGCATCAGTCGCTTTAACAGTGCATAAACAACGTCCACCATACATTTATACATTTTTAGCTATACAATATAGAGCTAATTGAAAAATAACATTGTTTGTATATCAATATATCTTTATATATGTTCACTCTAACTTTTTTGTTTACCAATATATTTTTTTGTAATTTTGTTATACTTTCCTTAATTCGGGCGATGCTATGCGGCAAATAAGTCGGCAGTGCATATCAGGTCCCTAAATATTATCCAAAAATCTATTTTCCTACAATACAATTCATAACAATATTTAGATGAAAGAATTAATAAATTATTATATTTCCTACCGTTACAAAAAACTTGATTTAATTATCTATCATGATCATTAATTAAATTGTTATATTTTCATTCGTGCAGACGTGCTAGCGTCACAATCGTGTGTGCTTAAGGTTTGCTCAATTTTGAAGAAATTTTGAGAAAAAAGAAAAAGGAAGAATGACGTACCGAAGGGAAGCTATTCTGGTTCAGCTAAAGCTCAGTCGGAGAAGGAGAAAAAAGATGAGCGGGTGAGATGAGATCTAGCAAGTGAGAGGGAGAGAATGAAAGTCAGTGATGAAAGGGAACGCGTAATCTCAGAAGCACAGGAGAATTAAAATTTTACCCGTTTTCTAACTGAGGATCCGTGTATTATCAATCAAATCAGAAAAATAAATCTTATTTATACCTCGGATTGGACTAATCCGGTTTGTAGGGTTTCGCGATTCGTCTCCAAACGATCTCCTTGTGTCTCCTTGCGGATCTGATTACGAAAGGCGCTACGACTCCGGCACCACCCTCTACACGTATCCACACGCGACTAACTCGTTGGAGGAGAAACCGAGATTACTAGATCCGGTTTCTCTTTCTCTCTCTCTCTCAATAGGCGGCTAAGGTATGGACTGAATTTCTGACCTACTCAGATGAACCCTTCATCTATTTATAGCATCTCTTTTGATTTTCTGTGTCCAACCGAGTTAGTTATGTTTGTGTGTGACCTTATAGGTTCATTTAATATTGGCAATAAACTTCAAGTTTATAAATCATAAGTAGCCTCTAGTACGGCGTTATGATTACCCAAATTAAATGAATGACACATGATCATAATCTATACATCAATTATGTATTTAGTCCCTTTGTTAAACGATATTTATATTGATCATAAGGCATGGTTTTATGTCATCCTTATTATGATCAATTCTCTTTCCTGAATTATAATCAGACTGAATAAATTAAAAGATATTAACAACACATGCTAATTCTTTCATACACGGCCGTGTGTTTTCCTGCAGTCTCAATTTATCAAGGGGCCCTGAGATATCTCTCTCGTATTCGAGAGTAACAAATTCTATCTTGATCATTCACATTCCAACTCATGGTTTATTAAATACCCGATCATAGCTTTTATAATTATCCGGTTAAAGACAACGTTTGACTATCTCAAAGTATAAAGAAATACATGCAGGAATTTATGAAGAACTACTCATACATTAGATGATGAGAAAATATTAATGACATATCCCATGTATATTCTCATAGTGGGTCGATCCAATATATGTTCTCGAACATATATTTATATTAATGAATTGATATTCAATATCCATGATCAGTAAAACGTAATCATCATCCAAATATCATACTAGTAACTATATATATGATTTGAGATTTTCAAATATGTTTGTCTTACAAACATCTCATATATGACTAGGGATAATTTAGAATTGTATTCACTTTGCTTTGCGGTTTTACTATCAGAATCATAAATTCTGATGATGTATAACGAACATACATATTCATGGTTAATTAATAATCTAACAAGTTTATGAGATAAAACATCTAATACAAAAATATAATGTCTAATACATAATTCGTTTCTCACATGGCAAAACAGTTTGACCTAGGACATTATTACTTTCAAGTGATTGAGAGGAGAGAGAGTCATAGTGAGAGGAGAGAGAGCCATAGTGAAAGGAGGGGTGAGAGAACGGCTGAGAGAGGGAGAGGGAGAGCCACCGTTTGAGAGAGAGAGAGAGAGAGAGAGAGAGAGAATTTCAATTATGTTATTCCCTTACATCGGATACTCCAAAATCTGGGAAGTATCATGGGATGCATATCCGACTCTGGTACGTATCGGGTACGCCATGTGGCACATATGATTATTTTAATAATAAAAAATTTCTGATACATTCAGGATACAGTATAATACATTTGCAGGATAGTTCCGAAATACTTCCGGGATACTTTTAGGATACAGCTAGAGTTAGGATACTTTTGCAGGATAGTTCTGGGATACTCTCAATATGATACATTAGGATACTTCCGGAATATTTCCGAGATACTTTTAGGATACAGCTAAAGCTAGAATACTTTTGCA
Source organism: Juncus inflexus (assembly GCA_024447665.1). Classification (NCBI taxonomy): domain Eukaryota; kingdom Viridiplantae; phylum Streptophyta; class Magnoliopsida; order Poales; family Juncaceae; genus Juncus; species Juncus inflexus. The sequence goes on from JAJHPC010000010.1 coordinate 3,776,271, forward strand.
GGATAGTTCTGGTATGCTAGAGTTAGGATACTTTTGCAGAATAGTTCTGGTATGCTAGAGTTAGGATACTTTTGCAGGATAGTTCTGGGATACTCTCAATATGATACATTAGGATACTTCCGGAATATTTCCGAGATACTTTTAGGATACAGCTAAAGCTAGAATACTTTTGCAGGATAGTTCTGGTATACTCTCACTATATATTTTGGTCCATGTTATTTTTTTAACCATTTTTTTTCTTAAATCAATTTTTTGACTCATATTCAAACCAATAAAAGAAATATTTGCATTTTATAATTATAAAAGTAATTACAAAATAAAAAATCAATTCGCCGGAACGCCATAAATCGTTGATTTTCCTTAAATTAAATTTTGAATTTTACGAACATTATGTATCAAGTGTGTGTTTAATTACGTTCACATATTTTGTTCATTTAAATTAAATTTTGAATTTTAAGAACATTATGTATCAAGTATGTGTTTAATTACGTTCACATATTTTGTTCACATCTTTTGATATTAAATTTGAAATATTCAATTATTTAAATTGATTAATTAATTTAATATTATTATATTATATAAATATAATTAAAAATATATATATAGTCGTATTTGTGTCCGAGATTTGTCGTATCCCCATATCTGTATCGTATCGGATAGAATACCCGTATCCTATCTGTACAACATAGTTTTCCAACGATAAAATTTTGTAATTCAAAGGGTGAAATGAAATGTGACCAAATATTAGCTATTAGATTTCTCAATCTAAGGCCATGATTTAATATAGACGTGGCTAAATGTGGTTAAAGGAAAAGATTTAACTTTAATTCAAAGGGTGAAATGAAATGTGACCAAATATTAGCCATTAAATTTCTCAATCTAAGCCCATGATTTAATATAGACGTGGCCAAATGTGGTTAAAGGAAAATGTTTAACTTTAAATTCTATTAATAATGTCCTAATCGATAACGCATGGTTTAAGAAGGAAGATGAGGGTATTCTGAGAGCAGCTTTGTTTGTTCTCAGAGCAGAAATACGCCTCACACTAAGAAAAACGCCCTGACAATATCACCTTCATCTCTTTTTATGAAGAGGAAAGTGGGGAATGTCTTCTCCTGTTATATAACAATGGAGGTTTTCAGTTTGGAAGGTTAAGGGTGGAGTTTTAATGTGTGAAGTGGAAATGGAGGAATACAGCTAGTATTAAGAGAAGAGTGTTAACGTTGAAAATAATTGAATATTATTGGTGGGCCTATATTCGTTTTGTTTTGTGGTTTTGTTGATAATTTTTTTTTTCACGTTTTGAATTATGGAAAAAAAATTAGGCCTGTTTGAGAAAAGAATGTATTATTGGGCCTTAAATTTAGAAGTTCGGGAGATAATTTCACAACTTTTTTTCTTAATTGAGTGATCAGCTGCAAGTTAGGGTCAAGTGGAAGTATAATAACTAATTTATAATAGGAACTAAAGGTAAAAAATTTACTGTTTTATCATGCTTTCACATCACCTTTGCTTTAGTCATTGGACTAAAAAAAATTATTGATCAAATTTAATCATATCCCTTGATTGAAAAAACATTGCTAATTTTAATCATGTGTGATTACTGACAAGTGTCAACCTAGATCCATAAATACACATCTCCACGAGGAGCTTCTGTACCAGTCATAACCTAGAGTGTCACTTCATTTGTATGAGAAAACAATTATCATGAAAAGTACAAAGTTCACACCAAGCTCATGAAAACATCCTCAAAAAAAAAAAAAGAAAAAAGAAAAAGAAAACAGAAGTATAAATACTTCCATAGTTGGATAGTTCGAATTCCAGATATAGCAATTTACTTAATCGCCACTTCAAAAAACAATTAGTTAATAAGTTCTGTCACCAAAATAATTTATCTAATCCAAATAAGCTAAAAAATTTTTTTAAGGAAAAATAAGCTAAAATCGTTAATATGCGAAACAACAGTGAATATTAATGAGTTGAGCAATTGGAGGAAACTAAAAAATGTCTCATTTTCTTTAGATCATGTCCTCATCTAGGAGCTCAGTTTATATGAGTTTAATCGAATTAATTCTAGTAGAAAGCAAAAATGCATGACAAGTTCATATAAAATAGCACAAAAAAATAAAAACTTGCATGACAAATTCATGATGATAGAATGAATTTATAATGTACAAAAAAAATATATAAGGAATAAAAATGGCTTTACAAACTCAATTAAATTGAAATTCAAAAGCAAAAAAGAAAGAAAAAATAGAACTTAATAAACACAAAATTATTTGTTAATTTTGTTTGAGACTAATCTTGTTAATTTTGTTCGAGACTTTGGAGGATAATCATGAGGAGTTGGAATCTCTTGGAATTCATTAATTAATATGATTGGTTTAAACTAAAATAGAAGTTTCCACATTGGACAATAATGCGAGAGTTTGTTATAATTATGACACACCTACCAAAAAAATCCAAATAAATCTAGTTTAACGCAATAAGTATAATTCGGCTTTATAATTGTTGAACTTTGTTTTAAGTTTGTTATAATTGTTGAAATTTGTTTCTTAAGTTTTTAATTTGAAAGGATTGAAATTGGGCCTGTTTGAGTAAACAAATTATTATTGGGCTTGTTCATAAAAGATTTTATTATTGGGCCTTCAATTTAGAAGTTTGGGATGAAGAAAAACGTTTTACTTATGTTTTTTTTCACAATTCAGTGATAACATGTATCAATTCAAGTTGCAACTTGCAAGTAAGGGTTAAGTATATTATTTATTAGTACTCTATTAATAATGTAAAAGTAGCTAGATTAGTGGAAATAATCAAGAATTAGACCCCAGCTAGTCGATCAGTCTTAGTTGAAATTTTTCAATATGTATATCATGTATTAATGATTTTTTTAATAAGGTTAAATCGGTTCAAAACATTTAGTCAAAAAAGAATACAAAACGAGTCGTTTGCTGATTGTCTTCAAAGTATTTAGGCCAAAATCAACTCATTCTTTTATGAATACTAAAGACTGACCAAAAAATTTCCAATATTATTTTCACAACGTTGTCGGTAATATTTTTCCTTGAAGAATATTATACGCGTCCAACCTATCCACTTACTTGGCATTTGCATTTATACGTGTTTGTCATCTAGAAAAATTGGGCAACTGTATATGCACAGTTTGGTTACTTGTCGAATGAAACCACTAACAATTTTTAGTAAAGATCTAAATCAAATACGTGACATAATAACACGCACACTTCACGTAGTTACGTGTTAACCACTACAAGTAAACTATTCTATATTTCCTTCAGATAAGATCAGACCATCTATAATTTCTCCACGTTGTTCATAAGAATAAGATTTTACTGTGTGCAAGCCGATCTTGAGTAAATTTATTGGGGATCAAAACAAATTATTCCTACTAATTGACATTATACAAAAAATTTTGGGGGTCAAATGCATAGAAATATATGTATTTTAAATTTTTTTGTATTAAAACACTACTGATATATATACTACTCCGTCAAAATTTCGAGGGGGTCATGACCCCCTCAGTCTCTATTGAGGTCTGTTTCTGATTATGTGTGGTTTGTTAGTTGTGACCTAATCAAACACTATCTTGATTGACACTTATTTTAGCCAGCTGAGTCAATATTTTCATTGATCCTTCTAAAATCACACCAACTAATTTTAACATTTTATCATTTATCATAATTATATCTTATTTTATGATAGTTATGCTATTTTTAACTTCAACCCATTAAAATGGATTGAAAGATTTTATTAAATATGTGATAAATAAGATTGTATTTGTCGATATTTCAACTTATAATTTATTACTATCATGTCATATACTTTACCAACTAGGAACATAAGTATAACCAGGTTGAAATTTAAGCAACTTATGTAACTATATAATTTTATTATTTAGCATATATATATATTTAGAATTGCAAAATAAAATGAATTAGGATTTGCATTGCTTTTGCTTAGTCCACCTGCCAACCGCCTAAAACTCAAAACCGACGAATAAACAACGTGGCAGAGAATGAACCTTAGTCGTTTGGCAAACACGTGGCACGCAGTAGAATTAGCTGGCCGACCTTCCACTGATCTGTTAGTTTGCTTCACTCTTTCCATCACATGGCTTCTATATTCTCTTCCAAATTCCACACATTATCATTTGATTTATTTAGGCTTAGGAGACTCGAACAAGTCTCTCAAACTATCTTTCTTGCTATTGCCAACCTAGTCTAGTTTTTCCGTTCTCATCTTTCTACCAACTAACAAATACTATTCTCTCTCCTTCCCTTTCTCTCATATAAGCTCCCTCTTTCTACAGTTTTTAGTCACTCAATTCATCTCTCTCTCTATGACGACCGAAACACTCGCTAAGACGATCATCATGATGAATTCGCCAGGGGATCAAGAGAAACTGGCGAAACGAAAGCGCTTAAACCACAACAACCAATACCATGACCTTATCAAACACTTTGACCATCAGCCCTCGGAAGAAGAAGAACTCGCTTTCTGCCTCCTCATGCTCTCCCACGATCACCGATCAGAAACTTCCACTCAATCAGTATCTCAGGCTGCGTCTCAGTCAAAAACTACGGAATATAATTGCTCTGTCTGTGGCAAAGGGTTTGGATCGTACCAAGCCCTAGGTGGCCATAAAGCTAGTCATCGAACTAAATTACCTAATACCGGTACTAGTATAATTGGTAATCCTAGTTCAGAAGAGATAACTAGCACCTCGTCCACTAATTCCGTTACTGGTGTTGGTATCAATATTGGTCGGGTTCATGAGTGCTCGATTTGTCACAAGACGTTTCCAACCGGACAAGCTTTAGGCGGACACAAGAGGTGTCACTATGAAGGAGTAATAGGGGGGAATAATTCAAATGGGGCCAAAATTGGTGCGGCTGGTTCCAAGCTGATTAAGTTCGATTTGAATTTGCCTGTTATGCCCGAGTCGAGGTGTTTTGAAGAAGAGGAGGTTCAGAGCCCGCTCGCGTTTAAAAAGCCGAGATTTCTCATTGAAGCGTAAAACGAATTGTTAATTAGGAACTAGGGTCAATTTCGTTTTGTTTGTGTAGAGAATTATTGGTGATAGTGTTTTGATCTAGTTTGATTTGTATAGATTGTTATTGATTCTTTGTTGTACATGTGATTGTTTTGTTTCATATTCTTTTACAGAAAATGGAATGTTAGGTACTTAATATATGAAGAGTTTCTTATTTTTTTTTTTGGTCAAATGTACGAGTTTTTTAAACTTTACTTGTTGGTAATTTTTTTTTTTTTTTGAATGCGAGCTCGAGGTACTTGTTGGTAATATTTTGTTTTATATAAATTCAGTAACAGGATTTGTTAATCTAGACATCTAGTTTCTGGTTTTTCAAATTTTGACTTGTTGGAAGTCTTATTCCTTCAGAAGAAAGAAAAAGAATGTTAGGGTCAAACAATATAAACAAGCAATAATTAGGCTCCATTTGGGCGAGATTTAAGGTAAGTGTGAATGAAATTTTCATCAATGGTATTAAAATAAAATTGAAGATGACATAATAATCTGGTCTTCATTCAATTAGAGAAAAAATGGTATTTGGCAAGTCTGACAGACCAATTTAGCAACTCTCTCTTTTGAAAGGCAGTTTAGCAACTCTCTATTCAGTCCAAAAAAATAAATAATTTATGTCCAGATAGAAAGATATATACATGTGTCGAAATTTATTAGGTGGGTATGAGTCATGCCAAGTTGGTCCCGTCATGCATCACACCCCTTCACTAGAAGGCTTCCAGACTGTTCCACCACCCAAATAGACATACACCAACTACTAAATTAGGTTGATTATAAATTAGGTTGATTATCCGCTGTAACGTAAAGAAACCAGACAAACACACAAGTACTGAACCAGATAATCGCATCGCTAACAAAGAAACAGAATAATAGTGACTGCGCAGTAACACGGTAGCACTAAACCAGCAGCGACCTTGTGATTATCAGCAGCGGAAATAATAGTGTAGCAATACGCTCACACTAGTCCAAGAAAGAACAATAATAGAAGAAGAAAAGATTGAACAATAGAACTTGAAAAATAAGATAAATTTCTTATTACAAGAGAAAGAAAGAGATACAAAATATTGTTGTTGTTGGAATGAATAAAACTCTACCCCTACCCCTTTATTTATAGGATGGTCATAACTAATATAAGGAAATAACCCAAAGAATTATTTCCCCAATTAACACATATACATGGAAATATTAAACCTCCTTGTCAAGAAATCTAATTCATGGTAATACCAAACTTCATTGTCAAAAAATCTTATTTCCAATAAACATTCTTCCTAATTTATTAACTGCTTTCATAACATACAAATGCATCTTTATATTTTAACATAGTCCTAAAAAACCTTCTAAATCAGCCCAAAAACATACAATACTTAATTAGGACTAGGAGCTCACGCTTTGCGGCGAGTATTTCAATTAGTAGTTATTTCAATTTAATAATTTATAACTTGCAATTATGAAAATTCAAAGTTAAAGTTTGTAAATTCATAGTATATACATGAGAATTTAAAATTGTTGTTTTGATTTTGTTATGTCATTATGTCTTGACATATTATATTAGAAAAAGAAATTAAGTATTAATCATGCTTAGATGAATGAGATCAGAAAAAAGAAAATGCAAGATAATTTATTTTGAAGATTTTAGTTGAAACAATATAAGATTAAATAATAGATGATTAACTTTAAAAAAAATAAAAAATAATAATTTATAATTAATATTTATATATATGGGGAAAATATCTATACTACATAGAAAAATATAACATTACTCATTTTCTTCAAAAATTTGTCACCACTATTTTTCTTATTTTTTTAGATGTTAAAATGGTATGGATTATACATATGTTATTATAAAACCCGTAATACATTAAGTAATATAATATAATTTTCAATATTCCGAAATTTTGTTTGAGATGATAGTTCTCACATAACGGAGATATAACACTCAACATTAATCTAACTAGTCATGTGATATTATGATAATAATTTTAATTAAAAGTTAAGATTTGATGAATTTTTTTATTCAACGGCGGAGAGAAAATTGATAATAGTTCCCTTGAGAATTTTCAAAGAGTGGTAAAAAAAAAGCTTATCATTTTATTACTTGTTTTTTTATATAGTCTCCATTCACATATTTTATTAAGAAAAAATGAAATTGGAATCATAATAATATGTCTTTATGTGATATTGTGATAATAATTTAAATGAAAAGCTAAGATTTCAAGAAAATTTGATCCAACGGCCAAGATAAAATTGATAATAGGTCTTTTGAAAATGCTCAAAGAGAGATGAAAAATAAGGTATAAGATATAAGTTAATGAGCATATCATTTTTGTACATCCTTATTCTATAGTCTATATTTATATATTTTAACAAGAAAAAAAAATTGAAATCATAACAATATGGAACTCAAAATAAAGAGAAAATTCCAACAAATTTATATTTGACGATTTTAATATTAGAAATAAAATATTTCATTAAGAATTATAATTTTTTAAAGAAAAAAAGAAAAATTATTTATATTTTAATGAGTGAACTCTTCATTAACTATTTGTATTAATAATTGAACATAACTTTGCACCATGATTCATTGAAACCATGGTTTCAAACAAACTGACAACGGTTCTCACTAAATTGGGTATGGAACACAAAACACCAATTCAATCAATCATATGCTTATGTTTTAATAATCACATAAATGTTACCATAAAATATCAATAAATTTGAGAAAATAAATGGCTAAGATTCGACAAAAAAATTGATCAAACGGTCGAGATAAAAGTGATGATGTGGCATTTTAAGGAGGCTCAGAGTAGGTGAAAAATAAGAGATTGGGATTAATTATACTTAATAACTAGTCCTAAAAAGCCTTTTAAATCAGCCCAAAAACATACACCAACTACATAATTTGGTTGATTATAACCAGCTCTATGAAACCTTCTAAATCAGCCCAAATATCCTAGCTTGCTAAATGCTAATACTATAGAAAGATTTGGAACTGTACTCTTCACAGTTTGGGCTAGAAAATAAGTACAAATGGGTTTGATTTTCTTTTATCTTTGGGCCTAGATAAGGAAATAACTTTGAGCCAACGATACGATAAACAACAATGTAGAATAAAACATCCAAAATCCAATTATGCATTGAGTGGAAAATATTGAGTCATTCCAATGATACGACGATCTGATCGAATCGTAGTGGACTCGGTTCTATATAGTAAAATCTGATATAAAATATGAAAATATTAGTAATTTAATAACCTAAAAATTTATTTTGACTCAAAACTCGAATGAGGTTTCTAGTCTAGAATAGTAATGCCTCGTAAATTTCATCAAATTGTCAATAATCGGAAATGACTTGAAACAACATGCTCAGTATGACCTGAAACTCCAAGAGATTCTTAACTTAGACCCCCAAAATAAATGTTGAAATTCTATATTGAGTTATAATCCGAATCCTAATGACCTGAATAAAATTGATTCGAAACTCAAACGACTTCTCGAATGACCCAAAATCTGAATAACTTGTAATTCAAAGGATCTAAGTCCTGATTCGTGATTTGAATGACCTATAACCCGAAGAATCCAAAATCCATATAACTTGTGATCCGTTCGAATGACCCGAACCTGACCTGACGTGCTAGTTTGCCACCTATCATACCCTAATTCATATATAAAAATGATAAAAAATTTGGAATTAGCATATTCATATATGTCCAGGTGAGATGACCCAAATCGATGCACGAACAGATCATGTGAATATTTGTCTACCTCCATTTGTTTCGTGAGTAAATGCCCAATTCCATAGCATAATTATATCACTAACATTTCTCAAAGCTATCCAAATTAGTATGGCCATGTAAAATGGTATGTTTTGAAGCTTATCACAATTTACAAAATCCAAACATAAAACAGTAGACATTTTGTTTTGGGTCCACAAGCTCTCAAATCTCAAAGAAAAGCAGAAAAAACCTAAACGAGTCAAAACAGACAGCCATGCAAATGCTACATTGACCTATACATGTTTTGACAACCTATACATGCTATGACTAGAGATTAATTCTCAATATTACTATTTAGGCGTCTCCATTTTTAGTAGAGTAATATTTTACTGTATAACAATTATTGTAGCAATTCCATAAAAAATAAAACTAAAAACAATTATTGTAACAATTGTTTTTTTTTAAAGATGGCCTGAGGATTGTAACAATTGTTTATACATATATGAATGTATGCTTATTTAAATGCGGGGCAGCATGAATCATATGCCAAGACGCGACAGTAAACACAAAAAATAAACACAATAACACAAAGATTTTTTTACATGAAAATTCTAAAAGATAACAATTACGACCGCTGTCACTCAAAGATTTTCTTTATATTTGGAGAAAGAGAAATACAATACAATTATTTGTGATTGTTGGAATAAATAAAATTCTAATCCTACCCCTCTATTTATAGTGAGTCATATATAATACAAGAAAATAAATCAAAGATTTGTTGTTCCATTAACATCTAATACATGGAAACAAATATAAGGAAAATAAACATATTCTCAATTCTAATTATCAATTAAGGAATAGAATCATAGCAATCAAATATGGAGAACTTTCATATCTCCTGCAGCATTTCTTTTTATACGGTATTTAGAATTTTTCAGAAATTTTCACACAAAACACAAGATTGATATGCATTATGTGTTGTCGTATCACCATCTTCAAATATTTTTTATTTGAAGATTAATTTGTACTTACCCAATGTATCTTAAATGCGTTATTGAATATAACAATGATCCTTATTCGCATTCGCAAAATATTCATATTAAAGAATATTTATACTCAGTCGGATACTCGGAATGAATACTACGAACACAGATAATTCTATTTGGATACAAATACAACAATCAGTTCGCTTTCGAGATAAAAGATACAGATAATATTTCTACTCACAGTTTTTCAGTATTTTGTCCTATTAATAGATACAGATAATATTTCTACTCACATTGTTTCAGTATTTTGTCCTATTAATAATATAAATAGAGATGTTTGATTTTTTTTTATTCAGATACAAATACATGTATTATCCGTATTCCAATGGATATTGTTTCCTAACTTGGATATGATCTATGAAAAAGAGCCCTCACCACACCTCACCTTGTAAGAATGGGAAAGAAGGGGAAAAAAAGGTTTGGAGTTTGTGTTTGGAGCTGTGGAAGACAAAGACAGTGGATGGTGGGTGGGGGCCCAAAATGCCATGGTGAATAGGGAACATGGCGTAATAATGGCTCATCAATTTGGCCTACAAGCCCGCCTTTGTCCCCTTATCACTTACCCTTGTTAATATCACTGATAGATACTGATATATACGACTCATATTTTGTACGATGTGAACATAACAATACGTACACTACATTCAATTATATAGTTGTAATATTTTATTTGTTGAGAAATTATATATTTGATGCAAAAGAGATATTAGAACTTTTATTTAAAAAGTATCATGATGTTAAGGAAATGTTAGCTATTTTGAATAGATACTTAAATGTGCGATATGAACATAATAATGCAATAAATTCAAGAAAATTAGGATACACTACATTTATTTATATCTTAATTGTCTACTATATGTTGAGAAATTATATGTTTTATGCACAAAAGATATCAAAATTTTGTTATAAAAAAAAATATCATGATGCAAAGTAAATGCTCGTTATTTTGAGTATATGTCGATTTTGCTATATTGATTTCATCTTTTTTTTTTTAAGTTCTCATTCGAGGAAATTTTGTAAAGAAAAAAAGAGAGAAATATTCAATTCAATTGAAAAAGTTTTATATCTAAAACAAAATACTCTTACATTAAGTTTTTTTTGAATAAAATGAGGTATTCTAACATTAAGTTATGGACCATTTGTATTGATTTCATCTTTAATATTTTATATTTAAAATGTATGTATTCAATTTAATAAAAAACTTATAAATGAAATGGTTTACAAGTCTTTTAGCTTAATTGGATTCTTGGTTGTTGCAGAATAGAAATGATGTTGAGGCCAATGAAGTTATTTTCATAAACAGTAAACTATTTCACTTAATGGCAAATTTATGAACACACAAGTCTTGAGCTCGAGTACTTACTCTAGATCCCTCCATAAATCATTCGGTAGGTTGTATGAAATATTATTTCATCAAGTACATTATGAATAGTATGTGGTCCTAAAGTTACCATCACTTTAGCAGCTCATAGTACACGTGAAATGATCTTTCAGCCCATTCAGGCCTACCAATCTTCTTTCACAAAAAAGATTGCGACTTGGATTGCATAAATTCAGTCCTCAAGAACATCACATGTATTGAGAGCCTAAGCCTATCATTCTTAGTTTAGACGTATACTATTTGTATTTATTCTTATATAAAATTATTTTATCATGTTCATATAATATATTTTCTAGTATTAAGTTATGCTAAAAGTATATTAAAACTAATTTACTGGATGTGCTCTATTCATGCAACACTTCTTTAATCATGAGTAGGTTAACAATCCCTTTGAACATTATTATGACTATAATTTTTATGATCACGTAACGCCAATCTTTTCTATATATAACAAAGATTAATATGTAATTCACTGATTATAAGATGACAAAAATTAAGAAACATGATATTACAATTTACACGTTCAATGAGCATTTTGGGAAAAAGAAATTAAAAAGAATATATAAATCGATATTTAATGCTTTACAACACAAATTATATAACAAATTTTTTGCCATTTGAGAATCAGATAGGGTCGCGACAGAATTCCTTGTACTAATACACTATTTTTGGTATATATTCTCTTTTATACAATAATAAAAATACAAAATGTAGTGATTTGTATTTTTTTCATTTTTGATTAGCAGTGACCCACTGCATAGTTTGTCACATGTAGCCTTCAAATTTTATAAATGCACTGAATCCTCCATTCCTGCATGCATGATATCAAAGTGTACTTTGACCATGAGAAATAAAAAGTTGTGCAAATATTTCAAATATATAAATGAAAAGGAAACATAAAAAGCAGAAAAAATAGGATAGATTGTACTAGGCGTGCCTTCAAAAAATGAAGCAGATTCCTGATCACAAGGGAAGGAGTCAGCAGCATGTGTTGGATCTCCATAGGCAAAGGTTTATTATAAATTTTCAGATAAGAAATAATTTATTATAATTTTGAAAGATTATAAATTGAGAGCACTATTTGAGAAGAGGAGCATGAAGAGAAATAATTGGAGCTAGTATCTATTTTGGCCCTAAAAAGAATACTTTAATTGAGATTAATATTTATTTTGCCTCCAAGAAATACTTTCATTTAGGAAATAATTTTGATTTGTAAGTTTCAGAAAATCAAATCCAAATATGGATCCAACAAAAAATCTTCAAGCACAAAATAGTCCCCTACTCATCAGAATTAAAATACAAAACCATATGTTTGGCACAATTTTTCAATACAAATAATGTTCACAGTAAAGTAGTTGAGTATCTTATCCATAGTTTCACAGGGCTATTTACACATTTCATGTTTTGATGGGGCATCCACATAAAATTCGTCCAAAAATTAAAAATAATTAAAATGAAAAAAGTAGCTTTAAATAATAATCAAAATAATAATAAGATCCGATAAGCAATAGCACGCGCAAGACAGACAAGATCCGAATCCGAATTACTTTACTTCACTTTTTCTGCTCTGTCCAAAAGAGAAATGAATGAAAGAGGAGCACATTCATCCAACTATTCTACTATTATTATATTCTATAATCTACTTATTCAGGGGCAAAATCGTCTTTTCCCATCCCCCCACCCCCTATTCTATGTTATTCTGTAATCTTACTTTTTATTTTTAAATTTAGCTATTGAAAAATTTAAATTTAGCTAGTTCTTCTAGAAATTAGCTATTGAAAAATTTATTTCAAAAAATAATTTTTAATCAACTTTATTTGTAAAACTAGAGTTTTTGCTCACTCAGTCATCGAAACAGAACATTACGTCCACCCATTGGACATAATTGTTGAGAAACAGGTTTAGGACATCATTGTGCTTAATTTAGCGATAATCAGTAATAGAAATTAGATTTTGTCTGACCACTGAGCGAGATTAGAATTTTTTTATCTAAGCCCGTAAGTAATAAATTTTTTTATTATTTCAACCAACCACTAGACGAAATTGATATTTAACCTTAATTAAGACATTTTTAAGCCACGATAGCTCAACTTGCTCAAAAAATAAAAAATATGAAATTTCGTTGGCTGAGCGAAATTCCTTCGGTTTGGTCCAGTTTATTAATCGAAAGTGGTAGTTCTGCAAAATAAAGTTACTCAAGTGTTATATTTCAAATATAATTTTTCATAACTATTTAAAAATAAAGAAATATGATACCACGATAAATTAAGCACGCCCAAAACACAACGAAAATATGTATAAATTATTTTCTCGACATTTCAATATACTATATTTTTCCTATATACTTAAAAATAATCCTATAATACAATCTATCATTCCGGACAAAATTCCTTTAGTTTGGTCACTTTCGCACAATCATAGAGCGAAAGTATTAATTTTGCAAATAAAGATATTCAAATACTATATTTTAAATATTTTCTTTTGCATTCCAGAACGCAATCGAAAATTTGTATATATTATTTTCTCCGCATTTCAATATAGTATATTTTTTTCTATGCACTTAAAAATAATCCTATAATATAATCTATCATTCCGGGCAAAAACGTCTTTCTCCCTTGGTCCCCTTGCATGTTTTCTCTCTTCTCTCTTTGTTTCTCATCCCTTGTCTTAGTCATAGCTCGCTTGTGAATTAATTGATGGTTTCTTCTCTTTCTAGCTTCCATCATTAAAAGTCTGCTCAAAGCTAAGTTATTATTAGCTCACTCTAGAAAGAGACATACAGAGATAGAGAGAGGAAGTGGAAGAAATTAATGGCATTTAATTGAGAAACGAGTATAGAAGTAATATCACACATTCTAGAGAGAGAGAGAGGGAGAGAGAGGGAGGGTGAAGGAGAGATATTGTGGGACTTTTCTTGAGGTTTGTTTCCATGGCTGTTCAAATTATTTTGTTTCTATTTTTGTTTGAATCTTTACCTTTCCTTTTTTGTTGCTATTTTATTACAAATGTTTTCTTTTTTTCTTCTCTAGAAGAAACAAGCAATTATTTTTATGATTTTTTCCCTTTTAGTTCTAGATATATTTCAAGTTGATAATTTTGGAAAATATAAATTCATCACCAAAAATTACCCCTTTTATCCTCTTATCTAAATCGCACTTATTTCTCCTAAAAAAAAAAAAACCTGAAATCTTTTTTCCATTTTTTACTGTTCCAAAAATAACTCCCAAGTTTTTCTTCCATAAAAAACATTTCTTATCTTTTTTTTTTCAGCAGACAAAATTTCCATTCCACCACTGAGACCCATATGATTTTTCCCTTTTAACCCTTCAAAAAATCTTTTATATTTTCAGATAAGATTCTTTTTCAGAAAATGTATGAATGGTCTCCCTACAGACCCATTTCCATTGCTGGAAATAAGATGCTTATTGTCTCTTGGTTTTTTTTATTTATTTTTATTTGTTATTGTCTCTGTTTTACTATTCTCCTCTCTCTGCCCATGTTACAATATGCTCTGTTTTTATTCAGTTTTTTAATAACTTTCTCTCTGTTTCGTTGTAGGTTTGCAGATCCAATTGCAAAAGGGTCCATCTTTTGCAAGCACTAGGCATATAAAATCATAAATTCCTGCATTAAAAAATTGGGTTTTGGGCGGTGCGAATTATTATTATTATTATAATTATTGTTTTTGAAGAAATTGGGCGGTGCTGTGTTTGCTGTTTAGTATAGTTAGTGCTTGTTTCTCTGTCCCCTGTTTTTTTCTCTCTCTCATTCACTTTCGAATTTGGGTGATTAAAAAACTAATTGAGAGACCCATTTGTCGAATTTTGAAGTTTGATCCCCGTATTTTTTGGAAATTGCCTCAGAAGTAGGAAACAATTAGGGTTTGGTTGAAAATAGCGGGTCTTTAGGAGATCTAAATTTTCCTTATAAAAGAAAGTTTTATTTGTACTTCATCTCTTTTCTTGCTTTGAATTTGGTACTGAGTCCCACATGCACATGGTGGTTTGATTGGTACCAAATAATAAAGTATTTGGGTATGATGGATTAAAATTAGGTTTAGGGTTTCTCAGATTCAGAGTGAGAGAAAAAAAGGGTCATTTTGGTTTATATTTTATTTAATCTTGGAAAGATGAAGTATATGAAGCTTGGATCGAAACCTGATGTGTTTCAAACCGATGGAAATAATATAAGGTAATTATTCTTTTTAATTTTCATTTATTGTTTGTTTAATTAGTTACTTTTATCTTATAAGATAATTTATCATGATTTGAAAGAAATGTACTTTAATTAATTTATATAAAAGATATGATTGTAATAATGCTCATACCTAAAGTTGCATTGCTTTACCTATTCATGAATATATGAATTACTAGATTAATAAAACCTCTTTTGAGGAAAAAAAAACCCTCTTTTTTGGAATTTTTTATTATTTTTAACAAAACTATTTTTTTATTTTTTTAGGTTTGTTGCAACTGAACTAGCGACTGATATAATTGTTACGGTTGGTGAAGTGAAATTTTTTCTACACAAGGTAAATAATATTAATTAACCTAATTTTGAGCTCATAATGTTTTTTCATTCCTTTTGTCTGGATTTGTTTTTTTAATAGAAAGCATTGCCCGTAGTCTTGTCTGGAAAGTTTAGTTTCAACTTTTAAGCTAAATGGTCCCAAAACGGCTTTAGTTACAACTTTTTCATTTTTCATTTTATTTTTTATTCTCATTCCTTTTAGTTCGAAGCTGTTTAGTTCTTTTTTTTTTCTTCCTTTTAATTGTTTTTTTTTCTTTTCTTTCAATTATTTCAAAACTGCTTACTTTCTTTCTTCTCTTTTACCTTTCTTTTTATCTTTTATTTCCATTCCTTTTAATTATTTTCATATTAAACTCAATATGGACTGTCCCAACCTTTGGTTGTCACATGTCCTTGTTCCTATTTTTTCCAGTTGCCATTCACATGACAATTATAATAACAATAATAATAAAAATATTATTATTAATAATAACAACACAGCAACAACAATAATAATTATTATGATAATAATATAATAATAACAAAATTAAATAATACTAATAATGATAATAAAATAATAGTAACATAATAATAATAAAATGATATAGTAATAACAACAACAACAATAATACTACTACTACTACTAATAATAATAGTAATAATAATAATAATAATAATAATAATAATAATAACTTTCTCTGTTGTTCCAGTTCCCTCTGCTCTCCAAGAGCGCGAGACTCCAAAAACTCGTGAATGACGAAACCAACGACGAATTCGACCTCTCCGACATCCCCGGGGGCCCATCCTCCTTCGAAATCTGTGCCAAATTCTGCTACGGGATGATCGTAACATTAAACGCTTACAACGTCGTGTCCGCCCGCTGCGCAGCCGAATACCTCGAAATGCACGAAAACATAGAAAAAGGGAACTTGATTTACAAGATCGATGTGTTTTTGAGCTCGTCGATTTTCCGAACGTGGAAGGATTCGATTATTGTGTTACAAGCGACGAGGAATCTAGCGCCGTGGGTTGATGATTTGAAGATTGTTAGCCGTTGTGTTGAATCGATTGCGGTTAAGGCGAGTATTGAGCCGAGTGAGGTTGAGTGGAGTTATAGTTATAATAAGAAGAAGTTAGAGAGTGGGAGTGGGGGAGAGAGAGAGATGGGGTGGAACGGAGTGAGAAAGCAAGTTTCGGTGCCGAAGGATTGGTGGGTGGAGGATCTTTGCGAGCTTGAGATGGATCTTTATAAAAGGGTTTTGGCCACGATTAAGAGCAAAGGAAGGACTTCTAATGAAGTTATTGGTGAAGCGGTGAAAGCTTATGCGTATAGGAAGCTTCCTAACCTTCTAGAAGGGTCTATTGATAACTCGGTGGATTTGGGGAGGAGTAAAAATGTGTTGGAGACGATTGTTTGGTTGTTGCCAAGCGAAAAAGGGTCGGTTTCGTGCGGTTTCTTGCTCAAGTTGCTAAGAGCGGCTTGCTTGTTGGGTTCGAGCGAGAGTTGTCATACGGGTTTGGTGAAGAGGGTCGGGCAAGAACTTGAAAACGCGTCCGTTTCTGATCTCTTGTTTCCAAGTAATAATAATAATGATGATGATGATGAGACGACCATGCATAATGTGGATATGGTTGTTAGTATAGTCACAGAATTTCTCTCGCAACAAAATGCTAGTAGTAATGAGAATAGGAACAACACTTGTGGAAACGGTGAGATTGTGGAGTTGGCTGATGCGGGTTTGAATTCGAACGTGACTATTAATAATGCGAAAATCACACAAGTTGCGAAATTGATTGACGGATATCTTGCAGAGGTAGCGAAGGATCCGAATTTGCCGCTCGTCAAGTTTGTTGGGCTCGCCGAGATGATTTCGATCGAGGCGAGACCCATTCATGATGGGCTTTACCGTGCAATTGACATGTATCTAAAGGTAGCTAATCGATTTAATAATCTTTTATTATTTTTTGGTAACTAATAAATCCTAAAGTTAATTATTATTATTGTGTTAATTCTATATGTTATTTGTGCTAAAAAATGAAGAATTTTTTAGGGAGCATCTTGGAATAATATATAATTATTGCAATAATTTACTCTAGATTTAGTTCTTGAGTTGCCCTGCAAAGTGGGGGTGTTTTTTTGAAACATTCAGAAAAGTTTACCTTTTTTGAAAACTTTCCCCTGTTTTAGTACACTTCTTGTTTTAAATAAGATCACCAAACTGCTTCATAATATTCTAATGCATGATATAGTAAGATCTATAACTTCTTATTTTTTTTAATAAATCACCCAAGTTCATTTTTTCTAAAACACCACCTAATTAGTTTCTAAGATTATACACTAAACACTAACATCTATAACTTCTTATTTTTCCCTCTTTTACAGGAGCACCCCGCCCTAACGAAAAGCGAGAAGAAGCGCCTCTGCGGCCTAATGGACTGCAAAAAACTCTCCCATGACGCGTGCATGCATGCCATCCAAAACGAGCGCCTCCCCCTCCGTGTCGTCGTGCAAGTCCTCTTCTTCGAGCAACTCCGCTCCTCCTCCGGAACGCCAAACAGTGTCCCGAACCTTCCCGCGGGAGTCCGTTCGTTGCTACCGCGGGAGAACGGGAACTCCTATGGGAGTTCCCGCTCCGCTGCGACGACCTACACTGAGGATGACGCGAACGGAGCCCCCATAACAGACCTGAACTCGTTCAGGTCCTTAAGGGGGGTTAATAAAAGCGGTGGGAGCGAGCGGAGTAGTGGGAGCAGTGAAAGAAATCACAATGGTAATGGTAATGGTAATGATGTTGTTAAGGTGGGAGGATATGAGGAGAGGAAGAGTGGGAGTGGTAAAGGGATGTTTATGCCAAAGAAGATATTGAGCAAGATTTGGTCGGGTAAGATGAATAGCGGGGAGAATAGTAGTTCAGACACGTCTGAGAGTCCCGGGTCGGTGAATCCAGAGGAGACCAAGTCGACGCCGTCGAGGGTCACGAGACATTCGGTTTCGTGAGTTTTAGGGTTTGAAGAGAGATTTGATGAGAGTTATTTGTTTGGCTGACGGTAGAGAAAGGGAATTAGTATTATTACCACTGACTTGTGTTTATGGTGGGGTTTTTGTTTGGTTAGAAGGGGTTTGGTTGGTTGGTTTTAATTGATGATGGATTGTTGGGTTTTTTTGGTGTAATTTTGTTGTGTTTTGTGGGTTGAATGGAAAGAATATCTTTTGGTTTAAAGTTAAACGGCCTTTTAATGCCTCAAATTATGTGTTTTATGGGAGAAGGTTATGTAATGATTTAGTTTAGGGAAAATTTCATATATGCTATTACAAAAACTTGAAATATGATATTTACCATTACAAAAACTTAAATATCATATTTGTCATTATAAAAACTTAAAATATTATATATGCCATTACAAAAACTTAAAATATCATATGGATAATGATATCTACAGGAAATAGTTTTACTTGTTACAGGAAAAAATAGTTAAAAATGACAAATTTACTCCTAATTAATTTTCATATATATTATGGAAAAAAATTTTAATCTCATCAAATTATATCTGTGCAATTAATAGTTGTACAGCCACCGTCTGATGAGTAGTATAAGGATTTTTTTTTGGGAAAGTTGCAAAAAAGCCCCTGCATTATGCCTTAATTGCAAAAAAGCCCCTGCCTTATTGGAAATTGCAAAAAAGCCCCTACATTATTGCTTAAATTGCAAAAAAAACCTACCGTTAGATTGAAGCTAACACCGTTAGTTTCAGTTGTTTAATCACTTCAAAATTATTTTTTTTAAATATTAATTAACATTTTATCTAAAAATTATATTTCTTAAGAAATATTTTTAAATCTATTTTTAAGAAAAAAATCAAAAAAAATTTTGTTATTGAAAAAAAATTTATTTCAGAAAAACTTTTGTTTCGGGAACATATATTTTTAATAAAACAATTTACTGAAAAATAATATTTATTTTTTTAAATATTAAAAAAAAAAAATTTCATAATTATTTTTAAAATACTTTTTCTATAAGAATGTTAATTATCATTTAAAAAATAATTTTGAAGTGATTAAACTACTGAAACTAACGGCGTTAGCTTCAATATAACGGTATGGGCTTTCTTGCAATTTTAGCAATAATGCAAGGGCTTTTTTGCAATTTTGAATAATGTAGGGGCTTTTTTGCAATTAAGGCATAACGTAGGGGCTTTTTTGCAAATTTCCCTTTTTTTTTTCAAAAGAAAAAATGTTCCGCTCTCTAGATTAAGAAAAAGGAAAAAGTCTCTAGTCATGTTATAATGAAGCTCAGATATATCACTATCAGTTTTTATAGATTTTTTTTTCAAAATAACACCATTTCGAAAAATAATTAAACAGATAACATTCTTTTGAAAATAATTCAGTAACTAGCACTTCCGTCACAGACTCTGGCGGAACTGTTTTGGTTCCGCCAGAAGCTCTGACGGAACTGGCCATTTTTTTTAAAACAGGCTTAATTAAGTGAAACATGCAGTTCCGCCAATGTCTCTGGCGGAACCACCTCTTTTATATTTTTTTTCCTCCTCTAAACAGCCAAATTTAATAAAAAAAAAGACTGTTCACAGTTCTGTCAGAGTTGGTGGCGGAACTGTGAACAGTAACATGTTTTGCTTAATTAAGCATGTTTAACGCTGCCAAATGGTCGGGATTAAAAAAAGAAAAAATATATCTAGTTCTGCCAATGATGATGGCGGAAGTACTAGAAAAGTTACTTATTTTTCAAATGGATGCTATTTTGAAAACAAAGTCATACGCCGCCATAAGTTGTATGCTGATCTTGACATAACTCTAATGGTCAACAATGCAACTGCAAATTGACTGCAATGCTCCATATACTTAGCTTAGCATATTGATAGAGTTTTGACCGATTTTGTGAAACTTTATAAAAATTAATGGTTGATAGAGATAGTAGGTGGATTTGAGTAGGAAGTGTTTTCATCATGATCAGATTTGGATGTCCTATTAATTCTCTGTTAATTCTCCGTTTATCAGAAATAGAAACTAATCAGTCTCCCTTTGGAAAGAAATCTCATTCATGGAAAAATGGATCTTAGAGAAAAATGGATCCGGTACTTCCGTGCTCCCTGATCTCCCTAGTTGAAGATAGAGTGTTGATACACATGCTAGGCTTTATCCATTGTTTATTATTTTTAGTGGCATTTTACTCGATTTCTTTTTAGATCTTGTATCTTTCTGAATTTTCTCTTGTAACAGTTTTGATTTCAATAAATTGTACATATATGAGTGATTTGTTGCTTGTGATTAGTTGTTTATGAATTTGATTGTGTGATTTATATGAGCATATTCTTGTTTAATTTGAATGCAATATATGTTAATTAAATATCAGTTTATTTTTCCTCTGTACAATGTGGTATTAAAACTCATGTACTGCTCTTTTTTTTTTCTTTCTGTACAGTCAGTGCAAATAACAAAATGATTAGCAGTATTTACGTAGAAGATGCTTTAAGATATTTTACATAATTTTTTTATAAATTATGCCTGTATATTGCAAATTACTCGAGATTGAACTTAATTTAACATGCAATTATTTAACTGAGACTTGAGTTTTCTAAAGTGAAGAATATCAAAACTTTATTTCTTGCCATAAGAATAATCCAAGAGAGAATTAATAATAGTATAGTACAAGAAAGACAAAGATAAATTAGATCCAAAAATCACTCAAATATCAGTAAAGCACATCTAATTTACAAGTATAAGATTCAAATTTATGTTAGTTTTACTATACTGTTGCACCAGGAAATCCTTAGATTCTAAATTTCATCCTGCAAGAAAGGGTCCAACAACAATATAACTTGGTTTTCGAGGAAAACACCAACAACTTTGCAATGAGGGAATTGATGAATTATTCTTCCATGGATGAGATTTCTTTCTAAAAGATTTCTATTAAACGGAAGAGTTAACAGAGAACTAATCATGCGATATTATTCATGTTGAAAATCCAACGGCAGGGGAGGTAATGGAAGTTTGCTTGGCCTTTAAAAATCTCTTCAATGCTCTCTTTGTCACTAACAAATGGGTCTCATTTACCATTTTATTTCATTAAATAAATTCAAAAAAATGATGGGACCCATTACCAATGGTAAACAAGGGATTGGAGGGAATTTTTAGCGGAGAGCAGGTATTAAGGTCTTCTTTTTTTACTTTGAATAAAACAAAAAACTTTGGGTTAGATATTTATAGACTTCCAAAGGCTCCAATTTACCCATTAAAAATAGATACAATCAATTCATCTAAAAAAAGAAAAAGAAAAAGAGTGTCAAACTGGCGGAACAAGAAACTTGTTTGTAGTTTAGTAAATGAAATTTTTTTTTTGCATTGGACGGGACCTGAAAACCCGAGTACGATTCCCGCATATCTAAAAAAGAGAAAAAAAAATGTATTAAAATTAGGGTTCTACTGGATCGGAAGAAAAAATGTATTAAAATTAGGATTCTACTAGACCGGAAGAAAAAATGTATTGATAAAAAATATAGCTCAATTCAACTTTATCGGATTTGTAGTTTCTCAGTTTGACCCAACTCAGAGTACTTTAATTCTTGCTGATCTTTTTGAACGAGTGGAGGTGATTCGACAGAGTTTTGAACACAAAAATATTATTAAGATATGGTAATGTGATTCTCATGAATAACATTCTTTGGAATATAATTACTATAATAATCTCACATTACCGCGAATTAAACGCGAAGTCCAAATTTTTATTTAACATGTCCACCAGCCCAATAATTTATTTATTTTTCTATTAAACAACTCGAGTCTAAAATATTACTATGATCATGCTTGCGCTTCACTGCGAATATTTAAATTTGTTATTTATTTAAAATTTATGTATAAATTGTAATTATGTATAATAATTATGTTATGTAAGTTAGTTATATTTTAAAATTATTTTGAATTATATCATAAGATATTTTATCCATTTATTATTCATTAAAAAATAGTTTCTATATCACATCTAATTTTATAAGGATGAATAACTCTATACAAATAAATTTACATATATGAAATAAAATAACATAAATAATAAATTCATAAAAAAACAATAATCCAAAAAATAATTTGGATTATTAATTTACAATCTAATTAATTTATGTTTGCATTAAGATTTCTAAGATTAAAATATCATCTTTTTTTTATCTCTTTAGTTTTCTTGTGCCGTTATCTATTGACATATTATATAAGAAAAAATTAAGTATTAATCAGACGATGAAGAAGATCTTAAAACTAAAAATAAACGATAATTTATTTCATAGATTTTAGTTGAAACCCCATAAGACTTAATTATAGATGATTAACTTTACAAAAATATAAAAATAATAATTATATTTAACATGAATAAAAAAAAAAATATGGTATTATATATATATAGAAAAAGTATGTTTACTATACATAAAAATATAACATGACTCATTTTCTAAAAAAAAGTATCACCGTTATTTTTCTTATTTATATTTTGTTAGTTATTAAAATGATACATATTATCCATAATACATTAAGTAATATAATATAATTTTCAATACTCTGGATTTTATTTTGATATGATAGTTCTCACGTAATTGGAGATATAACACGAAACATTAATCTAAGTGACCATGTGATATTGTGATAATAATTTAAATGAAAAACTAAGATTTGAAAAAACTTTGACCCAACGGCCGAGATAAAATTGACGATATGTCTTTTAAGAATTCTTAAAGAGAGATAAAAAATAAGGTATAAGATATAACTTAATAAGTATATCATTTTTTTACATATTCTTTTATATAATCTTTATTCACATATTTTAGCAAGAAAATAAATAAATTAGAACCATAACAATATGGATCTCAAAATAAAGATAAAATTCCAACAAATTTTGGTTTTAACATGAGAAATAAAATATTTCATTAAGAATTATAATTTTTTAAGAAGAAAAGAAAAATTATTTATATTTTAATAAGTGAACTCTTCATTAACTATTGATATTAATAATTGAACATAACTTTGAACTATGATTCATTGAAGCCATCTGATTAAGATCTGATGGTCACAAACAAATTTACAACGGTTCTCACTAAATCAGAGATGAAACACAAAACATCAATTCAGTGAATTATATGATTATGTTTTAATAACCACACACATGTAGCCATAAAATATTAAAAAATTTGAGAAAATGAATGACTAAGATTTGACAAAAAAATTGATTAAATAGCGGAGATAAAATTGATAATGTAGTCTCTTGAGGAGGTTCAAAAGTAGATGAAAAATAAGAGGTTGGGGTTAATTCATTTAATATGTCCACCACGCTGATAGTTCTATTCTAGTTTTCTTTTAACAAGTTGAGCCCAGAAAAATTTATTTAACACATTAACAAGCCCAAATTTTTTATTTCCTTCAACAAATTCAGCCGGTAATATTTTTTGAATGATAGCTTGAGATTCAGCCCATAAATTTTTTTTTAACAAGTCCGCCAGCCCATATTTTAATTTATCTTTTAAAACTCTGCCCAAAATGTTTATTCCCCTTATTCCATTTATTTTATTCTTCTGAAAGAAATGAAATAGATTCAAATGTCCTACTTTGATCCGTTGACTCATTTTAGTACAATTATGTTACAGCTTTTTTTTTATAGGATCATAATGTTACAACTTAATCAAAACAAAATACAATAATCTTGCGCATGCACGCTAATTATGCCAGAGAACTTGTTCAATAAACAAGAAAAGGATAACATGATCCTGAAGGAATATGTGTAACCACTTTTAATTGAGAAGTTTCATTTAATTAATTGATTGGAGATAAATCACGCCTTTTGTAATTTACTAATACTTTCTTTGGGGGGCAGCTTGAATACATGGAGCTCAAGTCATCTGTGGAGAAAGGGGAAACAATCTCTAGCTCGAATTTCCTCAAAAAAATGCTCCAAATCACCTGTATTGGTTCGAAAATAGACAAGTTATATAATCGTACACAAATAGGCCAAATAAGTACTTGAATAACAAATGATGAACAGCACCTGTATTACTAGATACGTGAACCGGCCTCCGAGACATGCATATCTCCCTCCTCCAAAGCTGATATTGGCAAATGGACCTCCAATCTTATCCTCCTCTCTACCAGCGGCAAATCGATCAGGATCATACACATTTGGTTCCTTGTACAGAGAAGGAAGTCGATTTACTACAGGAGGAGCCACACCCACAAGTTGGCCTTTGGGTATGGTTAGTTCTCGCCCTTCCTTTGTTCTTATAGTAAAATCACGACGACAATAGCGTAATAACATAAATGCTACTGGCTGAAGCCTTATAGATTCTTTGATACATCGATATAGAATATCCATCTGTGACAAGATATTTAAGTCGATATTGTCTCCATGCTGCCTCATGGTTTCCTTTTGTTCCTCCATAGCAGCAGAGAGGAACTTAGGATGGTGAAGAAGGTGTACGCCACTCCAAATGGATGTATGAGAAGTGGTATGATGAGTAGCATATATGGTAGCCATAAAAAGGCCAATGATTGCCTGTTTGGTTTTTGCGCTGTCGCCTTTGTACTTGTCGATAAAGCTCTGCAATATGTCTTCATTGGAAGTTCCGGTTTGTAAAATACGGTCATCGATGATATTTGACAGGATGCGTATTAGTTTGGCACGAGCCCTATCGCGACGAATGTGTGACGGAATCGGGAGGTAAGGGGATATATAAGTAAAAGTGGTTATACCGCTTTCCCAATCGAGAAAGAGAGAGAGAATGTTTTCAAACGAACTGATACCATCTCTCGAATCCTTACCTAACAAGCATCGGGTTCCAACCATCAAAAGAAGATGATATAACTCATGTTTAAGATCAATTGTTCCGCAATCCTTCCACTTCGAAATGTACTCCTGCCATGATCTTATGGTTAATATTTATGGGAAAAAATTTGAATAAATTTTACAATGTTTTTTCTTTTGATTGAATAATTTCATAATGTATTGTTAACGAATCTTATACGCTGTCGCTGGATGGCGTCTAATAAGTCTAATAGTTAGTTGAGTATCATTAATGGCATACAAGATGTGGAATTGTACTGTGTTCTTCGTTATAATATTAAAAAAGGTAATAATAGTGCATATCCTTTGTTATATAGGATATAGCATCTTTGCATACACATTGTCTGCAAATGGTTACTTTAGGACAGCAGATTAATTATTTTAAATAAAGAAAAAATGCCAATAAAATGTGGACTCATAATCTCTTACATTCATATAGAATGTATTAATTAACCAATTATGCTATGGACATTTAAAGCAAAACAATATCACAATTGGGGCTGTTAACGAACCGAACTGAACCGAACACAGCTAATTTTTTTGTCAGTAAAACCTTGCAAGAGAAGAGAATTGTGGATATGAAAGATGCAATTATAAATAGAAACTAGGGTTACTCGATTAGAGATTCAGAGAGCAGAGAAGAGAGTTGTAAAGGTTGGGTCAGGGATAATTAAAATTTAGGGATGAACAAGATAGAATTTATTTTTGCGTTTGGGCTAACAAAATTTTATAAATATAAAAATATTATGTATCATAATTCTTGGGTCGGGCCTGATTTTAATGGATCATTGGGTTGGAATAGAAAAAAGTTTTATTGGATATATAATTAGTATAACTATATATATTTTTTAGATTACTAAATATATATTCGAACATATTATCGAACAATCGAACGAACATGAGTATGTTCATGTTCAGTTCATTAATTATTCGAACGAACACGGTTCGTTCATTTATTTCGAACGAAAAATCGAACGAACCATTTAGCGAATAAACTTGAACTGAATGCGAACGAACATCGAACGGCGAACAAAACTAACATCCCTAATCACAATACCTAAGGCTAAGTCTAACATGTACTAACTAAGTCAACTACAAAATACAAAAATATCATAATGTATCAGATCTATATTAAGTTTTATGATCAAAAGTACCTCGGTCTCGGCTGCAATGAGGCTCACATAGCTCGAGAGCCTGCTGGTCTGAACTGCCTCCCCAAACACACCCACTTGCTTCCGCCTTTCAGTGGTGTCTGCATCAAAAATGATGCCCGGCCCAAAAAGCGGTATGGTAATATGATCGTATACCTCCTTTTGATGAAGCGTCGTGTCGGGAGCCTTAAAGAAACACTCGATCACGTCTGGTTCAATCAAGAACGTAATCTTTCGCGTAAAGAAGTTCAAACTGAAGACACTGCCTAGCTTCTCATACTGCTCACGGATAATCATAGGCTCTGTATGGTTCTTTAGTGTAAGTATACCTCTGATGAAAGGAATCTGAGCAGTCGGAGGGAGCACTGATCCGTTCATGTGTGATTTTGAACGAATATTGGTGAGAAGCTTTATGAAGAGAATGCTGGAGAGGAATACTAGTGTGAATTTGAGTAAGTAGTTATTGTTGTAGAGATCCATTGAAAGAGAAAAAATACGTATAGGGAAGATGACAACTGACGAGAGTGTACTCTACTTTTTGTTCCACATATAAATAACAATGTGGGTGATCTATTTATTGAGGGCAACTTCATAAATATGAATTCATCCAATAAGTTTCTTTTCTGGACCGGGCAACACGAGTTACATGCTGGATCGACCCCTTGATCACCAAATTCCAATCATCGAATAAGTTTCTGTATGGAGGATGGAACCCTCTAAGCCAAATATTTAGCTAAGTATTTTTTTTATAGGAATGGGTTATTTTGATAACAGTCTTTTTGAACAGTAACCAAAATTGATTATAAAAAATGATAATTCAAATTTTAACTATACGAATGATATATATATATTTTGAATAAGTTGTAGATCAATTTTCAAAACAATCGGAGATTTATATTTTTATCATCATGTATCATTAAAATATGTATTTATAGTTATGGAAATATGTAATATATATATATATATATACATATTTTAATAATACATGATGATAATGTTATAATTCTCCTATTTTTTTAAAAATTGATTCACAATATATTCAAAACATATATATTTTATCCGTATGGTTGAAATTTAAATTATTATTTTTTATAATTAATATTGTCATTCCGGCTCATGAAAAGAGCTACTACTTTCCTCATGTGTAAGAATGCAAGGTCATTGTCAACATTTCCCATGCTTAATCCACTATGTATACTGTTTGAACACACCACACGTGAATAAATAGTCTCATGAAAAGAGCTGCTACTTCCCTGACATGTAAGGATGCAAAGTCTGTCAACATTTCCCATGCTTAATCTACTATGTGTACTGTTTGAACACACCGTATTAATTATGGGTAATGATATCGACATGAAATAATTTTACTTTTAAAGGAAAAATTAGTTTAAATGATAAATTTAAACTCTAATTAATTATCAATAAGTCTAGGATAACCGATCAAAAGTCATGATCCCGGCCCGACTACACACGTGACACTTTCCTCGTTTCCATGTTGGCACAATAGAAACAATGAAGAAAACATCCAAACAGAATGAAAAAAAGAGAATAAATAAAATAATTGCTTATGTGATTTTATGTGTAATAGATTATCTATATCTAATTTAACTTTTATGCCCATGAGATATTCCATTGAATGACTATTTTATTGAGAATTATTGACTTTTCCGGATATATATTCTTTATTTTGTGGTTTCATATATCTTTTAAGGTTAAAATTGTAATATTTTGATCTATTTACAAAAGAAGTGGAGGAAATTAATCCATCCATCACATAACAATTAATCACATGGACACAACGGGCCACGTCAGAACGTCGGGCAGGGATCGGGACTTTTGGTCGATTACCCTAGACTTATTGATTAATTATCATATATATTATGGAAATAATTTTATGTCTTCTCACATTTTGGCAACACAAATATAATCTCATCAAATTAAATATGTGCAATTAATATTTCTACGACCATCATCGTCTGATGAGTAATATGAGGATTATTTTTTTTTTCAAAAGAAAAAATGTCCCATTTCCATTCATGGTACATATAATTAAAAATAATAGATTTAAATAATAAAACTGAGAAGAAAAAATATTAATAATTGTGTTGTTTGTTAATAATAAAAAATAAATATAATTCTTACTTTATTTGCATATATTAATACATTGTTGAGGAAAAGTAAAATTTCTTTCATCAAATTCAACTTAGATGTTCATATGATATTCATGCACATTAAAACTAAAATATTTATTTTAGATATTTTCTATTTTGAATGTCCGGTGGATTTCTTATCTATTTTGGATTTGGGATATACAATATACATCTAATTCACGATTATAGGATTCAATATGTTTCATAAGATATTTATTGAGATTCTTTCTATAATTAACACATATAATAATTAATTAGGGGCAAATCTATCATTTTAGACTATATTTCTTGCAACAAGTAAAAATATTTTATGTCGATATAACTACCCATATCATATTTGCTATCAAATTTACTCAAAACTTAAAATCATATATTTTTTCCGTTAAAACTGGATCATCAAATGAATGTTTAATTGAAATTGAATTCATAAAATAAATTTAGGAGTATAATGATAATTATACGATTGGACCGTTAATTTTAATGGTAAAAATGGATGGTTTTAAGGTTAGAGTAAATTTAATTACAAATATGATATATTAAGTATTTGTAATGGCAAATATGATATTTCAAGTTTTTATAATGGCATATATGAAATTTTTAAGTTTTTACAATGGCAAATATGATATTTAAGTTTTTGTAATGACAAATATGATATTTCGAGTTTTTTTAATGGCATATATGAACAGGGACGGAGCCAAGGGGGACCAGTAGGAGCCTTGGCCCTAGGGGTATTCATTCGGTCGGTTCGGTCCAAACCGAACCGGTTTGAACCAAACCGAACCGAACCAAACCGAATTAAACCGAACCGAACCAAACTTAAACAGAATCGAACAAAATAAAAATTAAACCGGATTTTGAACCGAACCAAATAAACCGGATTTTATTTCGGTTTATTCGGTAAAACCGAATTAACAAGAAATTTAAACAATCTTACATCAAAATTAATATTTTTTTAGATTAAACAATGATAATACTAATTAATATTAATATGCATAATCAAAAATAAAGATGAAATCATTATAAATTAGCATCTTGACATATAATTCGGTTATTTTGGTTTATTCGATTTTTCCAAAATAATACAAAAATCTAAACCGAACTGAACCGAATTGTCCGAATAACCTAACCGAATTAACCGAATTGACCGGTTCGGTTCGGTAACCGAATAAACCGAACCGAATGAACACCCCTACTTATATATATATATATATATATATATATATATATATATATATATATATATATATATATATATATATATATATATATATATATATATTCCAATTATATATATATTTTGATGATACATGATGATAATAATATAATATTCCGATTCTTACGAAAATTAATCTACAACATATTCAAAACATATATATTCCATCCGTACGGTTGAAATTTGAATTTTTGATGACACGTGTAATTTTTTTGACCATAGTGTTGTAAGATTTAACTTTTAAGCATGCACACGGATAAATAGTTTCATGAAAATAGCTACTACTTCCCTGATGTGTAAGGGTGCAAGGTCTTTGTCAACATTTCCCATGCTTAATCTACTATGTATACTGTTTGAACACACCGTATTAATTATGGATAATGAAAAAAGGAAATAATTTTACTTTTTACAGGAAAAATTAGTTTAAATGATAAATTTATTCCTAATTAATTATCATATATATTATGGAAAGAATTTTATGTCTTCTCACATTTTGTCAACACAAATATAATCTCATCAAATTAAATCTGTGCAATTAATATTTGTACGTCCATCGTCTGATAAGTAATATGAGGATTATTTTTTTTTCAAAAGAAAAAATATCGACGCGTTGGTGACAGGTGTCGCCTTTTAAGAGCACCCCAAGTTGCCGGTGCCCAACACTTCGGTTGAAGATTTCAGAAGATCTTGCAGCTCAAACCTCTCGCGGCCTTGCACGACAAACACCAGCCTGCTATGGTCGTGTGTCGTGCTGCCGTTGGTCGAACTTGTCGGCGATCCCATCGGCTTCGGAGCGTCGACGGGACCCACTTTACTGTGTCGACCACCTTTTTGGAGGGCGGGCGGACGAATTTCTCTTTCGGCGACACTCGTTTCTTGCGGATAGCGAATATGATTGCGAAGAATATCACTGCTAGGACTATCACGATGAAGACTACCACGATGATGGATGCGCCTTGATTAGGTGGCGGTGACGATGATGTCGATGATGATGTCGGCGATGATAACGACGGTTCCATTCATGGTACATATAATTAAAAATAATAGATTTAAATAATAAAACTGAGAAGATTTTTTTTTTAATAATTGTGTTTTTTGTTAATAACAAAAAACAAATATAATTCTTACTTTATTTGCATATATTAATACATTGTTGAGGAAAAGTAAAATTTCTTTCATCAAATTCAACTTAGTTGTTCATATGATATTCATGCACATTAAAACTAAAATATTTAATTTAGATATTTTCTATTTTGAATGTCGGGTGGATTTCTTATCTATTTTGGATTTGGGTTATACAATATACATCTAATTCACAATTATAGGATTCAATATGTTTCACAAGATATTTATTGAGATTCTTTCTATAATTAACACATATAATAATTAATTAGGGGCAAATCTATCATTTTAGACTATTTTTCCTGCAACAAGTAAAAATACTTCATGTAGATATCACTACCCATATCATATTTGCCATCAAATTTACTCAAAACTTAAAACCATCTATTTTTTCCGTTAAAACTGGATCATCAAATGAATGTTTAATTGAAATCTAATTCATAAAATAAATTTAGGAGTATAATGAATTATACGATTGCATCGTTAATTTTAATGGTAAAAATGGATGGTTTTAAGTTTATAGTAAATTCAATTGCAAATATGATATATTAAGTATTGTATTGGCAAATATGATAGTTCAAGTTTTTGTAATGGCATATATGAAATTTTTAAGTTTTTACAATGGCAAATATGATATTTAAGTTTTTATAATGACAAATATGATATTTTGCGTTTTTTCAATGGCATATATGAACAGGGACGGCGCCATGGGGGACCAGCAGGAGACTTGCCAAACTTAAACCGAATCGAACCAAATAAAAATTAAACCGAATTTTGAATCGAACCAAATAAACCGGATTTTATTTCGGTTTATTCGGTAGAACCGAATTAACAAGAAATTTAAACAATCTTACATCAAAATTAATAATTTTTTAGATTAAACAATGATCATACTAATTAATATGCATAATTAAAAAATTAAGATGAAATCATTATAAATTAGCATCTTGACATATAATTCGGTTAGTTCGGTTTATTTGATTTTTTCAAAATAATACAAAATTCTAAACCGAACTGAACCGAATTGTTCGAATAACAGAACCGAATTTACCGGTTCTGTTCGGTAATCGAATAAACTGAACCGAATGAATCAAATTTATATCACTTCAAATACTGCATAGTTGAAAGATACTCAAGAAAAATAATAATGACTTTCCAACATTTTTTTTGTATCTTCTTTCAGATACAATTAACATTGACATAGACAATAATTTCTAATGTAAAAAAATATTCTATCCATATCAAAGAATTGCACAAAAGCCTCATCATTTAATTATTTGGAAAAAATATATTTATAAAGTTTAAATCTAATTTTTCTATAATTGATTATGTAGTAATTATAATTTAAACTGCATTTATTATATTATTTTAAAATATTAATATTAAGTTTTTTTAACAAAATACTATTCTACCTAAATAGAATAAATCCATTCAGTTTATAATAATCTTGGAGAAAATAGTAGTGATTATTCGATCAAATTGATTAGATTGAGACAAAATAAGAACATGTTTTTATAAAAAAAATCTTATTTTTAATCATTAATTATAAAAAAATTGTAAGCATGTTTTGTATATGACTTGGCCCCCTTAATATCAAAGTCTGGCTCGCCAACCACTGCCTAGCGCAAGTGGTTATGGCGTAGCCCCCTCTTCTCAGAAGGTGTGGGTTCGAATTTGGAGGGGTTTATGTATTAGGGATTGGGATAGCCTACGGGCACTAATCGAAAAAACTATCAAAGTCTGGCTCCGTCCCTGTTAATATGAAATTCTCCCTTTAGTTTAATATCTCAAATGTGATTGTCACTTTTCAATTCAATAAATCATTCGGTTGTATTGATTCAACAACTAATTTGCATGAAGACATCAGACATGCCTATCATATCCTTATTTGAAACTTGGCATTGGAGCTCTCTGTATAAACGTCCAACTCTCACCTATAAAACATTGTTCCATCCTCAAATATCATTCAATTCATTCTCACCTGCACTTGCACTTCTTCACTCCAACTCTTACTAGTAACCTCTGATCTCATCGTAGACGTGTCATTTCATCCATAATCCACGTTATACAACTCATGACACAAGCATCATCATCTTGTTCACCATTTTCTAACACAAGTCAACTCTATCTACAACTAAACACATAAATACCCCTAAACTCGCCTTCCATGCACCCTACACATTCTAAAACCAAGGAGCTCTCTTAAAACATTCCAAAAAAAAAAACTCAATCATGAGAGGGATCATTATTTTCTTTGTCCTTGTGCTCGCCACATCATACATCTTGTTCGAGCCGTGTCATGCGCCTTGTACGGCATATCTTTTTTTTTTAGGAGTGATTAATTAACATTAATTAAACATCATGAGAAGCATCCAATATGAAGAGCCTTTACAAAATCTTGATTTTGGCTGTTGGAATAAAACTGGTAAGGCCGATGAACTGGAGGCAACAGTAAGGCTAGAGACTTGTCCATTTCTAAAAGCTTACCACATTTACTGCAAACTTGTGATAATAATGATTGGTAACTACAGACACATTTCAAAAGATGAGAGAGTGCCTTATTTGGATCCACACTAAGGAAATATTGCAGTGCCTTCTCAGCATTTTCAGTGATATGTTTAAAAACATTATGCACTGAAACTCCTCTTGCATGAATATAACTTCCTCCCTCATCAGGAGAGAAAAAGGCAAGAGAATCAGGCTCGACCGACCCAGCCGAGTGAAGCGAGACCAAAACCCTCATTCGAATTACTATTCAATTTTTCGGCATATCTGACTGGCAAGGGGACCCCATCTGGACAGTGTTGCGGAGGGGTTAAGAGTCTGAAGGGAAAAGTTCGCAAAGTCGCAGATAGACGCACTGCCTGTAACTGCATGAGGGCTGAGGCAGCTAGAGTCAAAGGCATGCGTTATAACCTTGTAAACTCGTTGCCTCGCCAATGCGGAGTGAATGTAGGGTTCACTATTGATCTCAATAGATGTAACGCGTAAGTTGAATCATGAATGAATATGCTTTAATAATTATTTTGTGTTATTTTGAGGGTTTTTTAGGTAAGATAGGACCAAAATGATTATATTACTCAAAAGAACGGTACAAGAGTACCGACACAATCAGGCTGCATCCAGATATAATTATAATAATAAACTATAACAAGGACATTATTTTGAGTTTTTTACTTTTAAGAATGAACTTTTGTTTTTTCATTTGTTTTGCAGGATATCTTGAATTTGGTGAAAGAGAGGTCTGAAATGAAGCCTATATAGTGATATGTGTGTGTGCATATGGTTTGTTTTGTTTAAAAAATAACTGAAGTTGGTTTGTTTGTTTTGTATAGGAAATAAATGGATGGAGGTGAGTTGTTGAGTTGTGACCTCGAATACCATATAAACATCCTTTTGTACTTTGTTCTGAGTTCTATATATAATGTTAATGACTGGCTTCCAACCGCATCCTTTAATTAAAAAAAAAAGGAATGATCTGGTTTCCATTTTGTCCTTTTTATGAGTTCATTTCATTTTTATTTTGATCCAAATATACAGCTTTGTATATATTATTTCTGTTAAATAATAAATAAAGTTTTGGCATTTGAGATTCGATCTCAATTAATACAAAATTTGTTGAGTAAAGAAATAATTCAAAGTTGCAAGACTAATTTAAGTATGGTTTGTTTTCGAAATCCTAAGAATGATATCAAAGAATATCAATTAAAATATCATTAATAGTTTTCCTACAAAAAAGAAATATCATTAATATTAGAAAATCACAAAAAGCACTCAAAATGTTACACTATATGATTTAGGTAATTTCAAAGTCCCAGATTTGTCGGCCAAGGCGACTAAACCAAAGAAAGAAAAAAAATTCTAGGCTTTGGGCCGATCTAGGCCGAAGTCATCTTAATTCTTTTTTGACAGAATTTAGGGCCTACAGATTTTACTTTCTTTTGATATAGGATTTTAGATTTTTCTCACGTTGTGAATATATATTTTTTACTTGTGTAAATAAACATTTGTAAATGTTTTTGAATTATATTTAGAAGAGGGACAAACAAGCCCTCTCTAAATTTTCTTTTAAAAAAAAAAAATCAAAGTCTCTGTTAGATTAAGATGGGGATCCATACGGGCGACCATAATGATCCCTATTCGCTTACCATTCCTGATCTCCAATCCTACTTCCAAGAGAAAGAACTCACATCAAAAGGTAAGGTGAGAAAGAGTTAACAAGCAAGAAGAGTAGAACATAAAAAGAAAAATATTATGTTACACGAACACGTCGAAAAATAAATCATGTGTGTCAGACACATATTTGTCATGAAGCGACTCTAACAATATTACGGTGCTCGACGTACCAAAACATTTTAATATTAAATGATATACTAGCATAATACTCTTTTTTTAAGCTTCTCTCAAGTGATGACCGAGTGTTGCTAAGAAGCCATCAAATGTGGAAACAAGAACGACCACTTAACCACTGTTTTTTGTCTTTATCTCTTCATGACCATTTCTCTTCTTTTATTTTGGTCTGTAAATTAATTTATTTCTTTCTTTGCCAATTTGAATTTTAATCTCATGACGGTGCTGTAAGAACACTAACTATTTATTTTATTATATAAAAAACTCAGCGAGGCATTTCGCCTCCTGAAGCTTCAAAAAAAAAGATGACCGAGTGTTGCGAAAGGGTTAAAATAAAAAAAAGGTAAAAAAAAAATATACTTACTCTACTCATATAATTGACATCAATAAGATTAATTTTTTATCTTTTTATACCTCAACAACATACCCAGCCATGATTGATTAAGTGTGCTCTATTTCGAAATTCAAGGAATGCCAATAAACTTTACTACTACTATTTTCAATAAACTTCTTGGAGTACATTGTTTTGTTTATTTATTTTCTTAAAACAAAAAAGAAGTTAATTCTTGTCCCCTATCTGGCTGTCCCTTTCCCTACCTAGAAAACACTGAACCCTAAAAATAATCAAATTGAAAGAATCAAATCAAAATTTGACACATTACACATGGAAGAGTCGGAATGCCTTGCAAAATTTGGCCTTCGGCCTTGCCATAAGCCAAATGCTGTCCATCCACTTGTTTAATCCTAATAAACAAATATAGTCCAATTAGTAAACGAAATGTTCTCTTGTGCCTCCTTGTAAAACTCAAAATATCATTCATATCCATCCAAAATGTGTCACACTTTTTTTATGTATGTATTGTTGTAACACTTTACGATTTCCATAAATCAAGATTAGTTTCATTTATTTGTTCATCTGTTAAAGTAAATAATTTCTTACCATGATATATTAATATTATTCAATATTGCATCTCATATATTTTCATAATCAAGTATCACGATATTTGATTTAAACCACTATAATTTTTTATAGAAAAATAACATTTTAGTCTATGTAAATAAGTAGATATAATATTTAAATTTAACTTATAATTCTCTTTAAAAATTATATATAGCATTAAATAAGAGCAAGCATATTGCACATAAAAAGAAATTCTTATATTATTGTGCGGTATGTGAAATGCACATCCGATTCATTTTTATTTCGTATAGCAAGTAACTACAAAATATTTTGAAACTTTCTGGGGTTATTCTTCAAAAAAATTTCAAAATAAAACAAATCTAGAAGAAAACTCAACAATTTGAAACCAATCATAAAGCACCTGTGCGGTTACTCGGAAACGCCCTCTCCTCTCTTCTCTCCTCTCAAGACAAACTTCCTAAACTTTCTAATTTTGTAAATTTTCATTATTGAGTTCTTAACAATTAGTTAAGGATCATGAGTTGCCACGGGTGTCGAGTGTTGCGAAAGCGTTGCAGCGATTCCTGCGTGCTTCGGTCGAGCATCGAGTGGATTGAGATTCCAAAAGCTCAAGCTCACGCAACTTCTTTTGTTGCCAAGTTTTTCGGCCGAGCCGGTCTCATCTCTTCTCTCTCCTCCGTGCCTGAACCACACCGGCCCGGTAATATTCTTGTAACAACATATAGTTATATTTGTTATTTTCATTTATAAAACATGACAAGGAGAAATGTCTATTGAATATTATTAATGTAAATATAAGTATCATCTTAGTAACAATATATCTATTTCTCTATTTTGCTTTAAGTTTTTTCTTGGGATTCAATTTGTAATGAATGATGGAAGTAAGACGTGTTGACTCTGACTTCATTTGTTCAAAAGAAAACCATTATAATGATTAAAAATTGAGCAACAAAAGAGGCTAAAATTTCTTAAGTTCTAATTATCATGTTTTTTTTTCTTTCGAGAGTTTTACGATTTTCTAAAGGTCTAATAATTGATGCAGCTTTATTTCGATCATTACTATACGAAGCGTGTGGGCGCACGATAAGTCCGGTCAGTGGAGGCGTCGGGCTCATGTGGTCTGGCAACTGGCACATGTGCGAGGCAGCAGTTGATACAATTCTGTGTGGCGGGTCACTTCGACCCGCTAAAGACAACATAATAAACCTTAACATGGCCGAGCTTTATGGACCGATAGCGCAAAAAAGACCGTTTTCACCGAATAATTCTTCTTCTTCTTCTTCTTCTTCAGATCAGTCATTCAAGAGAAAAAGGGGATTTGAATCTGAGAAAGATGGATTAGATGGTTGTGATTTGGGACTTTGTTTGATGGCAAGATCGACGGAAAAATTGAGCTGTGATGAGTCATACATGACAAGTGGTGATTCGACGGCTGACAAGAGACCTGTTATGCTTACTTTTCTCTAAGTGGTTTGTTTGAGTAATTTGTTTAAGGAATTTTGTTTAGCTAGTTAATGCGATGATAAATTGTTGTGAATGGATTCTCATGTACATTGCTAAAAGATTCTAACTGGCTTATTGATCAATATATGCAGTTGATTAATGTATTCAGTTTTTAATGTGTCAAATAGCTTATTGGGTTTGAAGTACTTCCAATAAAAAAGTCCAAGTCACCCTATTTGTTTGGAAAAGGTGAACAGAATAATAGTAAAGAAAAAAGGAATAAATTTTCTTATTTGAATGTAGTTCAACAAATATTCATATTTCAATGCTTTACATAACCAAAATACCTAATTTAATGGTCGTATAAAATACAATATACAACAAATAAATACACTATTTACTTCAATACACATACATAAATCTACACAATAAAATACACTTTACGCAACTTTATCAATTTCAATTCCTTCATCCAATTCCTCTTTCTTCCCATCCAACAAAAGCCTAACCGAATCCTCCTCACCAATTCCATCTTTTTCCAAGGCCGTATCCACAAAATCCACCCACTTTTTCTCCTTCAATTTCCCCAAAACGAAATACAACACAAACCCTAAAATCACAACACACCCACTCACCAAAAAGGTCGTTCTAGAAGCCAAACACATCACCAAAATGAGCAAAATCGAAGGCGGTATACAAATCAAAACCGCCCCGATTTTTCCTAAGGGAATTTTATAAGGTCTTTCTAAATCAGGGTTTTTGAATCGGAGTTTTATGAAGGCTAGGAACTCGAGAAGCATTCCTAAGGCGTATAGGAAGTTCAGGAATTCGATGATTTGTTGGAAACTCATGAATGAGAGGATTATGATTCCTGTTGCGGATAAGAGAATGCTGTAAGTCGGAGTTCCGTATTTTGACCTAAAAGAAAAAAGAGGAAATTAAGTAAAAAGGTTTTGAAAGACGTATTTAACGAATTATAACACCTCTTTTGTATTAAACGGTAGTTTTGATATGAGAGAAAAAGAAAACGAAAGAATTTTTCCCTTTGGATTTTTGATAATTAATTTTTTTTTTTCAATTTCGGCCTGAACATACAAGAAATGGTATGGTAATGGTATTGCACTGTTTTTGAGTATTTCAGGTTTTAAAACAATTTGTAATGTGTTGATGTTTAAATATCAATTGAGGTCTTAAATTACTAAAAACGGAAGTCAGAAATAGTCCCTGTATTATACTGTAAATGCAAAAACAAGAAACCATCAGAGGTCTAATTAACATTTCCTTTTCTTTATACATATGGCATAATTAGATAAAGAAATGCTAATGAAACCTACAAATTTGTCGAACATGGGCTTGTTTGAGGCTGAAATGAGCTACGATTCGTTCCAGTTGTTATCGATGATTGATTCCCTCCGGTTTCCAAAAGGTATACATATGAAGATGAATATAGTCAAAAATGAAAAATATATATTTACCTTTTGGAGAATACAGAGGGAATCATGCCTAGTTCGCTCATCCCTAACAAATGGAATGGAACGAATCGCATCTCATTTCCGCCTCAAACAAGCCCATGTTTGACATCGTTGCGGTCGCCTGAATCCAGATCTGCGACCACTTACCGCCGATTATTAATCCGACGGTGGATAAATACCCGTCGGTCCACTTGTCGGTTTGTGATTCGTCCAATCAAATACCGACAAGCATTTTTCAATTATCGGGTTGGAAATATGAGGTAAAATGGTTGCAGTCTGGCTCCAAGCGCCAACGGCAATATCGAACTTGGGCTTGTTTGAGGCCGAAATGAGCTGCGATTCATCCCAGTTGCTCGGGATGAGCGAGTTAATGATATTAGGTATGTCAAAAATACAAAATACTTTTTTGTTATTACCTTTTACTAAACACAGCTGGAATCATGCCCAATTCGCTCATCCCCAACAACTGGAACAAATTGCAGCTCATTTCGGCCTCAAACAAGCCCAAGTTCGACATGGCCGCTGCTGCCTGGATCCAGATCTGCAACCATTTACCTCCTATTTCATATCCAACAATCCAAAAATACCCATCCGTCCAATCAGAAACCGACAAGTGGACAGACGGGTATTTTTCAATTGTTGGGTTGGAGATATGAGGTAAATGGTTGCAGATATGGATCCAGGCGGCGGCGGCAATATCGAACTTGGGCTTGTTTGAGGCTGAAATGAGTCCAGCTGCTCAGGATGAAGATATATATGTATATGCATAATATAATATTTAACCTTTTGGAGAATATAGAAGGAATCATGCCTAGTTCGCTCATACCGAGGAGCTGGAACGAATCGCAGCTCATTTCAGCTTCAAACAAGCCCATGTTCGACATCGCTGCGGCCGCCTGAATCCAGATCTGCAACCATTTACCGCCGATGATTAATCCGACGGTGGAGAAATATCCGTCGGTCCAGTTGTCGGTTTGTGATTCGTCGAGAGCGCCGGTGCCGGCTAACAAGGGGATGAGGTAAGCGAGAACTACGAGGAATATGGAGCCAAATATTGCTTTTGGAAAAGTCCTGGTTACGAGCATTTGATAGAATTGTAAGAATTGTTTGATGAAATTGTACTTGTCTAAAGGTTAGGTACAATATTTACTAGGCAAGTTTCTATACATGACCATTGTAATTTTGGAGATACTTGTGATGAACTTGATTTTCAACTTACAATTTTTTTGCTTAAAATGCCTGTAGGGTTGATGATCTAACAAAAAATAATACAGAGCATGACAATAAAGCACCATGACAACATGACACTGTCAATATTGCAAAATGCACCATGGCAACATGACACTGTCAATATTGCAAATAATACTTCTTTAATCAGTTATATTCAGTTGTACTATTTGCACCATAGACCATGTTATGT
Source organism: Juncus inflexus (assembly GCA_024447665.1). NCBI lineage: Eukaryota > Viridiplantae > Streptophyta > Magnoliopsida > Poales > Juncaceae > Juncus > Juncus inflexus. Next base: position 3,817,057 of record JAJHPC010000010.1, read on the forward strand.
TGGCATTCATGCTTTATTATCAAGATGAAAAGGAATTTGAAATCTTGGTTCCTTTTTCATCGGAATTGAAACTCCGAACTAGATTACCGACAGAAATTAGTTGAATTTATCAGATTATTGTACTACTAACCTAGTTGGATCATCGACTTCGCCCGCCAAAGTACTTGCTTTATCCCAGTAATTCAAATTCCAAAACATACTATTAAAAAACGCGCGCAAATTCAACTTTCTTGAATCGAACTTGATCCAACGGCCAGGCCGAAGCTTCGGCACCGAAAGCAAAGCCATCACCACAAACGGCGACAACGAAAAAGCCGTCAAAACAACAGCTGAAATACCAACTAAATGTAATCCTCTATAGTTCAAGTAGGTCAAAACAGAGGTGATAAAACAGAGAGATGAGAAACGAGAGAAGAAGGATAATGAGTGAGAGATGTAATCTAAAAAGAGGACTGGGTAGAGAGCGTTGTCTAGGGTTCCGCTCGTCCACTTCCAGAAGCCTTCCTGGAAGGCCCAGAACGGGCCGAAGGCGGCGGAGATCCAGACGACGTAGCCGCCGTTGGCCGGGAACGCGGAGGCGAGCTCGGCCGTGATGAGGGCTTCCGGGAGCGACCAGAAGAGAGGCAGGAGGAGGAAGCCGAGCAGCGAGAGGAGCGGGCCGCCGCCGGCGGAGACGGAGTCTTCGACCCCGAACGGCCCGCCGGAGACGTCGTAGAAGATGAGCGCGATTAGCGGGAGGATGGTCAGCCGCGGCCGAGAAGGTGGAGGCGGAGCGGAAGCGGTGGTCGCCGGAGATGGCTCCGCCGAGGCAGAAACCATGGCCGGCGCCTCTCGCCGGAGATGGATCTCTTCAGTGATGAAGCGTTGACAAGTCAACAGAGGAGAGAATAGAATTAAGAAGAAGAGTTGAAATATGAAGCGTTGACAAGTCAAAGAGAGGAGAGAGGAGAATTAAGAAGAAGAGTTGAAATATGCAGTTGAATGAGAATGCCTGGAAACTTGGATCATGTGATGATATTTTTGAATTTGGAGGAGGATGTTTTAGCAGTAACCCTCCAAAGAATAAAATTATAAAATCGTAATATTATCTTATCTTACTCCTGTCAAAAGAAACTTTTCCCCAAAAAAAACTCTATCAACTAACTATCAAGCGGTGTTTTAAATATCGGACATCAGACCGCATCGGAAACCCTGCTAACTAGTTATATGATGATAAATCGGCGACCAATCGGAAACACGTTAGTCAATGCCGGATTTGACTTTCAGATGTTTTTCCCAAAATACTATAATACAATTATCAATAACATTTTTAAAATTTTAAAATCTAACAACAATAAAATATAGATATAAAAATATAAATAATCATAATACAAATAAGTTCAATAAAAATATAAATACCATGATTCAAAATTCAAATAATATACGGAAAATACAGCCAAGCAAAAATAAATTTCTTTTTGATAATGTCGGTTCAAAGTCGGGTCAAAAGTCAGTCAAAATCGGGTTGACCGACTTTTGCAACTGACATAAGCTAATTGGGACAGTAAGGAACCGACAACCGACTAATCGACGACTTATCGGTGATATATCGTGACATTTAAAACACTGCTATCAAGTGATGGATCTGATAATTTTTTGCTTTATTTTTCTCCTCATGAAATGTTCACATTACAAACATAATAGAAGAAAAAGAGTATTTTTGAAAATAAAATAAACAACTGGACTGTATTGCTATCCTTCCAAGTTAAGTTACACGTGATGAAATAAAGATGAGAGTAAAATAAAACGAAAAAAGTTCAATTTTACCTCCTCAATTATTTAAATAGCTTATTTTTCTTAACTTTTTTTTTTATTAATTTAATTTTAGTCCCTCAACTATTAATAAATCTATTTTTTATCTTTTTATCCGTTAAATGCTTACGTGTCAGTTAAACTTGACATGTAAGAAATAACATGACATATATTCTTTACATATAAGCAATTACATATTTTTAAATAAACATGTATCATAAAAATAAAAAATTGAGCAATAAAAAATGAGCTAGTTTAACTGACACGTAAGTACTTAACGAATTGAATGACTAAAAATAGATTAATTGAATAGTTAAGAGACTAAAATTGGATTAAATAAAAATTGAGGAAGAAAAAAATGAGCTATATTTGAATAATCGAGAGGGTAAAATTAGACTTTTATGAGAAGAAAATGAGTCTATTTGAAAATAAAATAAATAACGGGAAGTAAAGTTATAACTTATACGTGACGAAATAAAGATGCGAGAATGAAATAAAGCAGGAATGAAATTCTCAAGACACGAACAGCCAGCCAGCCACCTTTCTCTCTCAGTGTCAGTATAGTATGCTACCAACGTGTGAGCATATTTCAACAAGGAAAACAATGGCACTAATGGCTAAACAAATCCAAACCCAAAACCCCCTCCATCTCCATCTCCATGTCCATTCCAAAATCCCTTCCCCAAACCCTCTTCACCTTCAATTACAACTAAGATCGACCAAAGGCGCCAAAACCCGACCACCGTTAACGGTTTCAGCGCTGGACGGAGAGCGGAGCAGCCCGACGGAGGTGGAGAAGGAGAGCGAAGAACGGAGCAGCCCGACGGAGGTGAAGAAGGAGATAGAGAGATGTTACGAATTGGTCCGCCGGCTCGGCAGAGGAATCGTCTACCTCGGTTCTTCACGATTTCCATCTTCTCATCCTCATTATCGCCTCGCTCTCGAGCTCTCACGCGAGGTCTCTCTCTCTCTCTCTCACACACACACACACACAAGGTGTTTGTTGAAAGGGAAATTCTTCAAAAACCCCCTGACGTTTATGATATTTGTCAGAAACTGAATCTTTTCAGAGTTTTCAAATATTATTTTCTTCTTATTCTTTATTATGACTTTTTTTTATTTTTAGTTCTGATTAATTTATTTTTTATGGAAAATATAATTTTTTTTGCACTTATTTTTTAATCGAATAAAAATAAATATATGAGGGGCGTTTCGGTCTTTTAAAAAGTTGACCGGATGGAAAAGCTAAAGTTAACTTCATGGGGGGTAAAAAAAATCCAAATTACTTTATAGTGTGTTTTTGAAGAATTTGAAAATATAGGGGGTTTTGATAAATACTAGAAAAGTTACGGGGGTTTCTGAAGAATTTGAAAAGATAGGTTTTTTTATATAAATACTAGAAAAGTTAGGTTTTTTTTTTAAGAATTTGAAAAGATAGTTTTTTTTTATAAATACTAGAAAAGTTAGGGAGGTTCTGAAGAAAGATAGGGTTTTTTTGATAAATACTAGAAAAGTTAGGGGTTTTTTGATAAATACTAGAAAAGATAGGGTGTTTTTGATAAATACTAGAAATGTTAGGGGGTTTTTTGAAGAATTTCTCTCTCTCAATGGCAGGCGGCGAAATTGTTGGACTGCACAACGTGGACTGGAGCTGGACCGGGATTAATGGACGCCGCCATTCAGGGCGCAATGGAGGCTAAGAAACCGGTACATAAATCTTAGAAATTTATATTTCAACATTATATATATATATGTTTATTTTTTTTACGAAATATGGAATGTAACAGGTCGGTGGGTTCAAGATAGCAAAGGAAGCGGGTGAATGGACGAGCTCTAATTTCCATTCTTACCTTCCTTCTCACACCTACCTTACATGCCGGTAAAAACCTAGGGAAATTTGCAAAAAAGCCCCTGCATTATTGTAGATTGTAAAAAGCTCCTGTATTATTCCTAAAATTGCAAAAATGACTCTGCATTAAGAAAATTAATTAAAAGTAGGGTGTTTTTTGGCAATTTTAGCAATAATGCAGGGACTTTTTTGCAATTTTTAATAATGCAGGGGCTTTTTCTGCAAATTTACCTTCATATGGTTTTATTAGTTTCTTCTAATAAAGTCCCCTGCAAAATGTCAAAATATCACATATGCCCCTCAAAAACAAGAAATATCACAAATAGACAAAATACTCCAATTTCCTAATTAAAAAAAAAAAATCTAGATTACCCTATTTTCTCACTTATTCATTTATATGCATAAATAAAATTTCTTCTGCTTTGTAAGGGTATACACGATATTTCTTATTTTTAGGGGTATAATTGTATAAATGGCATTTTTATTATATAGGTTTTTCTCAGCTAGAAAGCACGGATTGGTCGACGCAGCGGTTCGAAACGATCCGTCAGAATGGACGGCTGTGATCGCGTTTCCAGGCGGAATAGGAACATTAGACGAAATATTCGAAATACTCGCTCTCATTCAGCTCAAAAGAATCGGATCTAAACTCCCTGTTCCGTTTTTGTTGATTAATTACGACGGATATTACGATAAATTGTTGGAGTTTTTGGAGGTTTGTGAGAGTTGGAATACGGTTGGTGAAGGAGAGGTGGAGGGGATTTGGAAGGTTTGTGGGAGCAATTTTGAGGCGTTGGAGTATTTGGCGGAGTTTTATAATGTTTTTGAATGATGTTTTTTATTATGTAATTTTGGTAATTATTTGATGTTTTTGCTATGATTCAGGTCTCAATTGACCCTTTATTTGCAAATGAATTTCATTTGATTGTGGATTTTTTTATTTATATGAAATTGAGTTGAAGAATTAATCAGGTTTCTACTCATTTGAGTTCTGTAGAACTGGTACAGAAAAGTCTAGTAACTTTTCTTTTAAACTAAGTTATTTGTATTTTTTTTGTTCTTTCTACAGAAATCGAGTCTCCACCTTTTTTTTTTGTATTTTTTATTCATTCTTCCATTATAAATTTTTGTAATTATGTAGTAATCATGTACCAAAACTGAGACAGTCTTTTCTAGCATGCCATCACGATTGCTTACTTACAAGTACGTTTTAAATAAACATTTTTACAAATATATTTTAAATAAAATTTCACAAACTTTCGTTTGTATGTGACTCCTTAACCCAAAATAGAATTCGATTTGGTTATCAAACTAGGAGAATGACATGTTAGCATATGATAGGAATATTTCTTGCATTTGACACAAACATTGAGAACCCTTAAAATATCATCACTGAATCGTTCCAATTGAGACATTTATGTCATACATAAGTCCAATCAAAATAAGTAATCAATTGAACAACAGTGGTGGCATTACCATTTAAATGTAGAACTGCCGGTGCTAGTTGAAGGGTGCTGGGAGTATTAATATCGATATTCCATTATTGTTTTTTGGCTTTGATATATTTGAACCAAAACGGAAGTAAGTGACTCTATACTTTATCGGATACATGAATTTCCGAAATGCATTGATGGTATAGACTTCGGCCATTAAAACATTATTGGCGACGCCTCTGCTCGTGGATGAGGACCTGAGGCTGTAACGACTAACAAGTAGGATATTGACATAGATCATGCGTACCTTGGTTTCCTCCAATTGCTCAATAATATCATTTGCTCTTGTTTTGGCATACTAAATGCTTGGCTTATTTTGATTAGAAACATAATGATAGAAGTTGTTAAATTATTTATTATCTATTTTTTCAAACTATCAGAGGTCTTTTATGCATCATATTTCATAAGTTCGGTGTGAAATTTCTACTTTGTTGATGAGATTTTCATGATCACTCTCACCATCTTTTCATCGTTCAATCATCTCATATAAAGCGAAGTTTACTATTTTTCATTACTAATATGGTCGTTAAATATGAATGAATTGAAGTTTTTTTTTTGAAGGAAATGGATGAAATGAAGTTAAAAGCAATAAGAAAAAAATGTCATCCTTCAATATATTTTTCCCATGCAACTGTTTTTCTTTATATGAATGTATATTGAAATTTTGACTTTATTTATTTCTTTTGTGTACAAATTATTCCATAGCGCGCACCAGCCAAAATATATTTGGTTTATTATGTAACTTAGTTTAGTCGTTATATGTCAACAAATATATGGCAGAGATATGTTAAAATATACAAAATGTATTAATAATTAAAAAAAAATATCCTAGCTTGATAAAAAAGAAAAAAAAATTGGACCTTACATCTTATCTAGCTCCTATTGGCTTCCAATAAGATGAGAGCCGACTCATACACTTGAATATTTTTTTATTACCTCCTAGTGGCTCTAATATATTTTAGCTCAAAGTTTCAACCGGCTGATATTGTTGGCTCCCGAACTCTCATATCTTTCAGCCTAATATTTCATAGTTTATTTTGTTTCTTTTTATACATTTGTGTTTACAACTATATACTTTATATTCTAAACATTATACGTTTATATTCCAACAATATACCTTACATTCTAAACATTATATTTTTATTATATTTACCGCAATATACCTTACATTCTAAATATGAGAATGAGAATATTAAAATAGTTGATGGTATAAGTCTCATCATATAGATTTAGATGATTGGACTAATGAAGAGATCTCTTCACCAAAGAAAATAATATACATTTATATCACAACAATATACGTTATATTCTAAACATTATACTTTATATTCCCAATAATATACCTTACATGAGAAATTCACTGGAAGCTGCTAAAAAAAATATATGTTTAATTTCGTGAGAGACATTTTGGGAGCTACTAATCATTTTAGCAAAAATGGGAACTCCAGAGTCCATTTAATTGGGAGCCCTGATAATTTCTAAATGACTCTCAATTTTGCGACAAGTGACGCGCTCTTATTGGTTGAGAGTTAGGGAGCCACAATTATGAGAGGTGATATTGTGGTAATGATTTAAATGAAAAACTAAGATTTGAGAAATTTTTTATCACACGGTCGATAGAAAATTAATGATAGGTCTCTTAAGAATAATAGAGGTGAAAAGTAAGGTAAGAGCTAATGAACATATAATTTTTTTTACATGTTCTATTATATAATCTATATTCATATATTTTAAACTGTAAGTAAAAAAATTAAATTAGAATCATAACAATATGGAATTCAAAATAAAGAAAAAATTTCAACAAATTTATATTTAATGATTTTAACATGAGAACTAAATTATTTCATTAAGAATATTATTTTTTTAAAAGAAAAGAAAATTTATTTACTTTAATGAATAAACTATTTACATTATATTTGTATTTAAATATAACTTTGTACTATGATTTATTAAAACCATATGATTAAGATCGAAGGTCAGAAACAAATTCAACGATTCTCACTAAATCAGGGATAACACCAATTTAACCAATTATATGATTATGTTTTAATAACCACACACATGTTGCCATAAAATATCAATAAATTTGATAAAATGAAATATTAAAATTTGACAAAAAATTTGATCATACGGTGGAGATAACGTGATGATGTGTCTCAATAAGAAGACTCAAAAAGAGATTAAAAATATAGAGTTGGGGTTAATGTTAAGAAAAGATATGTGATTCATGAAAAATTAACAAAAGATATGTCCAAGGCAGTTCAAAATATATATCGCTCAGAAACCCATATCTTTCAAAAACTGGAATAACTTGGGATGAAATGGTCAAGTTATATAATTAATACAAAATGATCCCAAAAGAATCTATTTTTTCAAAATAATCTACTTTTAAAACAACTTTTTTTTTCCAAAAATCATGTAACTTGGCTGAACATTTAAAAATGTCCTATAATTTTTACCTTTATTTTATTCCCTAATTTAATTTCTTTTCACTCTAATATGTGTTCAAATATATTAAAAAAGTCACTTCATAGAAATTAAAAGAGGAAGCATATGACCAAGTTGTAGAAAATTTGCAATATTGACAAATAGAGTTTTTTATGAATTTTTTTTACATTTTAATATAAAAATTCCATAAATAGGAGTGTCCTTCTATATGCATGATTTATTGACAAAATAGTATAATAGAAATTTTTTCTCAACAGCTTTCCGACTCCACTGGCGGTGCTAACCGGATGAGGTTACCAAATTTAATTTGTTTTCTTTCATTATAGTTTTTTGATTTAAATATATGCTTGAATCTCAATGAAACTAATATTAGGATCAAATTGGTGAAAGAGACGCTTCTTAGTTTCCTCCAATTGCTCACTCAACATCTCTTGTTTTTGCATGTTTTCCCTCTTATTGTTTTTGCATATAAATTCTTCAAATTACCGAAGTGTTTATACTTCATATTTATAAGTTAAGTGTGAACTTTATACTCTGCTTATTTTGATGACTATTGTCATCTCATATAAATGAATTGGCATTTTTTTATTGTTATACCATCTCATTTAAATGATATATTTCAAACTAAAAAAAAATCATATTTTTAAGTTACCGAAATAACATGAGCTGGGATGCTCGAATATACAATTACACAAATTGATTTTAAAAGATTAAAAAAACGTCTGACTTTGCTGAATATTTTAAAGAAACACCACTAAAAAAAGGAATATTTTTAAAAAATTCCTATATTTGTAAATTCTTCTTTTTAATCCTATAAATTAAGTTATCAGTGATCTACTGATGGATCTTTTTAAATTTATCCTTCTTTTGTAATGAACTCACCAACAATTGTTGGTATGTTAAACTTATTACCTATATAAATCAATTGACAGGAACTTCCAGGCATGATCTAGATCCTGATTTTTAAGTTGAATTGTTTTACTCCCCAACAAGTATTAACTTCAGTATTTCATCTATTTAAAAAAATCTAATTCACTTGACAGAAACTAAAAGAGTAAATATGAGTAATAAATAGAAGAAATCTTAAAATATTCATAAAGGTTAGGGGATGAATAAATAGAATAAATGTTAGAATATGAATAAATGTGTCAATGCAAATTCTTATCTTATTTATATAAAGATAAAAATTATAAAACAAAAAAATAACAGCAATATTAATTCTAAATAAAACATACATTATTCAGGGTTATGTGGCATTGGTGATGTACTGATATTTCATTTTTTCAGAGCTATACATGAAATTATAACGTTTTGTAGGGTTACATACCAAATCTGGCCTTTACTATAAAACCCTTCTCCATTTTTTTTCCTTTCTTTTCCTCCTTTTTTTGACTCGACCGAAGAAACTCTTCTCCATTTTTCCACCAAATTTGATCGATTCTCAAAATCTCGCTGCAAAATTGCAACAAAATCCTGCGGAAATTCGTTTCGATCGCCATTTCCGCCAATTCGGTCTTCGAATTGTGGAATCAAGGTACGTAATTTACTATGAAAATTTTGAATTTATATTTAATTATTTCGTGTACAAATTATCTCATATCTCGAACTATATCAAAACCACATTTCATATGTCATGTAACTCTAGGTTTGCCAACTTATATTTGGAAGAGATATGTTAAGATATATAAAAGTATATCAATAATTAGTCCAATTCTCGAAAAAAAGATGCAAGGTCCTATCTCGCCTCACTGGGGTCTCAATCCCACTCTGGAAAGCCCATCATAAGTTGCTGACAAAGTGAAAGGCGAATTGGCTTAAAAAAGTTCCACTCCCTCAATGTCTTTTTATCAGTTAACAAAAACAGTTCCATAATAAAGTAACTATCCCTCATTGCACTCTGTACTGCTTCCTTTAGCTCACCAATTACTATATATATATATATATATATATATATATATATATATATTTGGAAGAGATGTATTAATGTTATGGTGAGCATAGCTTTAGTGTGACAAAAAAAATGCATATACATCTAAAATTATGCCTGGCAAAATATACATATTAGCACTAAAATTCACTTAATTAGCATGCGTGGATGCTCAAAATACCTAATTAATATAAAATGCATTTCTTATGTTTTTTTCTCACGTATACATGTATAAATAAAAGTAGAATATACATGTTATTTCTTTGATTTTGTAAGGGTAGACATGATATTTCTCATTTATAGGGGTATCAATGAAATAAAACATTTAATTCTGCATGCTATTCTCTGCAAGCAAGCATGGGTTGATTGACACAGCAATTCGAAACAAGCCGTAAGAACGAACGACCGTGATCATGTTTCCAGGCAGAACAGGGACATTTGATGAGTCATGAGATATTCAAATGATATATTTTATCTTGTTGGGACATTGTTTGACGCCATTGCGAGATGGAATGATGTTTTTTTTATGTAATTTGGTAATTATTTGATATTTTTATTATGATTGGGGTCTCAATTGACCCTTTGTTTGCGTATGAGTTTTATTTGATTGTGGATTTTTTTTTATGAAATTGAGTGGAAGCATAAAGTTTCTACTTATTTGATTTTTGAATTAGGCCTGGCAGAGAAAGTCTCCCACTTTTCTTTTAAACTAAGCTATTTGTATCTCCTTTTCTTTTTACAGAAATCAAGTCGCAGACTTTTTTGTATGTTCAATTCATTCTTCCATTTTAAGTTTTTGTGATTATATAGTAATCATGTACCAAAATTGAAACTGCCTTTTCTAGCATGCCATCACAATTGCTTATTTGCAAGTATGTTTTAATTTAAATAAACTTTTGCACAAATATGTATTAAAAATTCCACAAAAAGTGGTTGCATGTGAATACTTGGCGGAAAATGTTGTTCGTTTTGGTTATCAAACTAGAAACATGGCATTATGTTACAAACCTTTTTTGCATTCGACGCAAATATTAAGAACCCTTAAAATGTCATCACTGAATCGTTCCAATGGAGACATTTAAAACTCTTAAAATATCATCACTGAATCGTTCCAATCCAATCAAAATAAGTAATCAATTGAACAACTATGATGAAATTACCATTTAAATATAGAACTGTCCGTGCTAGCTGAAGGGCTCTGGGAGTTGTAATGCGGTCATTCTACTATAGTTTTATTGCTTGGATATATTTGAACCAAAATAGAAGTGGCAATGAAACTGACTTGATGATTACATGAAGTTCCGAAATACATTGATGGCATAGACTTCAGTCATCAAAATATTATTGGTGACGCCTCTAGTCATGGACGATGACCTGAGGTTGTAACGACTAATAATTAGGATGCAACCTTAGATTATGTGTATCTTAGTTTCCTCCAATTGCTCAATAATATTTGCTCTTTGCTTTGCATACTTACATGCTTTATCTTATTTGGATTTGAAACAGAATTATAAAACTAGTTAACTTATCCATTATCTCTTTTTTTTCAAATTATCAGAGGTCCTTAATGCATCATATTTCATAAGTTCGGTGGGAAATTTCTACTTGCTGATGAAATTTTCATGATTATTATCAGCATCTCATACAAGTGAAGTGACATCTTTTCATGGTTCAATCATCTCATATAAATCGAAGTTTACTATCTAATTATGTGCTCATTAAATATGAATGAAGTGAATTTAAAAGCAATAAGAAAAGAATGTCATCCTTCAATATATTTTTCTCATGCAATTGTTTTTCTGTATATATGAATATATATTTTTACTTTATTCTTTTGTGTACGAATTATTCCATATCTCGCGCCAAGCAAACTACATTTCATATATTATGTAACTTACGTTAGTTATATGTCAACACATATTTGGCAGACGCAGAGATATGTTAAAATATATACAAAATATATTAATTAATAATTAAAAATATATATTCTAGTTTGAGAGTGGAGCTCTACACTCCCTAATCTTTCTACCATCTAATTCATTAACTTCCTTATTAGCTTTTTGGCCCAAATACACGAATCATGTGGGCCTCAACACAATAAATGACAAAATTAGTGAAAAAAGCTCTTTTGTATATTGATAATTTTAGTGTGAAAAAATGCATTGACATTTATAATTATGCGTAAATTAATAAATATATATTAGCCCTAAAATTCATTGGAAGAGCAAATGAATAATCAATGAATTTAATTAGCACAAAATGTATTTCAATATTAAAACTCTTTTCTTCAAACTATTCAAAAGGTTTATACTTTATACTTCTTATCCCATTGAGGATATGTTGACAATAAGCCCATAGGCATTTTTTACTTGGATATGTTGAATCTCAACGAAAATAAAATCTTTCTATTGTTTAGGATAATTATCGAGAGACTGTTTGGTTATGCGGAAATACATTGAGGATGTATTACTAGTAACGGTTGTGCTCTTGAACAACGATCTAAGGTTCTATATGTCTATCTAGACCAAATCCTTGAAGGAGATGCTTCTTAGTTTCCTCCAATTGCTCAACATATCTCTCGTTTTTGTGTTTTTTCCCTTATTGTTTTCGCATATTAACTAAATTATTATCTATCTTCTTTAAATTATCGACGTATTTATACATCATATTTCATTAGTTAAGTGTGAACTTTATACTCTGCTTATTTTGATGACTATTGTCATCTCATATAAATGATCAATTGGTATTTTTATATGGTTATACAGTCTCATATAAAGGGAGTTGCCATGTTCATTTTACTATGGTCATTAAATATGAATGAAGTGGACTTAAATGGCACAAGTGTTTTAGACATGAAAGTTTTTTTTAATTGATTCTAAAAGATTAAAAAGAACATCTAACTTTGCTGAATAAAAATCCCTATATTTGTTAAATTCCTCTTTTTAATCCCTATAAATTGAGTTCAAAATCATTTTACTCCCCAACGAGTATTAACTTCAGTATTTCATATATTAAAAAAAAAACTAAATTACTTTACAGAAACTAATAGAGTAAATATGAATAAATATAAGAAATAAAATATCCAGAAAGGTTACGGCGACTTTGAATATGAATAAATAGACGAAATCTTATTTATATAAACAAATGTCTCAATGCAAATTCATATCTTATTTATATAAAGACAAAAATGATAAAATAAAAAATAACAAAAATATTAACTCTAAATAAAACATAGGGTATTCACGATATACAGTGATTTTGTTATTTGTATGTGGCATTGGTGATATACTGATATTTCATTTTTCTCAGGTCTATACCTCAAATTATAATATTTTGCAGGGTTACATACCAAATTTGGCCTTTAATATAAAAATCCTTCTCCATTTTTTTTTTCTTTATTTTCCTCCTTTTTTTGACTCGACCGAAAAAGCTTTTCTCCATTTTTCCACCAAATTCGATCGATTCTCAAAATCTCGCTGCAAAATTGCAACAAAATCCTGCGGAAATTCGTTTGGATCTCCATTTCCACCAATTGGGTCTTCGAATTGTGGAATCAAGGTACGGAATTCCGACGCCGTTTTGTTTTTCTTTCGATTTTTCACTGTTTTGTCACTTGAATTTGAAACCCTCGATTGATTTTGGGGGAATTTTTTTCTTGACTGATTTTGGTTCTTTTTTGTTGTTGGTACTTTGATTCAGTAATACTCGTGCGAAATTGTTAGCGAAATCTCAAATCGAGCTTCTGATCTAGGGTTTCAGTGACTCGATCGAGCAAAAATGAGTTGCGTTTCGATAATTTCGCACAACCCAGATCAGAAAATCTCGTCTTTTTGCGAATCGTCTCGAGCAGAAACAATGGAGCTCAAATCTCGCCTCTTCAAACGGCTCGGCCAGCAAAGGACTCAAAAATACCTCCAATTTCTCACCAAATTGATGAGTCTAAAACTCACAAAAATCGAATTTGACAAGCTTTGTTACACCACAATAGGCAAAGAAAACATTCCTCTTCACAATCTGCTCCTAAAATCGATTCTTCAAACCGCGTGCAAATCTTTCAATTTGAACCCTAAAAACTCAAACAATCAAAAAACCGTCACGGGTTTTTCAAGAATTACTAGAAACAAAATCACCCATCAAAAATTGCACAATTCCACCCCTAAAAGAAACACTGATAGAATAATTCCTCTTGGAGCCAATAACAAGGCGCCACATGGCGGATTTTTAGAGGTTGGATCGGTTGAAGATGGAGAAGAAGTAGAGCAAGTGAGAGAAAATACAAGCACAAGCCCTTGTGTACAAAGCAAGAGCCCAATTAGGGCTCCTTATGGTATAAATAGAAATATTCAAGTTAGTAGGGGCAATTTCGCGATTTTACGACAATTTGGGGGCCAATTGCCCGATTCGCGTGAATTGGGGGCAAAATTGGGGGAGAAATTGGGGACTCAAGGAATGAAATTGAGCGAAGATTGTGCTAATTTGTTGAATTTGAGTTTGGATTTGTTTTTGAAACGGTTGGTTAAAGCCGGTACGGATTTGGCTAGGGCAAGAAATGATAATTTGGTTAGTATAAATGATTTTAGGGTTTCGTTTGAATCGAATCGTGAATTGTTAGGAAATAATGGGCCGTTGTGGCTCGAGAAAATGAATGATTATGATTTGGGGCGTGAATGAGCTGAAATTTTGCGGTTTGGTCCATGTAAAAGTTGGTAATTTGTAAAAACTAGTTGGAATTGGGGATTTTCAATTGATGGGTCAATTTTGATGAATAAATCAAATAGTATTTGATTTGATGGATTGAATTTGTAAAATTAGTTTATTGAATATGTTGGATTTGGGGATTTTTCATGGATATGTCAATTTGGGGAATAAAATGCTCAAATTAGAGAAATTTGAAGGACTGAATTTGAAATTTTCCTATTGAGTGAGCTTTTCATGTAATTGTTCTATGTAGAATAATCTAATTGGAAAAAAATGCATCTTTTTCCTGGTAAGTTGGTAACTTTTTCTGTGTTGTAATTTTGTATCTTTATGCAATTATTGACTTGCTAAGTTCTAAATGTAGTAAAATTTGCAAATTAGCATTCTTATTCATACAATGTTATAATAAAATAGTGTGATTCAAATAATGTCATGTATTATTTCTGTGACTTTGAAATACAAGTTAGTTACAGAACTGGAATATTTTTAAGTACTAAGTAGCTTCTTAATATACAATACACTTCCAAATAAATAAATAAAACAAGTTTATGATTTGAAAACTGATTTGTTAACTTCTCTCTTAGAACTCAAAATATTTCAAATTTATACTTACAAAACTGCTCATCCTATAAACAAATCGAGTTCTATTATTCGGCGAAGGTAAATAAAAGTTGTTAGATTTTTCTTGAATCACTTAAAAAAAAATTATTCATATCAAAATAATATTGATTATCTAGATGACACTTCTAATTACAATATTCACTCTGCATCAATATATCTTTTATATTATGTATTCATGTTATTTTATTTGGTATCAGGTGTAGTTTTTATCACAGGGCCGAAAGTTGGCCAAATTTGGGGCGTAGCTCAAAACTAGCGATAGACAAAGTAAAGTTTAAAGCTCAAAACTAGAAAGAGAAGTAAGAGAATATTTCAAAACCCAAGTACAAGACGTTTTAATAAGTGTGACTAAACATTTTATCATAATTATAAGTGTGACTAAACAATTATAAGGGAACAAAGAGAATATGGCATGGAGAATGTGAGAACTTTAGGGTTGCATGATAACGATCATATAAACTTATTTTGAGAGTACCAACATAAAAATATGTGTGACTAAACATAGGACATAATTTCATATCTATTCTTCATTAAATTCAAGAAAACATCAATTGTAATGTAACACTAGTACGGATATCTTTGTGTTCTGTTATAAATGATCTAAAATATGTAGTTTTTTATTGAACTTGGCCAAATCTTTTCTTGAAAACATTATCACTAGTTAAGTCAATATTAAAAAATAGGCCAAGAAATTAACCACTCCCATGATACAACTCCCTCAACGTAACGAACTGCCAATTAACCACATCCTAGAATGTGACAAACAAGATTTTCGAATCAAATATTTGGGACTCCGCTAACCGACAAAGAACTCTTTCATGCTAATGATTGGGAAAATAAGACAGAAAATCTCAGGGTGTTCAACTAAGTACATATCCATAGGGGAAGACTGACACTAATAAACTCAGTTTTATCAGCAAATTTTTTATATTTTATGCAAGCTTTCCTCCTGTCAGGAGGCATAATCGATGAAATAGACAAGCTAAGGCACAACTTCCTCTGGGAGACACGAGTGACTATCAAAGAGATAAGCACTTTGCAAATTGAGACCTATTAAGAATGAACAAGAAAAATAGAGGATTATGTATCTAAAATCTAAAACTGCAAAATGAAGTATTCTTGATGAAATGGGTATGAAAAATCAGGGTAGGAGAACATGGAATACGGCAAAAATATAATTCAGGTACGTTATGTAAATGCAAAGAGCCCGTGGGCATGCACCCATAAAGGCTTCTTCATTAATGACTTACAACACTACTCTCAAAATTTAACAATAGAGCTCGAACAAAATTGGAGGATGGAAAAGAGTCATGATTCTGTTTGGACAAATAGCACCCAGATATTATTCTGACAAAAAAGAATTTCCAGGGCTATACAGAAGGGTCATCGACAAAAATATCACAGTACAACAAGTACTAAGTAACCCGACAGCCTTACAGTGGGACCGGGCCCTAAGCACCGTCCAAGTATGGCATTTGCAAGTGCTAAGAGGCAAAATTAGCACAATTCGATTGAATACACAGCCTGCTATATTGCAATGGAATACAATTAAAGAAGGCTAATTTTCGGTCAACTCAACGTACATATTCTTCTCAAATACGGGAGTTAAAAATCATGCACGCAAGGCTATATGAAAGCTTAAAGTGCCGCCAAGTGTGAAATTCTTCACGTGACAAATGCACAAATACAAGTTACCTACAAAAGACAAGCTTAAGAAAAGAGATTAGTTGCAAAATCAAAATCACCTATTTTTGAAATGTAAATTTTCCAAGGACCTTTGGCGGCAAACAACTGCAAAATTCGTCCAAACAATACCTCTCACATGGAAGAATCCTACTCAGATACTGCTCTAGATCGATAGGAAGTTCGACAAGTCCAGGAAAATGAAATAATGAGCAGTTTGGACGGTGACATGTTGGGAACTATGGAAAATAAAGAACAATAAAGTTTTCCATAATGTAACTTCTACCCCAAGAAAGATTATAAACGCGGCCAACGAAACGGCCGCCCAATGGTTCAAGGTAACACAAAAAAAGAAGATTAAGTGAATTAGGTACTAAAGTTAAAAGGTTCAGGACTTGTTGTAATTAATTTACTTCTGTTTGTTGGTCAAACATATCAATCCTTTGTAATCTAAAGTGTAGCTCGCTTTTTTCAGAAATAAAAGTGTTTAGTAGCCGTTTCAGCGTACAGCTAGGTCTTAAAAAAAATTAAGCAATTATTAGTACGGCTAGGTCTTAAAAAAAAATTAAGCAATTATTAGTCCATTTTGAAATAATATTTCAAAATTGAAACATCCCATCTTTGACAGTCCGAAAATCTTCAAAAACTTCAAATAATCCTTGCATCTTGAAGCCCAAATTTATGTGGTTGAAATTTACAAAAATATGATTCTCCACCATTTTTTTTCCGAGGTAGATCCTCCATTTTCTTATTTTTTTAATAAAAATTCGATGAGGTCTTGAATATCTCACTTCCACATGCAAACCATTTTATATATTTTTGTAATGTCCGTTTACAAGCCTTAAATGTTATATTTGGGCTGTCTAATATAACATTTTATTTAAGCTGCCTAAATGTTATGTTATAATATTTTCTTAATATGTAAAATAAATAAAAAATATTTTCTTAATATGAACTTCAAAAATAATTATATTTTCTTAAATTATATTTTTTTAATTATAAATTAAGTGTTATTATAAGTTAATGAAATATTATAAAACCATAATAAATTGTGTTACGTTAGCCGTGCGGGTTGGACTCGAGCCCCAATGAATTTGACTCCAAGGCGTGCCAGTTTTTTAATTGTCATTATAGCTTAAGGCGTTGGATCCAATGTGTAGCAATCTAGCTTCATTGTGTTGTCATTTTCAACCCAAAAAAAAAGAAAATAATCATGGTGTTATCACAATTATTCTCATTGTTAATTTCATTTTTGGTTTAATGATTTAATCTACAATTAGAGTTTTGATTTTTATTTAAATGGAGGAAAGGTAAATGAAAAAAATGTAAATTGAATGATTTAATCTACAATTAAGTCGGGTTCGAGTGATGCAAGCTATGTGTAGCTTGACTTCATTCAAAAAGGTCAACAAAGTATTAAAGTAAATTGAATGATACGCCTACGGGCTTCTACTAAAACAAAATATAGAATGATAGATTTATTAGGAAATAATTGTAGCTGCATAGAATGCTTAAGAATCATCAAACAAACAATTCAATTATAATACTAGAGATTTGATAAAATTAAGTGTTAAGAGCAAAGATTATCCTCTTAATAAAGAATTATTACGTTCACTAACCAATCAACCGAATTTTGAACACTAATCAATAATTATTTTTTCTTGCTTGTTATAACTTATCAACTTATCATTCTACCAGTGCTGTTTCATTGATTAATTCAATAATTTTTTTACATCTTTAACTATGATTCATTTATATATTTATGCCGGTCTAAAAATCCGTTAAGAAGTTAAGATATATATTTTTATAAAGAACACAGTGAAATTTTGACCCCAACAAAAAACATATTTTTTTGAAGTCGCACTTGCTTGGAGTCTACACTTTCATCATCAATTTCTTATTCTCATGTGTATTATGCTTATCATTACCTCCACTAATTTAAATTGGAACAAATGGAGAAATAGGGTTTGATTGATTGAATGGTGACTTAAGAAGAATTTTCACAAAACTCAAGATGCTTTTCAGAAAAATGTTGGGCACTGAATTTAAGCAATTTTGTTCATACATAAGCATGCACAAATTTGGATAAGAAATTATATTCATCTCATTATTACGTCCAATTTTTAAAATTTGCCTTGGTTTCATTGTCCTAATGCTTGATAGAGTCATGAATAGGCTAAATTAGAGATTATTATTAAATCAATTAGTTCAATATTTCTTAATCTAGCAATTCATAGTATACATTGTTTTCACAATTATGGAAGACTTGGCAATTTTTTTGGTCAAATTTCAATATTTTAATTATTAATTTGGCTTATTATCTCTCTTTATCAGTTAATTGTATATAATATAAAATATATTGAATAATATTTCATATTTTCTTAAACATGAATAATCATTATACACCACATAAAATATATTATGTACAAAATATTTCTTATTCAAAAGAATTGAAAATTAGCTTTCATATTGAGCTTACTGAAAAAAACACTCCTATCTGAAAGTTAACTTATTTTGAGGTAAGGTTTCTAGAGAAGAAGAAAAATAGTCAACAAAACAAACAGTAATATACTATATAAATATATTTATATATAAAAAGTGGGAGTTTACCTGTGTGCCTGCTTCTTTTGGCCAGAGTTAACGAGCCAAACATTTACGAGAAAAGTCTATTTTTGACCATTTAACTATTTAATTTTTTTTTTTTACCCTTAATTTTTTATTGGTTCTTTTTTTACCCTTCAACTATTAAATTAGTTATTTTTTAACTCTTTCATCCGTTAAATGCTTATATATGATTTGACATTTAATTATGATGTGACAATTGTGACATGGCAAAAAATTTGTCCCCTTAAATTTGATCCGATACAAGTTTTCTTCATTAATTAATTTTTTTTAGAGGGTTTAAGATTTTTTTTTCAAATAATTATCATGTCACAATTGCTACGTCATAGCTAGTTGCATACCAAATGATCGCTTACGTGTCAAGTTAATGGAGATGTAACCATTTAACGGATGAAATGATCAAAAAATGACTAATTCAATAGTTAAGGGTTCAAAAAAGGACCAATAAAAAAATTGAGTGGCCAAAAAGAGACTCATTGAATAGTTGAGGGGTCAAAAATAGACTTTTCTCAATATCTACGGGTTATTTTACTTCTAAGAAATTGGTTCACGTCGATTCATTCTATTCAAAACATTAAAACGGCCTTGAGCTTAAATCAATGTTGTTATAGTATAGTTTTTATTATATATATTATAAGGGTATTTTCGTAATTTTATAAATATTTTGGTATGCTGAAAAAAATATATAAGTCGGCTCAATAAATTGTAGGTGTTGAATTAAGAATTTAGAAATTTGAATCATCTAAATAAAAGGTGTATTTTCAAAGATGTGATTATTTTAATTTTGAGAGATTAAAGTGCAAATGACAAAAGAGCTGAGCTGCTTCAGTTTCCGTTCATTTCCTGAGGTTTTGATAAAAATGAATAGGTAATTAAAAATTTGACATTCAAATTCTAAATCAGAAACGGAAACCAACATTAATTTCTATGAGTGGGTAATTAGCCTATTGATTAGCCAGGTAATTAATGACTAAGCGTTTTTCCTGATTTCCCTCTGTCAATTTCCCTCACCTTTTTATTCGTATTCTCCTCCCTCTTTCCACGTTTCTCTCTCAACATTTCGCTCTCTCTCTCTCTCTCTTTCTTCTTTCATACAGTGAGTCTTGATTCAATTTATCTATTATTTTTTATCGGGTTAATTAGTATTATCATTAGAGTACTTAAGTCATATTGCTTGCATGATATAAACTAATGCATATTTTTGTTTATTAGACTTATCATCTTATTTGGAATAATTATATTTTCGTCAAAATTTATTTGTACATAACATGATTTAGAATGTCATATGGTGTCAAATAAATAGAGTGATATAATGGAAATATTTTTAATTATTTTATCGGAGAAATTTTAGTTGATTAACATTTATATGTACTATTTTTTGACAACATAAGAACCTGGATTTTTAAAACTAGAAAGTAGAATAATGATTTCTTTTTAATCTGGAATTTGGAGTAATGCAGATCTGGAAACCAGATCTGAGATTTCCGATACTGTAAAATCTGTTTTTTTCTTCCTAAAAGCTGGAATTTCAATTCCGATTTATTTTATCATAACTTCAAATTTCGCAAATAAATAGTCGATTTGTATGTTTTTGGGCATTCTGAACTCATTGGACATACTAGTTTCTGCATATAAGGTCTAGGGATATAAATTTCGTTAATAAACAGAATTAATTTCAAATTCTGGTTCGAGTTTCGAGATCGAATAGTAATTAGTATTAGTAAACTAATTACATACGCGTGAGGAAGAATTCATCTTAGAGGAAGATCAAGAGGCTGACATAGTTGCCAGAGAAGTGCAAGAGTTTGTGGGATCCGAAAATTACGCTTGAGCGTAGCTAATTATTTCGCTTATTCATGTAAGGTTTTGCTCGTATACATTTTCCCCTTCGGCTATTTATTTTCATAAAAATTAATAAATAATATAATTAGTAAATGATATAAATATGATTCCTTTATATAAATAAAGCTTGAGTAGCTCAAATTAAATATTTTATTAATTATGAGAATACAATACTTGAGAATATATTATAGTATATTTTGAGAATAATTAATTTTGCATGATATATTTTGTGATGGGGAAAGTTAAGAATTAGAGTGTGACTCAGCCGTACTTGGAAGTGTATGTCTGTGTGTGATGGAATCCAAGTCCGTCGATTATCCAACAACGAGCTCGGAAAGACATGCATATGTGGCATATTCGAAGCCATAGAGCTTGATCTAAAGTGTATATTTGTCATGATAAAGATAAAATGAATATCCCAAACTAAAAAACTTTATTTTATTTATAGATATATAATATTTTTTATACATACAAAATATATTTCTATTAAGATGACTTATTTTATAATTACTAATATTTTTTTTATAGCGTATACGACTGGGCTTGCGTACCTTACTGAGTATTTTTGTACTCATCTCCTTTTGTTTATCTTTATGCCTAGGTCAGGATCAGTAGCATGAGGTTTGCGGGAAGAGTGTCGACGCATCTTTTAATATATTTCTATTATTTACTAATTAATAAATGAGAAACTTATTAACTTGATTAAGTTGTAGTAGCTGAATTTGATTGAATAAATGCTATCTAGTACTATTTTGAATGTTATGGATGTATTATTTTTAGACTGTGATGACATTTGTTACACTTCTGTTCTTAAAACAGGATAGGGTATAACAATTGTATCATGGTATTTGTCACATTACTAAAATATGTTATTTACGTAGCGGGTCAACATATAGACAACGACTATGACCCGTTTAAATCAGTGGAGCTCTTTTATGTTTCATTTCAAATAATATTGGTGCATACCTGTATATTATGTTATTATGTACTTTTTCTAAAATATTGCCAAACAGTAATAAAATTACTCAAAAAACATGGTACTTCAACCTTATATGCCTGAGTGGATTACAACTGGTTCTGAAATTATTATAATGTGATTTTATTAAAATCTTATATGTTTAAAATATACATTTTTTATATTTGAAAATGATTTATAGTACAAATTATTTCAAAAATAACCTCATATACCTACAAAACTTAATTTTTATAATATAAGGTTGTTTCAAGAATAAGCTTTCATATTATACTTGCGGGAATTTTACAATATATAAGGTTACATTTTTCTTGGACCCAAAATTATTACTTCCGGCAAGTTATGAAATTATATTAACCATAACAAAATGTCATTCGGGTAATTGGTCATTCGGGTTTCGAGTCAGCTTGGGTTCAGGTCATTCCAGATTTCGCGTTACTCGGGTTCGGATCGTGCCGGGCTGGTTTTTTGCGTCAGATTTTTTTACTAGCTCTAGCTAACAATATATTGTGATATTTATGATCTCAGTAAATATCTTCTTTGTGTAGCGGTAAACTGTGTACATCGTTGTGTTGTACTATGATATTGTTTTAGAAAACAAAAAGAATACTATTTCATAATAAAATAATTTCAAATATATTCTTCATTTTTAATCATGCAATTTATGTTTAAACACAATAACTTTAGTTAGTATAAACTAAACTATACAACTAAATATTACGGTACAATAAGCAATACAATTAACACAAAATTTAAGAACTAACAAATGTTATACGCGTGCAAGGCACGTGCTTAGGACTAGTTTCATAAAACATGACCTTTTATGTTTGTGACAAAGTAGCTTTTTTTCCCTCTTTTCGTCATAAAAATCATTCCTTAATTAAAATAATTATTAGATTAGATTAATCAATAATTAATTCCTGAAAAACATACCAAATTGACATCATTTCATTGGGAAGGCAATAACAAAAAAAAAGCCAGAAAACAGACTTTTTATGTTTGTGACAAAGTAGCTTTTCTCTTCTTCATTTCATCATAAAAGTCATCCTTTAATTAGCAATTATTCAATGATAACAATTTCCTGAAAAACAAAATTAATTGACTTATCATTAAACAAATTGACATCATTTCATTGGGAAGGCAATGATAAAAACAAGTTTGAAAACAAGCCTTTTATGGTTGTGACAAACTAGCTTTTCTTTTCCTCATTCTTCATAAAAACCGTCTTTAATTAGCAATTAATCCATAATAAAATTTTCCTGAAAAACAAAATTAATTGACTTATCATTTCATTGGAACAATAATAATAATAATAAAATAAAATGAGCATAATGTAATGTACGGTTGTGTCTTGACTGAGGAGCAAAGCGTGCACTCATGTCTTGTCTCTCAACCCCACCACCATTTCTATTCTTATTCTTCTCTAGATTTTCATTTTATCCACATCAACTTTCATTTTCTAAGTTCCTTTTGTGTTTAAAATTGAAATATTTTAGTTTGTAAACTTATTACTTTTCGAGTTTGTAAGAACCCTTCACCATTTCTATTCTCATTCTTCTCTAGATTTTCGTTTTATCCACATGAACTTTCATTTCTTGTGTTCTTTTTCTGTAAAATTTAAATATTTGAGTTTGTAAAACTATAATTACTTTTTGAGTTTGTAAGAACATTATTTGCATCATTTCAGATTTTACTTTTTGAAAAATCACCATTACAAGTTCATATTAAGATTCCTACATAGGTGTTTTCTTGTTAAATTAACAAGAAAACAGAAAAATCAAAACAAAAAATAAAAGTAATGATTTATGCGATTTTAGAGTTTAAAATGTTATATTATTATATGTACAAATTTAAATATAGAAGTATTATTGATGTAGGTATTTTTATTATAAAATTATATCAAGAAAAGTAACTTTTTTATGTGTGACGCATAAGGTCTGTACGTGACAGACATAAGTACTGTACAGGTCCAAAACCCAAGAGGGAAGTTTAGTCAGGTGGGACAAAATGAAGCCTTTCCTCCTCCCAAAAAAACGGGTCGATTTGTATTATTGTGCCTAAATAATGCACATTTTTTCATGTGGGCTTTCATTTTCATTTTCTTGTATTCAGTGGATCAATTTATTAAACTGATCAAGCAACCGATTGATTGAAAAATATACATTGTACCTATTTTTCTTGGTCTTTTTGGATTGGTCTAACTACCTAAATAATGCATGTTTCATACATATTTACAGAAGTATACATGATATATATTTATATACTATAGTTTTGCCCATTATATTTACTAATTGGTTTATTTGGAAAGGGTATAAAAAGTGCCTTTTGAGATTTTGAAAGGTATAATTGGAAGTTTTTACTAGTTTAAACTATGTTTGTATGAGGTCAAGTGGTTTGGAATGCTATAGAAATGGAATGATTTTGTTCATGGACCCCAATTCAAACTGTGATTGTTTTCATGTTTGAAGAAGACAAAAAAATCTTACTTCTTACGGGTAGGGTTGTAATTTATAAGGAATCCGATAACCCTATAAGCCAACATATGATCCAAATAAAATTTTGTTGAATGAAATAAGCAAACATATTTAATTAAATGAATAGATGACCATGTTAAATATTATATAATTAAATATGTAAAAACTTGCCCAATTTTGCTAGCTAAAGCGGTTAGGGAGTAGGCAATCTTAAACTTTAGAGAGAATTCCGAATTTGAATAATTTTTTTTTCTGAGATAACTCATGTGTTGTTATATTTGTTAAATATTAAGCTAAATATGTTTAGGTCTCTCCCGTAGTTAATAGAATGCTTGACCGCTTGAGGTAGTAAATTTTGGCTCCCAAATTTGAATCATAACAGTCACATTTATAACTATTCAGTAAGACTTTTAACTTATTGATGATGGGTATGAATCTCCAAAAAAAATATATGTGTACAAAAATTTGTGTCATTTTGTTGAATCTTTAATTACGGAGAATTTACTTAACCAATTTATTTTTTTCTTAGTTGGGTAACTGTTTGTCCATATATATAAAAGATTATGATCCATATTATATCGATAGAAACTTGATAAGAATTATTTTTGTTAGATTCGAACTTATGACCTATGATTTGACAAACATACCAAAATTCCAGCCGAGCTAAACAAAATTTTTATCTGAGCTCACTCAACTTTTAAAAAATACTAAATAAGTCACTTAACTTTCAATTGTCTCGTAGAGGTTGTTATATCCTGAAATTTTGAAAGTTTGGTTCAAGGGTATTTTTGTAATTAAACTAATATAATAATATTTATATATTTTTTTTAAAGATAAATAATTTATTAAGATCTTGCTTTTTATGAAACTATTTTATAAATGAAATTTTCTATAATTGAGGGACTAGAATATAAAATGACTGAAATTAGTTTTCTTTTCCATTAAACTCTCTTAATTTCCATTACCCCCTCAATCCCCACTAAAATATGTTAACGCATGAAATCAATTCACCCATCTCCATTTCTTCAAATAATAAACAAAAGCCAAATAAACTAGGTAGAATTCACTGTATATACATGAATAAAAACGGAATTCCCAAAATATACACCTTCGGAATAAAATTCCAATTTATAGCATTTCCGCACTTCTAAAGTGCGGTTTGCAATTTTTTTTTTTTTGGCTGAATCCGCACTTTAGAAGTGCGGTTAGGAAAAAAAATTCTAAAACCGCAGTTCTAAAGTGCGGTTTTAGAATTTTTTTTTTTTTAGTTTTTTAGGATGAATTTTATATGTTTGGAAAAAAAAACAGATAGGTCTTTATCTATATGCTAAAAATGAATGTTTATAAATATTTATTTCAATATATCTGGTCAAACATATATTGTAGGATAAATATTTTTATAGGTCTTAATTTATTATCATGATATAAACATTTTTATTTAATTTCAACAACATATAAAAATGCACTTGCCAAGTATTCATTTAAGGACATATAAAAATATATGTTTGAAAAAAAATATATAAGTCTTTATCTATATGCTAAAAATGAATGTTTATAAACATTTATTTCAATATATATTGTCAAACATATGTTGTAGGATAAATATTTTTATAGGTCTTAATTTATTGTCATGATATAAACATTTTTATTCAATTTCTACAACATATAAAAATACACTTGCCAAATATTCATTTAAGGACATATAAAAATATTTTTCATTTTGATCAATATAAAAATACATTTGCCAAATATATTGAAATAAATGTTTATAAACATTCATTTTTAGCATATAAATAAAGGCTTATATATTTTTTTTCAAACATATATTTTTATATGTCCTTAAATGAATACTTGGCAAGTGCATTTTTATATGTTGTTGAAATTGAATAAAAATGTTTATATCATGATAATAAATTAAGACCTATAAAAATATTTATCCTATAATATATGTTTGACAATATATATTGAAATAAATGTGTATAAACATTCATTTTTAGCATATAGATAGATAAAGACCTATATGTTTTTTTTCCAAACATATAAAATTCATCCTTAAAAAAAAAATTCTAAAACCGCACTTTAGAAGTGCGGTTTTAGAATTTTTTTTTTTCCTGAACCGCACTTCTAAAGTGCGGATTCAGCCAAAAAAAAAATTGCAAACCGCACTTTAGAAGTGCGAAAATGCTATAAATTAGAATTTTCTTCCGAAGGTGTATATTTTGGGAATTCTCTTTTTATTGGTGTATATAGAGTAAATTCTACTGATAAACTACACACCTCACGTGATTTCATCCATCTTTCATTTTTATTTTCCTTGTTGATCGCGGTTCATGTGAACCAATGGAATGAAGAGGAATTGGTTCATGCGAACCAGTAGCAAGTTATAAGTTCTCTAATCATCATCATCCTTCTATTTTATTCCTTCTCTTGTAATGATCTCCACTTTTCTACCTCAGATTATTTCACAAGAAAATATCTTGTTCCATATAATTAGGCCTTAATTAAGAATTCATGAAAATAATAGATTTCGGTGAGGATATGTCGGACCTAAAATTCGAAGTGTCGGATCAGTTATGAAAGGTCGATTAATTATTCGTGTTGATTCAAAGGTAAGGAATTTTTCTCTCATATACGTTTATGATTTCTAAACTATTTTGACTTTCATAATTATTAATAATATAAATATATTTTTATTTGAGCTTATATTGCTCATACATAATATCTTAGTAAATATAACAAATAGAATATTTTGATTATTACATAAAACATTTCGAATATAATATATAATTTTTTAGAAGTATTTTATGGGATATAAAGTAATGTGTGAATGAAAAGTGAAATATAGTTAAGGTCACTACAGCCGTACTTGGTAGGTGGAAGCCAAGGCCGCTGATTTGTGATAGGTGATAGGCCGTACTTAGTAGGTGGAAGCTAGGGCCGCCGAATCACCCAATAACGAGTTCGGAAAGACTTGTATCTGTGCGCGTACTAGATGCCACGGAGCATGATCTAATATGTGTGCGTAAAAGTGGAATGAGAAATCGATATCCCAATATAAAAGAAATTTAACTGCATTTATATTTATTTTTAAATCAAATATTTATTTATTAAAACTAGTATTATTTTTAACGTATGCGAATAATACCCTTACTGAGTTTCGACTCACCCCCCCTTTTTCCATCCTTCCCAGGTTTCAGGTTCAGTTATTCGGGTCATCGGGTTGAGCACCATCAAACATTGAGAAAATAAAATAAATGTAAAAATAATTAAATGTAATAAAAGTTTTAGATACTTGATTTTATATATTCCTTGTATTTTTCACTGTGTAATACGATTTTTGTGCCGTATATCCTTCGGGATATACGACCGTTGCATCTCGGGTCGAAAATGGGTCCGGGGTGTAACAGAGGTCATCACTAAACTTTCAAAAATTATCAAATAAGTCACCCAACTTTCAATTATCCCCTATAGATTACCTAAAATTAAAAAAAATAACCAAATATGTCACCCGCTTAATTGAAATTTGAGTGACCTATTTGATTATTTTTGAAAGTTTAGTGACCTATAGAGGACAATTGAAAGTTGAGTGACCTATTTGATAATTTTTGAAAGTTGAGTGACCTATATGAGACAATTGAAAGTTAAGTGACTTATTTGGTCATTTCTTAAAATGAAGTGACTTATTTGATCATTTTTTAAAGTTAAATAATTTATGATGAAATTTACCTTAACTTTTAATTGGTTTCCTCTAACATCTCATTCCAAATTAAATAATGGGTAATAGAACTTAACATTTACCAACCTCCAGTTGATTATTCAATTTTTCAATTTATGTAGGTTAGTGTGACATTTATTTGGTGTTTTTGGACATGTAAATTAGTGTGACTAAACAGATCACTTGGTAGCTTCTTCATTCAACATGAATGCAAAAATGCTAAGTTAATAATATATTACCATGCTATTATTTAAAACCATAAATATACAACAAATTGTCATCCATACAGAAAGCTGGGTTATTATAAAATTAATATTTTAACTGACATACTGGAGAAAAGCAAGTATTAACTATTAGGTTAGTAGTTTGGAGAATATAAGATTATAATTAATAGTGATGTGTTTATAAGATCTTGTCCTTTACAATTCTGGTCAGGTAATATTGTGTCATTTTCAATGTTATGGTTGTGTTTTAGTTTGCTTCAATTTTCTTAAAGTAATCCAATCACACAATTTAGAGGAATTAGCAAATACATTAATCTCAAGAGCATGAACCATAAATTCCATCTATTTTAGAACGAGGTTACCATCCGTAGCTTACCCCATTAATAATAATACCAATTACATCTTTTCATAGGTGAAGAGTTTGAAACCCCTATCTAGCATGATTGATTTAAAATTTTAAATTATGACATATGAGTCCATCAAAAGAGAATGAAACAAATGATCGTTTATACTTCTTCGTCATTTTTTTAAACTGAATGAGGTTGATCAGCGCAAGTCGATTTGGGATGTTACGTGTGCAGAACCTGGTGGTGTATATGACGAAAACAGAATCAGTGAGTCTTTACAGCTAAAGCGAGGTCACGGGCTTTGTATGCTTATTCATTTTGTTTCATATAAAATTATTTTATCTTTTTGTATTAAAACTTTTATTTGTTTAATTAAATTGAGTGGAACAGTCTGCCATTCCTTCAAAAAAATATTTTGGCCAATCTTGCTTCAACGAATATTTTTGACAACACTGCTAATGGATTTTACAAAAGAAGATCCGACCCAATAAGCTATTAAAACCATCCAATCCATTATGAAAAGTAACGAGTATGAATATGATCAATCGAGCCTTAAATTAAGGTCCGATGACATCACCATGATGAACATAAAAGTGGTCAAAGCTACAATGACTCGACTGAACCTGCCATTTTCTTTTGTCTCTTGGTTAATAACAATATTATTATGTGTTTTGCATGGAATTCATGTTCATAAACATTCCAAACCACAATATATATAAATGATGCTACTAAATTCTTTGAATTGAAATGTTCACATAAAATTACAAAATCAAAAATTTTATACATCAAACAAAGAAAACAATCAATTCAAGAATGAGCCTAGAAACAAGTACACACTTCACAGTGTTATACAATTCAAAAACTACATTTCTTAGCTATTTGTTTATTCTAAATAGAATTAAACTAGAAGGCAGATAGATGCATGCATGCATGTGAGTATTATGATTACAAGGTCATATATAAACTTTTAATCCTCTAAATTCGAGCTCCATTATAACCATGTTATGAATTATTATGAATAACTAGATAACAAAAGTGACCCTACTTTTATTTCTTTTCTTTCAAAAACCCCCTTCTCTTCTCTTTTGTCGGTTCAGAGTGAGGCATCTTTTTTGCCCCCTATTCTCTCTCTTCTCTCTCACTGTCCCTACTCTGATTTTGTTTCGCATGCCCTAAAGTGAAGAGAGAGAGTGAGACAGAGTGAGAATGTGAGAGAAAGAAGAGAGAGAGAATGGGGGGTCAGAACTGGTTTAAATAGACCAAGTTTGAAAGTTGTGCATGGTATTAGAAGGAATAGCTATCTTGTTTAATTTCTTTCTTTCTCCAAAGCAGAGTGAGAACAGAGAGTGAGAGAAAGAAAACCACTAGAGAAGAAAGTGGAGAGAGCTTTTTGTTGAAAGAAGATAAACTGAACAGAGGAATTTGGTGATATATCAAAGGTGAGCTTGTGTTCCATTTTATGAATTCTATAATTAAATGTAGTTTCTCAGTTGATAGTTTCATGTAATTCTTAAAAATTAACCGTGGTTTACAATATTCAAAATTATGTTTCATGAATGAACATTCACCAGTCACTACTTCATTAGTTCAAATATTATCTAAATTTTGATCAGATATTTAGAATATTTATATTAATTTATTATAAGAAAATTGATTTATTTGAATTTGATTGACAACCGAAACTGATTCTAATTACTCTCTGTTCTATTTGTTTTGTAGGTGACAGACTGTTGATACATTTCATACAAGAATCTCAACTAAGGACAGGATTGAGAAGCATAATTCACAAATTTGATAGTTTAAAATTCCAATTTCGAAAGGAAAGATTTGAAGTTTGAAATTTATGAAAATGGAGCAGTTCATGAGACAATGTGATAAGGAGCTGATGAAAATGGCCATGCTGAAACATGAAGAAACTTTCAGACAACAGGTAATTTAATTTCTTAAATTAGGTCTAATAATTAATTAAGTACACATAGCACAATAGCACCTAAAAATATTTTTAATCTTGAGCACTCAAATTATCAATATTTATGTTAAGTAATTTTTTTAAATGTTGGTCAGAAAAAGCTACTTTTGTACAACACACTTCGTACAACACTATATTTACATTGTTTAGCAAAAACTGTGTAAAAAAGCCACTTTTTCAGACTTCCACAAAAAAGAATAAAATTAAACTAGTTGATTATATAGTATACCTCATGTTTGAATTAAGTTGTCCAAAATTCTAATTTGTCTTATTTATACCACTTGATCCACTCTATGCAAAACTATATTTACAATATATATATTATCAATTATATTGTCCAAATAAAATATGCTTTCCTTTTACATAATATAATTAAGTTATCCTAAGTGCAAGAAAAATAGTTTCATGTTCTAATGGTAATATATTGTTGTTAATGAATGTCAAATTAGAGTTCTATACTAAATTGATGAAAGTGTGTGACAATGATTATTTTTTTGAATAGTTGTTTGTGTCGAACAAAATGATTTTATTTGAATGATTGGAACTTGAATAATTGTGAGAAAAATTAAAAATTGGATAATCAATTTTGGAATACAATAGAATTGTATATTTTAATTCAATTTGAAACTAATCTCTCTTATTATTTTATCACTTAGGTGCACGAGCTCCACCGATTATACCGAATCCAAAAGCAACTAATGCGCGACATGAAATCGACCAATGATAACTCCAAGGAGCTCAAAAGGCAACGGAGCTCCGTTTCGCCCCCAAACCACCACTCAAAGCCTCGCCGCGCGTTAAACCTGCAGCTCTCAGCTGACGAATTCATAACAAATCAAGAAAACCAAGAATTACTGGAACTAACATTGGCAGTCGGCCGCAGAAAGAAGAGAGAAAATACTCCAACTGCAAGTTTGTCATCGAATTCGACTGAGTCCGAGTCTGGTCACCTGGATCACGCTTGGGTCCAGTCTGACCAGACCGGTCAGCTAAATCCGGATTGGATCCCGATTCAGCTAGCAGAACATGTTAGGGTTCGGTCTTTCGAGTTAGGGCAGGACGGAATGAAGAACCCTCCTTGGTTTGTGCAATGCTTGAGTCTTAGGATGACGTAAAAGGGTAGTTTGGTCATTTTAACTAGTGTTGGTTTAAGTGTTTTTACTTGTGTTTTTTAAGGTTGTGATGGTTTGTTTTTTTCTTTTTTTTGGGTAGTTTTTGGTGGTAAGAGTGAGAAGTCTAGCTTTAGCTAGCCTTAGCTTGTATGTTAGTTCTCTAAATTAATGATAATTTATGCTTAAATTTGAATTTATTAAAATAATATGAAATATCCTTGTCAAAGAACAAAAAAATTGGAATATTCATAGCTTGCATGAAAATATAAGTCATGTAATGTGATTTATGTTTAGTCTGAATTTATTCAAATAATATGTACTGGTCAAAAGATAGGAAATATTCATTATTCTAGTTTTACTTCGTTAAAATATAATAATCATGATTTTCGCAAGACAGGAAAAATATAACTTCTAATCATTTTGAAATTATGCAAATGATATAATGAAGTATTTTTATTTTGTTAGTTGAAGATCATAATGAACATGGAAACAGAAAAAAACCAATAATTAATCAAAATATCATGAACATTTTCCAATATTAACAATTTAGCCCAACAAGCTATACATCAAATCAAGACCCTTGATTTATTACTTGAATCATATTACAAAACAAATAATAAAAGAAAATAAATAAAATCAAATGGACTTATTTTCACTATTTTTGATCTCCAACTTGATTCTCCTTCTCTTCCTCAGCCTTCTTCCATGCAATCTAACAAGATAACAAAAGAAAAGTAATAAGAATAAAAGAAATAAACAAAATTATTCAAAACTTCAAATAAATCAAAATTTAAAATTCAAAATTCAAAATTATTACCTTATCTCTTTCAATTCTAGAGAGACGCAGTTTAATCGAATTTTCCAAACTCAAATTCCCCCAATTCTTCATCAATTCCCTCTCTCTCTCCTCCTTTTTCCTCTCCAAAGTCTCATTTTTTCTCACCTCAAATTCATCCAAATTTAACCTTTGACTTTTGAACTCATTCGATTCACCCCTTTGACTTTTCAACACATCGCTCAAACTCTCGACATTCTCTTTCGTACTGAACTTTTTTGTCTCATATTTTTCTAACATTTCTTTCTTATTTCTCTCTCTCTCTAGCCAATGCACCGGTTTGACCAAACCCGTTTGACCCGTTTCGTCGAATCCTTTTAGGGTTTCGAGTCTCGCTTTCTGAAACCTAGTCATTCTTGGAGGTAATTGTGCCATCACATTAAAATCTTTTTCCGAAAAAAGATTATTATTATTATTATTATTATTTTGTTTGGCTTCATGTACTTCCTTTTCCAATTTAGACATGTGCTTTTTAAGCACGCTTTCCAAACCCGGTGCGGTACCGGTTAGCGCTTCGTCATGTTTCTTAAACCCTAACCCTAATTCCGTACTGCTCTTCTTTCTCGCTTCTTGTACTTCTCTCTCTAGTTTAGAAACTTTTTTGACCAAAAACTTGTCCAAACTCGGAATTTCACTCCTCGACTCTTTCTCTTTTTCTCTCTTCCTAACTAGGGTTAAGGTTTCAGCATTCTCATTCTGAAACCCTAACCCTGATTCCGTACCACTCTTTAATCGTCTTGCTTCTTGTACCTCTCTCTCTAGCTTAGAAACCCTTTTGACCAAAAACATATCCAAACTAGGAATCTCAATCTCCTCCTCTTTCTTCTTAAACCCTAACCCTAGGTCTGTACCGCTCTTTTGGTTTCTAGCTTCTTGTACCTCTCTCTCCAACTTTGAAACCCTTTTGACCAAAAACTTATCCAAACTTGGAACTTCCACCTCTTTCTTCCTAACTAGGGTTAGGGTTTCTCTCTCATCCTCATGAAACCCTAACCCTAATTTTTCATCCACGCTCAACCTCTTACTTTCTACTTCCAAAAGCGCCTCGTTTAATCCACACGTGGCCACAATCTCAGCCAATGAAACCAATTCTTCTTCTTTCAATCCTTTCAACCTCTCAACCATCGTACCGACCAAATCGGAGCCGGTACCGATTCCAAACAAACAGGTACCGGTACCGATTTCTTCAGGATTCTCGCGAATTTTCCACAAAAGCCCTTTGAATTTTTCCTCACTCGCCAGCTTCAAAAACGCGTGTTTTACTGCGTTGGAAACTTGTTTATCTACTTCAAACGGAGTCTCAAAAGAAGCAGTGATTTTGTGAGTCGTACCGGTTTGACTTTGACCGGTACGGGGTTGGATCTCGTACCGGTTTTGGGAATCGGGACGGTCGTACATCATCACGCCAATTTTACGAGCGGATTCAAAGGCTTCTGACGCGAGCTTTTTCGATTTTTCCAATTCCGTTTCCGCCTCTTTGTTCTTTATCCTGTTTTATATCAAAATTAGGTTAGATTTGTGAGGATAAATGCGTAAATAACTATCACAAAGGAAATATTACGAAACAACAATATGTGAGTAAAAACAAGGAGAGTGAAAAACACAATGATATTTCGTATGTTTTGAAGACCTTGCCAAATTCCGTCTTTTAACCAAAATTGCAAAATTGACAAGGACGAGTGAATATGTAATTTTACACAAACAATTCAAGGGGCAAAAGCGTAATTTTACGAACCTTGCGGCTTTTAATATTCTGCACCATGAAGCTTCAACCATAGAAGATTTCCGAGCCTCTACCGCTCTTTTTGCCGCCTCGTTAGCCGCAATTTTTTCCCGCGCAATTCTCGTAAAATGTAAATTGGAGGATCCTAGGGTTTGGTCGAGCGTCTGATTCATTCCGTCCGCCTCCTAACAAAATAAATAAATTAAAATAAATAAATAATAATACAAAATATATAAGTACATTAGTAAATAAATAAATAAATAATTTGGGTTTTGAAATAACAAGTATTACCCACTTCTTGATTTTCTTGATTTTCTTATAACCCGTATTACCCACTTCTTGATTTTTCTTGATTTTCTTGACCAATTATAGAATTGAAGTATTTTTTTTCGCAAAAAATCAGGAAAATCAAGAATTGGGTCATACGAGTTATTTCAAAGCCCAAATTATTTATTTATTTTTAAATTTTTGTATATTATGAGGCGGGATCAAACCCTAGAATCCGCCCACTTGCATTTCACTCGAATTGCGAGGGAGAAAATTGCACGGTTGAAGCTTCATGGTGCAGGATTTTGAGCTTTTCAGGGGTAAAAATGTAATTTTACAGACCTGGCAGCTTTTGCCGCAATTTTTTCCTGCGCAATTCTGGTAAAATGCAAATTTGAGGATTCTAGGGTTTGGTCTAGCGTCAGATTCATTCCAACCGCCTCCTGATATAAAGAAAATTTAATAAAAAAATAAGAAATAAATAAATAAATTATTAAATGAATGAATAAATAAATAAATAAATAAATGAATAAATAATAAGTAAATGAATAAATAATAAATTAATTAATAAATAATTAAATTAATAAATAAGTAAATGAATAAAAAAAATCAATGAATGAATAAATAAATAAGTAATGATGATGATGATGATTGGAAATAAGGGTATTTTTATAGTTTTGAAATATTAGAATCAACGTAGTTTTGGAGACAAAAGGAGGAAACATTTCGTATGTTGCATACATTATCATTATTTGAATACATCGGTATTTTTACTATAGTTCAAGTCGCATATTCTTTGAGAAAAAAAGAATATTATTTATGTACATGATAATTAATTGTCATAATTTCAATAAATAGGTATTTCAGAGAAAAAATGCTCGTACAAGTACCAATGTTTTCAGCGAAAAAATATGAGGTTTTAATTCTATAATTCAGAAATTAAAAAACCTAGAACATCAAAAAAAAAAATTAAAAAAACCTAAAAAATAAAAATATATTAAAAACCTGGAGATTTTTAATTTTGCGCTTTAAATAGGAGTCGGTTTTTCTGCGAGGCGACCAAATTACAGGCGAGCCGTTATTCCTTCTGGTCGGCTTTTTAATTTGGGATAATTTGTAAATCGGATTTTTCGCCCAATTTGGGCTGTTTTTCTCTTTCGATCCAGATTTCTGTATAAAATTACAAAAGATTAGTATAGATTTAGATTGAGAGAGAGCGAGAATTTGTTTAAGATATAGTTATTAGATAGTAAAACAATGTTGGAATTATCAATTTGGGTCTGAATTTACTCACTAACAAAAATTAGAGGAATTTAGGTCTGAATTTACAGATAATAACTCAAAATAAAACTTTAGAATCAATCAGGTTTTATTAGATTAAAAACAAATTTAACATTTTCTCCCCGAAATTAACATGTAGCTATCACACTAGTGAAAAAAAGTTAAAATTCTCAAGTTCCGACCCTAATTTCCACAAAATTCGAAATAGGAATGTACAGATCGTAAAGAATAACAAATCAGATCACAAATAGTTTTAATTGTTGTTAAAACGCAAGAATCACCAGAAACTCCAAAAATTAGCAAAAAACACGTCAAAAATCAAAACCCTAGATTAAGGGTTTACCCAACAAACGTAGAAGCAGAATTGCAAATCAGAACGGAAAATACCCCAAAACCAAATGAAATTAAATCCACATTTAAAAGGAATATCAATTTTAGGTCTAAAATTAGGTGCAAATTCGATTAAAATAGACAAAAACAGGTAAGAAAACCACCTTTTTTTTACCGCTGCCAGATGATTCCTTCTTTTCCTTCTTCTCGTAATGATAATCTGGCGTCTTCTCCTTGATTTCTTCATTTGAAGTAACAATCACGCTCGAATCCATACTTAATAGAGATAAATTTCGCTCAATTTATCAGAGAAGGAGAAGAAATTGAATTGAGAGAGAAAGAAAGAGAATGAAATTCGAATTTTTGAATAGAAGAGAAAAGTAGCCGTTACGAATAAAAAATGGAAAACAAAAGGCGGTCGAATTTTCAAAAATAAATGTGCAAATACATTCATTTTAAAATAAAATAATGGGTATCAACATTTTCAGTAGGGACGGAACAAGTGAATTTTATAATTTTTGAAAAATAAAATTAATTAGTAAAAAAAAATGTGTTCCGCCATGTGAATTTTATAATTTTTAAAAAATAAAGTTAATTAGTAAAAAAAATGTGTTCCGCCACTGAAAAAAACGCAAAAAAACTCGTACGAAAGAGCATGAAGGTTCGAGTCCTCTTCAGGGCGTTCATCCTGAGCCAGGATCAAACTCTCCATGAGATTCCTAATTAGAGCCTGTACCCGGTTTATTTATCTACCTGGAAATTCAAGGGATTGAATATCAATCTCGTTTGGAAAAGGAAGTCCGTTTGAAGATGGAGCTTTCCTTCTGGTTTTTCCTCTTCCAACTCCCACTTCTCCTTCTAGATTTGATTGTCCTTGCGTGAGTTCAATTCTCGTCGTTCGCCCATCATATTATTTCATTTCTGGAATTCGAAAAATTAATTTTTTTCATGTACCGCTATTACATGTGGCGAAACAGTATTTTTTTTTACACTAATTAATCATGTTTAGCCAACTAAATGAGAAATTTTTGAAAAAACTGAAAATCTACATGTTCCACCACTAGTCGACATATGTTCCGCCACTAGTAGTGGCAGAAATGATAGATACTCTATTATTTTGAAATGAGTGATATTTGCCGAACTATTTTTGAATAGAGTGATATATAAAAAAAAGTCATGGTTTCAATTTTAAAACGCGAGATAGTTTTTTTTGTTTTTTTTTTTTTTTTGGACATTTGGGCCTTGGTATGTATAATAATTGGGTCTTAATTGGTTTTATATTGCTACAGACCAAATTATGTTGTAGTATTATACAGCTAAAATTATGCTATAATAATTGGGCCTTAATTGGTTTCATTATTTTTGGATAAAATTGGGCTGTAATTTTGGTATCTTATTACAGCCCAAATTTTAGTACATTAATTTTACTATTTGAACACATATTTAAGAAATATATATCCGAACTACCTACATATTAAGAAAAACCATACTCACAATCTAGGTAACTTTATATTTCTTTGTAAAATATGTGTATAAATGGCAATTCCTACAATACCACTAAGAAAGTGTCAACCACTCAAAATAATAGTTATGGGCCATTTTATGTAGTATAAAGTATTTATTTTTTCATGCAGCAGGTATAAATTGAGGCAAATATTTGTACTGAAACTGTACAGAAAGATTTGATTTTTATCCACAAAATGAAGGGTAAGTGTGAAAAATGGAACCCACAATTTGGGAAATTGGACCAAGTGAAATGAAATGAGTCACATGTGGCTCAATCAACTGACCACATTTTGGATTCTAATATATTCAAAGGCCCTACAATCTTTGTACTATCAGCCAGTTCTGATGTAATTGCTTATTGATTTTCTTTTTTCTTTTTCTTTTTTTGAATAAATTTTGATTTTTTTTTCTTGAAGTTCTGACACCAAATCCACCCCACAATAGATATGTTTTTGCCTGATATTTTTAAAATTTCCCACATAATGAATTTTTATAGAACAAAGAGATAGAAAAATTCTCTTGTTTTTGGCAGAATTGGATGAGAAGTTTTAAAATGGGCAGAATTGCTATTGCATGAGCAAATTTGAAGAAAAAAGGGAAGAGAAAGCAAATTTGTCCTTTAATTTGATGATAATACAATTTATCAAAATCTATACAAAATTTATCTACTGTTTTATTCCTCCAATTTTAAAGATTTATCCAATTAATCTAATTCAAAGTCTCATTATTTTTATCAATGAAGTTTTAACTCTTGCCTTTTTAGAAGGCAAGATCGATGATGATGGTTATTTTTCCTCAATAGAATAGGTTTTTTTTTGAAGGAATTCCTCAATATAATAGTTGATTGATTGCTCCTCAAGACAGCATATTTAGCACATCAAAATTGTTGCCTTCACATTATTTTCCTCATTAATTCTCAAGATTCCTTGTAGAATGAACATGCTCAACTTGAAACAAGGGTCAACCTAATTAATGTAGCAAATTATTGGTATAGAGCCTTTTCAGCTTCCAAAAAAAAAATCAGTATAGCTATTTAACTCTCATTTATACTAATTACTCAAGTCTAGTACTAATTTCTCTCTCATATATTAATTCCGTACCCAAATATAGCAAAAAAAATGGAATATAAATTTCTATATGAATATTACTTTGTGCAAAAGGGGACCAAATTGAAAAATAATTCACTAGTATGTATGGCTGGCTTTTCTAAC
This sequence comes from Juncus inflexus, assembly GCA_024447665.1. Taxonomy (NCBI): domain Eukaryota; kingdom Viridiplantae; phylum Streptophyta; class Magnoliopsida; order Poales; family Juncaceae; genus Juncus; species Juncus inflexus. The sequence goes on from JAJHPC010000010.1 coordinate 3,855,998, forward strand.
AAATTTGGACTCTTATCTTTTAAAAGAGTGAGGGTGACCTTGTTGTTGTAGAATGTCTCACTAAATTGGTATAGAACATTACATCCTACCTAACGTTATTTTTTATTAAAATTATTATAAAATATACTTTCATTAACATGAAATTTACTCCTCCAAAAAAAAAAATTAGCATGAAATTTAGTTCTTACGTTCTTAAATTTTAATACAACCTGTTTCCTATTAAAATAAGAGCAATGACCTTGCTAATTTTTTTTTTTGAAGGAATTAAGGGTCATCCAAGAAGGATTTCCCTTTTCTCATTAATATGGAACAAAATGTACAGGTTTTGAGGCCTACATTCACTATGCATCCTCACTGACTGATTTACAAGACTCACCACTTGCAACTCAACAAATAACAACACTTTGAAAAATCATCCTACCAGCCTATTGCATTGCCTGTTTATCATTAGATTTTGATTAATCTAAGCCACAAATTCGTAGTATAAGTCTTAATACTCCACATACATTCCTCCACTCGGATCATATCACCTTGAAATTTTGCACAACTAAATGTGCCAACAGATCCAACCCCTTCAAGTCTCTCATTTTCATTTCATTTCTTTGTTTGTCACATAATTTGAGAGTTCTCAATTGGTAATCACGATTGTTTCTTGCTGAAAACCTATTAGTCCACATACACCCTGCTCCATACCTTGCTCATTTTATTGGCTAACTTATATGTAAATATGTACAAGATAGTATATGGATGGAAGTATAAGAAACCAAACGTGTGAGTTTGGAAGAGATAGGGATACAAAATAATTATTAATTAATTTGGAAGTTTGTATATTACAAGACACGACAATACCAATTAATTTTCCACAGTAGTATCCAATATTATAATTTATGATCAATGTTTCTTGATTGTATCTATTTTTGTGTTTATCTTTTTTTTTTCTAAATATTTGGGGCAATTTGGCATCTTAACTCTTAACATATCAAATATAAAATTCATAATGAGATACGAACTTTAATTTTTTTTAATGTATTATCTGTATTTAAACAAAATAGAAGAATTTGTTTCATGAAATGAGAAGAGAAAATATGGATTAATTAAGACTAAGGAGAGATATGCATATAACATTGGAAATGGTTTGAGACTAATACAACATTTTTTAAGCTCGAACGGGCCATAAATTAGTGGACTTTGCTAAATATCAATTGTGTGTTACACAAGATTATTTTTCAAGATCATTCAGCATTTAACGGGACTCGAGTTTGAAAATTCTCTCAAAGTTCAACAATGTTTTATTGCTTGAGCTAAAAAAAATTTACTAGGCTTTACGAGAGATTTCAAGCTCAAGTCTTGACGAATGCTAGAATTATTTAAAAACGATCTTCTGCAGTACAATTTTTATTTACCAAAACCTTTGAACTCAGCACTAAAAATGGTTTAGCCTAAGATTTTTGTCGTGAAATACAACTTAAAACCAATACTACTATAATATCTCAAATATTTTGACACTCAATATATCTTTTTTTCTTATTTTTTATTATGCATTATAGAATATATATATATATATATATATATATATATATATATATATATATATATATATATATATATATATATATATTTTCAAGGGCATAAATGATACTTACATTTTTCTGGAACAAGACAAATGTTGCTTAAACCTAAGTAAATGCTATTGCTTGTTTAATACTATACAATGACAGCCATGCATTTGGATATGAAAAATTAGACCATGAACAAAAAACAATGTAATTTTAAATCACGAGTGAAAAATCTAGTTGATGTCGTCTAAATCCGCTTTTAAAAGAAGCACTTTTTATGTATTAAATATATTTATTATTTCTCATTTGAAGTATTTAATCTTTTATTGTACTATTAATGATAAATGAAATCACATAAATATTGAAGTAAATCAAAGTATAAAAAGATCAGAAATAATGATCCAATTTACTTGCATTTGTATTTTAGTTATTTCCTATATGTACAATTATGTCAATCTCACTGTATTATTACAGACTGTCATATGGACATCATACCAAAAAAAAAACTATCTTGTTCACTATATGGTACGGTACTGATCATGACTCATGACTCATGAGTGGGACTCACGAGGCACTTAATTATTGTTGCCTCTGATTTCTCTTTAGAATCTCTTTGATTGAAAAAAATTACATGGGTTTATTCAGCTCAAAATGATATTTACAATATTTTATTATAAATATAAAAATAACATCTAATATTGTAAATTTATCGCTTCAAAAAAATATTGTTAATTTATCTTCATAACTGCTTTTTTTTTTGCAATTTTTCATATTTATTATTTACTAAAAATTCATGATAATAATTAATATCACGGACTGAAGAGTCTGTTTTTTATTTGAATTAGTACATACCAAAAAGTTCACTGATGGCTTTATTCTTATGAAACTAATCACTACCCTATAAATTCTTCCCCTTTTTTCGTGAAAAGGCCAGCCAAAGCTGTCCTTAAAGGCCGTAATTATGCCGCTTTTATCCTATTAAAAACTAAATATAAAAAGAAAAAGGGGAATTAACAAAGCAAATTTGAAGACACTATTTGCTCAAATTTCCTTTTTCTGAGAGAATCTTCACAAAAAGAGCACTTGCAAGAAAAAAAGAAAAGAAAGCACTATGCAAAAAGAAAAGAAAATCTCACACAAACAACAGAGAAAGATAGTGAAAATTTAAAGATTTTGAAGAACCAGACGAAATCCATGTGACTTCTCCAGCTCATATCTCTCTCTCTCTCTCTCTCTCTCTCTTTCTCTCACTCAAAATTTGATTTGTCTTGTAAGCAATCATTCATTCATTCACGCCCTTGGCAAAACTTAAATTTTCCTTTATATTAACCCTTGCACTACAAAGTAACACAGCTTCACACTCTTTTCCTTTCTTTCCCTATATATAACCCACTTAAATTTATCTCTCCTCAATCCACCATACAAAGATTCTAAAATACATCACCATGATTCCAAGGCTAATCGTATCTCTCATTCTGTTTCTCTCTACATCATGCCACGTGTCAGCCTCCAACAGGCGGACATACATAGTCCACATGGCCAAATCCGAGATGCCGGCCGAATTCTCTCACCACCAAGACTGGTATGACTCTTCTCTTCAATCCGTCTCCGGCTCGGCTAAGATATTGTATCATTATGACACAATCACTCATGGTTTCTCGACTCGACTTACCGAAGAAGAAGCCGAAGAGCTCTCGTACCAATCTGGCGTCCTTTCCGTAAACCCAGAAATCCGGTACGAGCTACACACAACTCGCACACCGGAGTTTTTAGGGTTAGACAAGGCCGGTACCGGGTTGATACCGGAATCTGGTACGGGGAGTGACGTGGTGGTTGGTGTGTTGGATACCGGTGTTTGGCCAGAGAGGAAGAGTTATGATGATGCGGGTTTTGGACCGATACCGGCCGACTGGAAGGGCACATGTCAAGTTGGTAAAGATTTCAACTCGACGGCTTGCAACCGTAAGTTAATCGGTGCACGGTTTTTCTCAAGAGGTTATGAAGCTAGCATGGGACCGATTGACGAAACTAGAGAATCGCGGACTCCGAGAGATAATGATGGACATGGGACTCACACGTCAAGCACTGCAGTTGGTTCGGCTGTATCTGATGCGAGTCTTTTAGGTTACGCGTCTGGAACGGCACGTGGCATGTCGGCCAAAGCACGTTTGGCAGTGTACAAGGTTTGTTGGCTTGGCGGTTGTTTTAGCTCGGATATATTGGCAGGCATGGATGCAGCTGTATCAGACGGATGTCACGTCATGTCTCTCTCTCTAGGGGGTGGTTCGGCCGATTATTACCGTGATAGTGTGGCTATCGGTGCGTTTAGCGCGATGCAAAAAGGAGTATTTGTTTCATGTTCGGCTGGTAATGCGGGGCCCGGTTCGTCGACTTTATCAAACACGGCACCATGGATTACTACGGTTGGGGCCGGTACATTGGACCGTGACTTTCCGGCCTACGTAACGTTAGGAAACGGAAAGAATTACTCTGGAGTGTCGTTGTATGGTGGCAAACCGCTGCCAGATTCACCTCTTCCGCTCATTTATGCGGCAAATGCTACAAATTCAAGCAATGGGAATCTTTGCATGCCAGGCACGCTTATACCTTCGAAAGTGGCTGGAAAAATCGTGCTTTGTGAACGTGGAATTAACGCTAGAGTTCAAAAGGGATATGTGGTGAGTGGTGCTGGTGGGGTCGGCATGGTGTTGGCCAATACGGCTGCTAATGGAGAAGAACTCGTGGCAGACACCCATCTTTTACCGGCCAGTGGCGTAGGAGAAAAGGCCGGTGATGAAATCAAATCTTATCTTTTATCCGACCCGAATCCTACGGCCTCGATTCAATTCGGCGGGACCCAAGTCGGCATTCGGCCATCCCCAGTAGTAGCAGCTTTTTCGTCTCGCGGGCCCAACACGGTTACTCCAGAGATATTGAAACCTGACCTAATCGCACCAGGTGTCAACATACTTGCCGCCTGGACCGGTGCAGTAGGGCCCACCGGTTTGTCTGTGGACACACGTCGTGTTGAGTTTAACATCATATCAGGTACATCAATGTCGTGCCCACATGTTAGTGGGCTCGCGGCTTTGCTCAAGTCGATTCATCCTGATTGGAGCCCTGCTGCTATAAGATCTGCGCTCATGACTACAGCTTACTCTGCGTATAGTGGTGGCAATCGGATTTTAGATGTCTCGACCGGGAAACCAGCAACGCCATTTGACATTGGTGCCGGACATGTTGACCCTCCGAGCGCGGTTGATCCTGGGCTGGTTTACGACCTGACGCCAGACGATTATCTGGACTTCCTATGCGCGCTGAACTACTCATCGTTTCAGATTGCCAGTGTGGCAAAACGTGCGAACTACACGTGTGATAGTACGAAAGAGTATTCCATTTCGAACTTGAATTATCCTTCTTTCAGCGTGGGTTTCGCCACGGCAAATGGCGACGCAGCTGGATCAGGAACCACCACGGTGAAGCATGTTAGAACGGTAACTAATGTGGGATCCGCTGGGGTGTACAAGGCCGCTGCATCAGCAAGTGTGATGGGTGGATCTGTCAGCATATCAGTCGAGCCGAATGAATTGAGTTTTAGTAAAAGTGGGGAGAAGAAGAGTTACACGGTGAGCTTCACCGCTCCGTCTTTGCCGTCTGGTTCATCCGGGTTCGGTCAGTTGGTCTGGTCAGATGGGAAACATGCGGTTTCTAGCCCCATAGCGCTGACATGGACTTGATCAATAATGAAGTATTAGGGATCAAAATGCAAGTTTTATTTCTTTTATTATTAGATCAAAGGGGCCTAATTAAGGGCATTTACATTTAAGAATATGACAGGAGAAAAGGATGTTGGGCTTGAGATTTGAGTGTTTTATGGGGGTGGTAAAGAAAAAATGGATGAAGGGAAGGAAAAGAAAGAACGTGTTATTTGGTAAATTGTAAATTAATTAATTAATTAATTGGTGAGTGATTTTTTAGATGTTAATTGTGGACAATTATTAAGGATGAAATGGAAAAAAATTATGAGGTTCTTTTTTTGTTGTTGGTTGGATATTGCTTTCTTTTAGTTGCTTTTTGACTTGATCCAATGGATTATTGTTGGTTGGTTGGATTTCAATCCAAAAGGCTGCCTGTTGTTGTCACATGGAATAGAAGAATGTGGGGCTCTTTTCAATCTGGAATTGAAAATTATTTAGGAAAAAATAATTTTTACTTTATGCATTCCCTTTTCTTATTATATAATACATGCAGGTTTATGAGTTTCTCTTTTATTTTGCTGCCTAGAAGAATGATTCTTGCTTCGAATCATTACTATGATAATCGAATTATTATATTAATCATAGTAAATTTAATATAGTGCTATTTGTTTAGATAGTAAATAAATTTCTCTCTGCATATTCAGTTAAATAAAGAAAAATATTTATGAGATTTGAATGTACAGCCTCTAAGCAACATGGAATGCACTAAACAAACTAGATTATAGACTATTAACAATTTTTAATAATTTACTTTTTTTAATAATCAAAAAAGAAAAAAAAAGGCAACCATATGTTTATTAAAAGAAAAAAAATAAATTAAGCAAATTCAAGTTTCCTCATAAATTAAAATATGTAGATAGAATGTCCAGATCTTCCTATCTAATCTTCAATTAAACTTCAAAAAAAAAAAAATGAGCTAGTCTGAATGATAATGAGAATATTGAATGAATGTAACCTTGTCCATATTGGTACCAATTGTGGTGAGACATTTTCAGCAACAAAAATTTCCGAGATTTGTAATTTCGGCCAGTACTTACTGACTGATATCATTCCTCACCACAGTGGTACCAGTACAATATCAATTTGGTTTCTTCCTACTTATTTCGCAAATCTTGATGTGTATGCACTTTTAAGCTCCCAACATTTGAGGATTTCCAATTTTGGTTTAACAGATTATAGTTTTGTTTCTTATTCTATTTTTCCTTTTCCCTTATAATCCTCAGCACGTATATGTGATTGAACCTGCAAATTGAATAATTTAAAATAACAATCAGTTTTATCAAGAATAATACAGTAAAGCAGCGAAAGGCATCATATATAGGCCTGTCAACGGATCAGATCGGATCGGGTCGGGTTTGCCATCCCGACCCGAAAATTTCGGGTTTTACCCGAACCAAAATCTGGAACTATTAATTACAGGTTTATTTTTCAATATGTAAACCTAAACCCGATTCAATTCTTCCATTTTCAAAATAATCCATAAAAAATTAAATTACAAAATAATCCATGATCAAATTACTAAATTGTCCATAAAACATTTATAAAATAGTTCAAATTGCATAACATTCATAAACGTGTGGATGAGAGGATTGAAGATATGAATGTTTAGGACTTAGGATTAAGAGTATATTTGTAATTTTATTTTCGGCTCGGGTTCGGATTACCCACAAGTCGGGCATCTGTAATACCATACCCGACCCAAACCCGGCTTTATTTTTTAATCTATACCCGATCCATGGGTTTTCTTATCGGGTAAAACCCGATCCGTTCGGGTCGGATTAGGGTTTTACCAGATCCATTGACAAGTTTAATAAAAAATCACTAAAACTAGAGAGATACCTCATCTGGCATATTTTTAATTGAATTTCAAAACCATTGCTGCACTAGCTCCTCCTCTTCATTATTAACATCATCGCGCACGTTCAGCTGAAAACAGAATTTAAAAATTAACAAATGCAATCAAATCATATTCAATCTAAGAAAGGCACAAATTTGCGTGTTTGCTCAGCATACCTGGGCATAATGCTTGTTACATTGAATTTTCTTCCAATTTAATAGCTTCGGACAGTTCGAAATACCAAGATGCATGAGTGTTTTTGGAAACTTTTCATACAAAGAAATCTGCAGGTTTGGACATGCAGAAATCTTGAAGGTCTCGAGAAGGCCAAGAGAGCTGATTCCAGTAATAGAACGGAGGTTGATGCATTCCTCAACGATTAGATTCTTAAGAAAAGGAATTTTCGTTTTATTTAGATGAAGCGATCTTATGTTCCTCGATTTGGAAACTGTAAGAGACGTGAGCGATGGTTGGTCTAAGCAGCTGAGCATGTCTTCACTAGCTTCTCCACATAAACTCAACCTTGTTAGGGTAGGGAAAGAGGGAAGCGTCTTCAGCAAACCACAGTTTTCTATTACTAGATCGATTAAAGAGGAAGATAAGCGCTCGGGAAGAACCCTAAGCTCGGGACAATCAACTAATTTAAGGGTATGAAGGGAAGAAAATGCGCTCTCGCTGACTGCAGTCCACTCAGACCAGTTCAGCATGTCCCTAAATTCCAATGTCTTCAGCGACTGGAATGCAGTGACTGCACAATCTCCGGAGCAAAACTCACTACCAACACATCTTACGTACGACCGCATGGATCGAATGAGGAGGTTTTCCAACTTTGACAGTTGGCCAAGTGTAGGAAGAACCTTATATCCACATTCACCACCGACTAGTGATAGAGTCGCCAATTTAGAGAAGGAGGAATCACCCAGCCAGCTTGGGAATCTAGAACCACCATACTTGTAAATATGCAACTCCTTGAGGTTTTCATGTGGTCGTAGGGTGTGAAGTACCTGCTCCTGGAAATTCGAGTCAGGAGCGTAGCATAGTTCTTTATTTACATCTATGGAACCGAGTTGAGTTGAATGAAAGCATGGGGTAGAGGGTTCACTAGAAAAGTTAAGTGTTAAAGCTTCCAAGTGACTTTTATTGTGCAAACTTGCTTCCTCCGCTTCTTCCAAGCTTGTCAGGTTACTTAATCCCGCAATAAGTAGCTCTCCTCTAAGATTCACCAAACCCTTTAGCTCGCTCAATGCACAATGCAAACCACCTCTCTTAACATCAAACCTCGGTAGCGTTCTTAGCTTAATCAAATTTCCAATTCCATGAGGCATGCACAAACCAAAACTCTTTTGGAAGTTGAGGATTTGCAGACTAACCATGCTTTTTATTCCTCCGGGTAGTTCTTTTAGGGGGCAGTTTGTTAGCTCTAAGATCTGCAAATAGTACAGACGGGATATAGATTGAGGTAGCCTTTGAATATGGGTGTTTGTGAGATCAAGTAATCGTAGTTGTTTCAGGTTGCCGATTGAGTCCGGCAATATTTCAAGATGAGTGTCTCTTAGAATCAAGCATCTTAGTTGATTATGTAGTGGGAAAATTTCAGGTGGAATTGTAAACTTTACACCACCATACTTCCATGTATTTCCTTGATTTAGTATTTGGAGTACCCGCAGATGCCTGCACCTTTTCAAAGGTTGTAGGTCAACAGTCTCGGGTGAATTAGGCAAAATTATCGATAAATATCGAACATCCGTAGAAATCTCATGCAAGCAATCATGCTTTACTGCTGAAAATTCTTTGCCTGCAACAAACCGCGCAAAATCATGCACCAAATCATGCATGACAAATCCAAAATTTAACCTACGATACTCATTGTTCCGTTGAATCATCCCCCTTTGCAATAATTCATCAGAAACCAAAGAAACAACATACTCAGATTCTTTACCAATATCCTCAGGTTCATTACCTTTTTCTTCAAGGAGACCCACAGACATCCAAAATTTTAGTAAGGTGTTCTGAAGGAAAACATGACCCCTAGGGTACATGGAGAGGAAAAGAAAGCATTGTTTCACTTTAATTGGCATCGCCTCATAGCACATTTTCAGAGGTAAGAAAGCCTCGTCAATCAAACTACCTGATCCTTCTCTCCACCTTTCCAAAATACTTTCCCAATTCCGTTCATCAGGGTCCAGCCGTAGAGCTCTTGCAACAACATTAATATATAGTGGAACACCTCCACACTTGGCAGCAATATTTCTACCAATTTCTAACTTGTTTTGGCTATTTACATCTACAGACCTAAAAGCAATATTTTGGAACATAGACCAACTGTCCTTAAAGTTTAAGCATTCTAAACTAACTTGAAGAGTTGCTTGCACAATTTTGGCTGTTGATGTAGAACAAGTTGTTATTATTATTTTACCCGATTGTGCATAATGGAAAGGGGCTAAGAAGCACTCCCAAAGGGATGCATTCTCATGGCAAACATCATCCAATACAATAAAATAATTTTTCCCCATTAATTCCTTCATAAGCTCCTTCTGGAGCTGGGTTTGATCTTTTAAGGTACATGTTTTCTTCCCAAAAGACTGAAGAAGGTTTCTTGTTATGGTGGTAATGCAAAAACCCTCAGACACATCGGCCCATCCTTGTAAATTGAAATTGGTAGATATGGTATGATCATTATAGACCAGCCGAGCAAGTGTGGTCTTACCAACACCAGCCGGCCCAACTATAGAAAGAACAGAAATAGAACCACTATCATCGTCACTTGAGAGCGAAAAATCAGTAATTGTTTTTCTTACGTGCTCTCTGTTAAAAAAATAATTAATTTCCCTAAAGAAGATCGGTAACCAATTTCGTGTCTCAATCACAATTGACCGCCCATCACCATCCTCTCTCATCAATTGGAGAGCACTCACACTTCTGCTAATTTCGTAAAATCTCTTTAGCACCTCAGTCAGCCTGGCAGCTAAATCATCTGGAAGAACTAATTTAGAAACTGGATGAAAGGTTTCATTTTTAACTCGCAGCACCTCATAACCACACTCATCGACCAGATCCTCCGCATAGTAGGCAATTTCCTTCAATTCGCCCAGCCAAAGCTCCACAGATCTGTCCAAACTGCTCCTCTTTTCAGCATCGCCAAACACCTCACTGGCTCGAATTATATGTTTCTCCAACTTCCGCAGATTATCCACAATTCTAGACCGCAAGTGGTTGGGCGAGTCGCTGAGGAAAAAATTGATCCGTGCTCTTGTGGATCTTAGGGTGTGTAATGTCAAGCAATGAGCCATCTGGTTCGCGCCAAGGAGGGCTCTGAGAATGAAATTTCAGAGGTTTGAGGACTAAAGATGGAAGGGACAATTTGAGTTAATTGGGAAAAGTTCTTATTTTTTTCATCTAGAAAACACACACACAAAAAAAAGAAAAAAAAAAAAGTAAGAGTATGAACCGATATATGGAGCGTAGGCTCCAAACCGAAGCTTTCAAAATTTGTGTGTGCAGCACGATCACAACGGTGCCATCCGGAGAGAGAGATTTGGGGGTTCCAAGAGGACGAGAAAGAATGTGAATCTCAAGAAAAAAAATTGGGGTTTGGTGGAATCTGGACCAATTAAAGAAAAAAAATGATATATTAAGAAATTCGCAAAAGGACCCTGAATTAGCATTATATCTAAACCGCAGAAAAGCCTAGTATTATTGAAAAGGGGTAATATCAGATATACCCTTCCAAAATCTCTAAATATCAAATTTACCCCTCCAAAACTAGAAATATCAAATTTACCCTCTCAAAACTAGAAAACTATCAAATTTACCCATCCAAAAGTTACAAAATATCAGATTTATCCAAAACTCTAGATTTAGCAAATTAATCATAATTAACTTTCTAAAAACTAATAAAATCAATATTAATAATTATAATGGACAAAAATGTCCCTTCTCTTTCTTCTTGTATTTGCTTCAACTGTATTAAACCTCCATTCTTTCCTTAACTCTTCACTTCTCTTTTTCTCTTCCTCATGCCATTTTCTCTCCTGAAGCATAGCAACCACGAGATAAGCCATGGCTAACTCTTGACCGTGCCTTCTTTCTTCTACACATGTTCTTCCTTGTTTCCATCTCTCTTCTTGTCCATCTCTCCCTTTTTTCCTTTCTCCCCTCTTGCTATAACCCTAAAATGGACAAAATAAAGATGGATGAAATTGAGTATGAAATGTCAATGGAGTTGGATGAAATAGAGATGGGAGAATATGGTTGAATCACCTCCTATAGTATGTGAATTTTGTTTGCCTTTCTTTTCTAGAATTGTTCTTTTTTCTTCATGAAATAGAGAATAATTTTCTTATATTTGGATTTAGTTGTGATTATGAGGGGAAATTGCATATGAATTTGAGATTATTTGGGCAAATAATATTTTGATTATTTGGGATCACTGTAGGTGAAATTTGTTTAGCTTGTTTTAAAAATTATGATTTCTATTAGTGTCTTTATTACACAGTCCTTCAATAGTTCAATGTATAATTTATCAACAAAAAAATATGTAAGAATTGCATAAGATTTTAACCTAGTTTTGATTTTTTTTATATTAGACAAGCTCTCTCTAACTACAAGTGAAAAGTAAAATACGGGATACTTCAAATCAATCAAGAACTCAAGAAGGCACATCCTCCACTTGAATACCAAAGGTTTATTAAGGATATATTTAAGTTGTAGAGCACTTTGGGTATCAATAAAGTTGGATCATTTTGTTGTTTATTTTGGAGATTTGGAGATCAAATACTACAGAACTGTCATGTTACTTTGATATGGTAAAACTATCATGCTATTTTGTTATGGTAGTGTGATATTTTGTTAAGATGATAAAATGTTATTATTTTGGTATTTTGTTGTGTTAACTTGGATGATGTTTAATATCTAATTAAGAACATGCAATTTCAAACTTAAAACTTTTTGTATTTTAACTCCTTGAAACAAAAATATTTAAACAAAATGAACCTCACAAAAAGCATAGCTTTACCTATTTTTGCATTTCGAACTATACATACAAATTAATACAATTTATTTAAAAAAGTATATAAAAATACTATACATACGAATGAATACAATTTATTTAAAAAACACACACACACCAAAAAAAACTAGCACACACACATTTCTTCAAAGAGCCCCTCAATCTCTGTATCATTCAATGAAATATAATTCTTAACCATACATCAACTAATTATATCATAAATAAGACATTTAAGAAGCCTCTTCATCTCGGTGTGAGCCTCTCCCATTTTCTATCTGCACCTGAAATAAATTCCAAAAAAAAAAAATAAAAAAATAGCACTCAAAATATAAAACTTGAAAATGGATATTTTTGCTTTAATATTTTTTTGCAAATTGTATGTTCTTTTTGCTGTTTATCAAACCTGAGAATGAATATTTTTGCTAAAGAAGACCTGAAAATCAATTCCAAAAATCAATTAAAATATTGTTAATCAAACAACAGATTTGTGCTAAGAATTGTGCAGTGTGCTACGAATTCTGAAAATCAATTCAAAATTTTTGCTTATCAGACCTGAAAATCAATTAACAAATTATTAATATTTCTGCTAATAATGCCACAGGTATGTTCTTTTTTTACTGATTTTACAAAGATCCTTCTATTTGACGAGCCGAGAATTAGAAATATTTCTTTTTCTGGGAAGAAAATTAGGGATATTCAAAATATAATTGTGAAGGTTCAAAAAGGCATGATCTTGCCCAGTGAGGAAATAAATCAAACACTTCTTGCAAGAAAAATGTGGATTATTACAAGGCCAATTCAAACGGAGCGAGAAGCTAGTGAGAAACTATACAATTTAAGCAACTAAAAATATCAAAATTTCTTAAAATTATTGTAAAATAATTAAATATAGCTCCAAATTTCGAGTTAGTTTGAGTAGAAACAATACCTATTAAGAGAGGTGACTAATTCAAGCGTAAAGAAGATAGGAAGAGGAGAAAAGAACTCGAGTGGTTTAAGCTTGGAGAAGAGAGGGGAGTGGAGAAGAGGGTTTAGTACTTCATGGTGGAGAGAGTCGGAGGAGACCGAAAGAGTCGAGTGAAGAAGGGGCGGGCGAGGAACTAGACTGGAAAAGAGGCGAGGAAGGTTCTGGCCTCGCGTGGAGAGGAAAGGCTCTCAGGGTAGGATTGGAATTTAAACAAAAATATGTTCATCTGAATAAAATAGTTGTGTTTGGGTAAATTTGATATAAAATCGATTTTGGGAGGGTAAATTTGATATTTCGAAGTTTAGAGGGGTAAATTTGATATTTAGGGTTTTTGGAAGGGTATACCTGATATTATCCCTATTGAAAATTTACTAAAATTTTCCATTAAGAATTTCGAAAAGAGTGACGCTATTTTGTAGAGCGAATTTTTCTTCGTCTAGAACAACATATTAATTTTTCATTAAAAAATACCCAAAATGCTCTTGCTTTACTTAAGATAGATATTTATTATACAATTATTATTTTATTGAGTATTATTCCATTCTTAATTAATTCCTATAAAAATGACAACAAGCATTAATGCAATAAATCAAATATTCACTCAATTTTTGTTTCCTTTTTGCTCCATGCTCCATCATACTGATATTTCATGTCATTTTTCTATAAAGGTTAGGTTGGGTTTGAATTACATCATATAGACATATTCCGTTATATTTCAGTCTTTTATTTGAATTACACAAGTTGACATACGCTGAAAGTAAATTTATCTAAAAGAAAAAAAATGAGTATATTTATATATTTTTATTCTCATATCTAAATTTCTTTGCATAAAATTAGTTGTCCTTAAAATTTAGATGTGACGCACAAAATATTTTTTAAAAGAATAATAATAGCTAAAAACACCTTCTCCTAATGTAATGTAAAATTATAAATATAGAAAATAGTCAATTACTACCAAATTTATTATATACATTATTTATGTATAAAAAATTATTTGCAAATTTTATTTCAATTTTTCAAAATTATAATTTTATATATTTTATATCAAAAGCAACAATACAATTGAAATATTCACAAAGCATAGCACGTGTATTATCATATTAAAAAATAATTCTTCATGTGTATGAAATAAATTCTCCTAATTTTTCAAAAATTATTTTAAATATCTTGTATTTTTTTTTACTCATTTATATATAAATAAAAATAGGGTAAATTTCACCATAGGTCACTCAACTTTTCAAAAATGACCAAATAAGTCACTCAAGTTTCAATTGTCCCCTACAGGTCACTCAACTTTCAAAAATTATCAAATAGGTCACTCAACTTTTAATTGTCTCATATAGGTCACTCAACTTTAAAAAATAACCAAATAAGTCACCCGATTAATTAAAAAAAATCAAATAAGTCACCCGACTTGAGTGACTTTTTTGATAATTTTTGAAAGTTAAGTGACCTCTTTGATTATTTTTTTAAAATTGAGTGACTTATGTGGGATAATTGAAAGTTGAGTGACCTAGTTGATAATTTTTGAAAGTTGAGTGACATGTAAGGGATAATTGAAACTTGAGTGACTTATTTGGTTATTGTTGAAAAGTTGAGTGACCTGTGGTGAAATTTACCCATAAAAATAAGTGAAAGTGAAAGTAATTTACGATTTTGAAATAAATACAGATAAAAGGACTAATGCATGAATGAAAAAGTTATTTTATAGGGCCATCTAGCTATCGTATTTTAGGGGTATGTATGATATTTTGGGATTTTGTAAACGAGGGGGTATTTAGTAAAGTAGAGGTCTAGGCAATGTTGACTGTTGAGTAAAGACCAATCCCGTCTTGCTGATTTCTTTTTCTTTTTTTTTCGACTATACTCGTCTTGCTGATTTCGAATCTTTTCTTTCCATTGATTAAAGAGGGAATTTCGGGAATATATCCCTGCCAAAGTTCAAAATATCAAAATTTCTCTCTTAAAGGTTATTTATCTAATTAGTATCAAATTTATCCTTATCAATTTTTAATGATCATATACATCAATACAAATGAATGCCATAAATCATAATGTAAATATTTGACATGAAAATGTCATTCAATGTTATCACGTCCAAAAATCATTTATAGTATTGGAATGCGACAATCATCATGGTCTCAGGCACACAAGACATTCATTAGTCATTCACATAGAACAAATAAAGCAGAATTAATGTTTAAAACTTCAACATTATTCTAAAGTAATAAATGATAAAAGATGTCTGGATCAAGATGCATCTCTACTACTCAAATAATTAAACCTCCAACTAAATAAAATAAAGCTAAAATCTCAAATAATTAAACCTCCAACTAAATAAAATTAAGCTAAAATAAAATAAAAAAAAGATAGTCGGTCTCTCGAAATCCCAATCTTCAAAACTAACATCAACCTAGGCAGCAAATAATAAATAAAAAGGGATGAGTATTAATGTATTTAGTAAGAGATGAAAAACAAAAAGAGGCCTATAGATAAATCTAAATGCTGATCCATATTAATTTCTTGAATCTCATAATCCTTAAATCCCTAAATTTTTTGTTATATGTTTAATATTACATCTTAATGAATAATATTAAAATATCCTTTCAACTGTATGTCTTTAATAATTAATTCTTCTTTTCTCTTTTTATTTATTAACCAATCGGAACTCCAAATTTTTTTTTGGTAAGTCCAACCATTATGCACATTAGATCATTTAGATCTGAATAAACTCTCAAAATTGTTGTTTAAGTAAATCTTTTCACACAAATTATTGTAGATACCACTTAGGATACAATCCATATTTTCTCTTCTTTTTTCATTTTAATTAATTCAGCTTCTATTCCGAAATCCCGTCATAATTTTTTTGAAAATAAATATAGCTACATTATTAATAGTTATTAATTCTAAAAGATTTACTTTCACCATATTAAGCAACATCACTCTATAATCATATCCATTGGATTACAAATCTAAGGATTGATATTTTGACACATCTCACCTAATCATGTTCATTGAATTAATAATTTTAGGGGTTGATATTTTGACACATCTCACATATGTGCATATTATTATTATTATTATTATTATTATTATTATTACATTTAGCCACATCATCTTATAATTATGTCCATTGGATTACAAATCTAAAGGTTGATATTTTGACACATCTCAGCTAATCATGCCCATTGATTAACAAATTCAAGGGTTGATATTTTGACACCTCACATTTGTGGATCAAATTATTATTATTATTATTATTATTATTATTATTATTATTATTATTATTATTATTATTGATTAACAAATTCAAGGGTTGATATTTTGACACATCTCACATTTGTGCATCAAATTATTATTATTATTATTATTATTATTATTATTATTATTATTATTATTATTATTATTATTATTATTATTATTATTATTATTATTATTATTATTATTATTATAAATATTAATATAGTTATTAATTCTAAAAAAAATTCTCTTATCTCATTAAGCCACATAAGCATTTGATATTGATCATTAGATTGGATCATCTAAAGGTTAAGATTTAGCCATGTGTCATCTTAACGCAAGATTTTTAAAAAAAAAAAAATTAAGATTCAATCCAAGTATATGTAAGTGTATATATTGGCAAAATTATATCCGAATCAAAATTACCCGTATTTGGCATAATAGAAATTCATATTCAAATATGGTATGGATTTGATTGTCGATTTGGCTCTCGGATACGAGATAATATATGTATATGGATAATATAAATATCCAGATAATTTGTTATTCATATATTATTCATTTTCGAATATTTCACTCTATATAGAATATGTATGTATATACGGATGCATATACTTATTTTTTTTTAATTATATTCGGATACGGATATTATCTATATCCATGTTAACATTTTATACATGTAAAGTTGTAAACGGGAAGGGTATTATCCGACCGACCTGTATCCATATCTGCAAAAAAATCATATCGAAATCAAAATTATCTCGTATCCGACCATATACAAATACTAATTGGGATAATCTTATTTAGATACGGATACATATTAGATTATCGATTTGACTCCGCATATAATTTGTTATTCGGATACTATCCATTTTCGGGTATTATACTCTCTCTCTCTCTCTCTCTCTCTCTCTCTCTCTCTATATATATATATATATATATATATATATATATATATATATATATATATATATATATGAATTTTTTTTATCATATTCAGATACGGATATTATCCATATCCATATTAATATTTTGTAGCTATTTCTATTAAAATTTTCTTAAATATTATTATAATTTATTAACTTTGTCATGACAAATAATTAAATGCTTCGAAAAATAATACAAATATTTGAAATGAATCAGTATTTGTATTCGTATCTAACAATATCCAAACGATGTTCGTATTCTCTAAACTGAATTTGTATTTAAATCTTTCCACATTCGTATCCGCATCATTAATATTTTGAATCTTTGTAATACCTAAAATATAAAAAAATAGAGTCATTTTGTTTTAGAGAGAGAGAGAGGTGTAGAGTGTGGGGCCGGGTGAAGAAAGAGAAAGAGGGAGGGTGAAAAAAGAATAGAGTTTTGTTAGGGTGCTCCAAATATATCACCATCTAAGTAATAATCACGATATGATTATTTCTAGAACTTTTATTTTATTTTATTTTGTTTTAACCATCAAATATTTTAGAATAATCATATGTGGGGAGGGGCATTATTTTGTTTATTTTTATATTTGTGCCATTCTCATATATTTTTCTAGTTGTTTTGCTTCATTGTACTAAACATAAAAATGAATAAGTTCAGCTTTTGTAATTTCTCTCAAATTAACAACCCAATTACAAAAATATGTTGAACATGTATTAAAGAAAAAAATGTAAGTCATTTATTAAAGTTAACTTATAAAACAAAATAAAATATAACAATTTTTTTTATTGAAATAGATGGCTCTTTGTCCCACTTCTATTTTTGATGCTGATGAGAATTTTACTCATAACCTATGATTTGTGATGGCTTTACACTTAATCACTAGATTATGAGTCTATTAGCATAACAACTTATTTTTTGAGTTATTTATTCATACATAACAATAATTTATAAATAATTCATTCACTTAGCACAAAAAAATATTTCATCCGAACACGTTACATGTGCCATTCAATAATATATAAAAAAAACTGATAGAAAGACAAACAAACAATTAAGGGCGCATCAATTATTGAGACATGGATTAATATCAATTTTCTTTAATTTTCATCATTGATTTTCATGGTGGAGGGATAAAGATGAGGAGACCAAAAATCATGGAGGGGACAAGGGGTTGATTTATGTTTCCATGTGTGAAAATTTTTAATTGATTTAATTTATAATTACTGAATTGACAAGAAAAAAGATTTAGTCAATAAACAAAAATAATAAATGGAAAAATAAAAGACATCATTAATAAAGAATATAATTGACATTTAACTTAAAAAATTTAAAATTGCTCTTAATTAAATTAAACAATGCTAGCTCTTCATAGCATCACCCAAAAATAATTCCCAATTTGGTAATAATCACCTTCTCTTTCTGCTTCCCAAACCGCTAGAGGTCTTGCCAATGTTGACCGGTGAGCAAGACCTTTTCTTTCCATTGATAAAATTGAGTCTGGTTAAGCCAGGCACCCAGTACAAAACTTCCAATTTCCTTCCCTTCATCTCGCCAAATGCCTAAGTAGACTAACAGAGTAACAGGAGATCTAGAAAGAGAGAAGAATAAAGATGAGTTTACAGGCCT
Organism: Juncus inflexus; assembly: GCA_024447665.1. NCBI lineage: Eukaryota > Viridiplantae > Streptophyta > Magnoliopsida > Poales > Juncaceae > Juncus > Juncus inflexus. Next base: position 3,874,923 of record JAJHPC010000010.1, read on the forward strand.
GCTTTGATTGGGCAGCTTCAACGATCTCCTCTCTAATTTCCCCTAGACCAAGTCATGCTGGCGATACAGAGGATGTAGTTTTGAAGAATCTAGATACCACGATGCGTCGCATACAAGCCTTGATCCATGATTATGAGAAACCGAGATCTAAACCCATGATGCACACAGAACAACTTCTCCTCAAGGAGCTCAAGGATGTGGCTTATGATGCTGAGGACGTGCTGGATGAATACGCTTACCTTGTCAAAAAAAACCGGATTCAAGCTCTGCATGAAGCTGGCTCTAGCCGCCGCAGGCGCAGGGATGAGGTGGACGAGCAGGTAATATTATTTTCTTTTTATTTTTCTCAAAAAATTGCGAAGTTTTATTTTTAAATAACTCATTGGATTGTTAGATTTGTTAAATATTGAACTAAATATGTTCGTCGTGACTCGAACTTGAATCTCTATCAAACTTGATATGATGTCTTACCATTTGAGCTAGCAAGTTTTGGCAAAAAATTGCGAAGGTTGCCAAAGCTTGATAATTCAAGCGGTAAAACGCCCTTGAAAACATTAGAAGAGGTCCTAAGTTCAAGCCATGACAAAGTATTTAGAAAAATTGATATTTACCTAGTCACTTTTATAAGATTTTGAAAATTTCTCTTCCTCTAAGAGGGGCTACTGAAAAACTCCGATTTAGGGGGTGAACTCTTTGGAGCATCCTATTGAGACGGTATGGTCCAATACCACCAAACTCTAGATCGAATTATGTGAATCAAAACAACAGAAGTCTACCTTGAGTCCAAGTTTGCATACCAAATTAAAAATAAAACATTAGTTGCAAACAAGATCTTCTGGAATATAAAAAATCTTGTAAGAGAGCTGTTTCAGTCTTTTCTTTTGTTTTCTCTTTCTCTCAACTTGATGTGATATGAGAAAATGATTCCTTGATTACCGTGTGCCGGATGAAAAAGTTAAAGTTAACCCCATAGGAGGTAAAAAAAAAATCAATCCACTTTATAGGGGATTTTTGAAGAATTTGAAAAGTTAGGGGTTTTTTGATAAATTCCAGAAAAGATAGGAGGTTTTTGAAGAATTTCCCAAATAACAATATATATCTATAATAAAACCATTAATTTATCTAACCATATATTAATAAAATAAGTAATGATATTGAACCTTATTAATCTAACCAGATAATGCAAGGATTTGAATAATACAAAAATCATGAAAATATTTACTAACTAAAATAATTAAACCATATTTAAATAAAATAGAGTTGCATCAGTGAAATTTGCACCACCGGATACACTAATTAAATGACTCCAAATGTAGTTAGTTCGCATTCATAACTAACTCGCCATGTATATTCCAGAACCATGATTTCTAATTAGCCCATCAAAACATATTTTGCGATGCTTCTTTAATTAGCTCACTCACTTTTTCCGTAATTATGCTTTTGCTAATTATCATATTCCTTAAAAAATCTTGATATATTTGATATTACTTAACCGTTCAGCATATTTTGATTTTGTTTGTTTTTGGTGACATATGCAAATACAGAATTGCTTTTGGCCTCAAATGGGTACTAATAATATCAAGAGTTAGATTCTATTATAACATGTTTAAGAAACTTTATGAGGATATCTTTCTTGCAGGTTACTGTGCCGGTTCCTAAAGAATTGGAAAACAAAATTAAGGAGATTCTCAAGAAATTTGATCATATCAATAATCAATGGGATAGTCTCCGATTATGGGTCACAGATGGAGGTATGAGGAGTGGTGTAAGTGACACGGAGACTAGCTCTCTCCTTTGTGAGGCTGATATTGTTGGAAGGATGGATGACAAAGAGAAGGTAATTGAGATGATATTTGCAGAAAATGCAGGATTGTGCCCGGTCTCTGTTTTGCCTATTGTTGGGATGACTGGGATAGGAAAAACAACACTTGCCAAACTGGTCAACAAAGATTCAAGGGTTCAAGAGGGTTTTGATCTAAAAGGATGGATCTTTTTGGGTGGGAACTTTAATGTTAAGGCACTGACAAAAAAGATTATTGAGACTTTCACATGCAAGAAATGCGATTTAACGGAGTTAAACGAACTTCATAAAACACTGGAGGAAATGGTAAGAGGTAAAACATTTTTCCTTGTATTGGATGATGTTTCCAATGATACGACAGAAGCTTGGACCACCTTGTTAGCTCCCTTGATAAGTGCAAACTCTGGAAGAATAGTTGTGACCGCACAAGACAATCAGGTTGCAAAAATTAAGAACAGCAGACCCTTTTATTCCCTAGGCTACTTGCCAGATGAGGATTGTTGGTCCTTGTTCAAAAAATTGGTTTGTCCACGTTCCGAGTTATTGGAAATTGGTAGATCTATTGTTGATAAATGCAATGGCTTGCCTTTGGCAGTTAAAGCGATTGGAATTGCGCTTTCTTTTGAAAATGATGAGGAAACATGGAAGAATATTTTGGAAAGTGGCCTATGGGAATTGGCTGAATCAAGGGGTGTGATGTTTCCGGCTTTGAGGTTGAGTTATGATCGTATGCCGATACATTTGAAGCAATGTTTTGTTTTCTTTAGCTTGTTCCCTAAGGGGCATGTTTTTTCAAATGACAAAGTGGTAAGATTGTGGATGTCTTTGGGATTGCTTGAGGAATCTAGAGAAAAAGAACAGTTGGGCAGAGAGTATATTAAAAAGCTATTACAGTTTTCAATGATTCAAAACAGGCAACCAATGGACGCTTTTTCCTTGCACGACATTGTCCACAGTGTTGCGGAATCCGTTGCAGGTGAAGATTTTGTGATAGTGGATGAGGATTTAGTAACTAAAATTAACGATGAGATGTTTCAAATGGAGTATAGGACCTTAAATACCATAAAGAAGAAACGATATTCAGCAATGGTCCGCAACTTGACCACTTCTATTGGTTTTCAGACCTTGAGTGAGATAAATAAATTGAGGATGGTACAAGTCATACGATTTAGTTCAACTCAAGCACCCACTCAAAAAAATAAGCTCCTACCATTTAGCAAGCCTCATATAACTAGAATTCCAAATGAGTTGTTTCAACACTTGACTCATCTACGAAACCTGGATTTCAGTAATACTCTAATTAATACATTGCCAGAATCAATTGGCAATCTGATACAGCTCCGCTCTCTTGTTCTCACAAACACTGGTATTGAAAAGCTTCCTGAGACTATTTGTTTTCTCTATTGTTTGCAGACACTAGATCTAATGGGGTGTCCCTTTCAAGAGTTACCCAAAGGTATAAAGAATCTAGTTAAACTGAGGCATCTTATTTTTGAAAACTCAAATTATATATGTATGCCACGTGGGATTGGGTGGTTAAAGGACCTACGTACACTGCCGAGATTTGATGTTGGAAAGGGCAGTTGGCATTGTGAGTTAAGCGAGATAAATGAGTTGGCGAATCTGGAAGGAGAGCTTTGTATTGGAGGCCTTGAGAATGGCGGTATTGAGAAGGGGGATCTTGTTGGAATAGTGATTGTAAGTAAAAAGATTAATGTTTTGAGATTAGATTGGTCTAGTGGTGAACCTGGACAGTGTGAGCATGATATTGTGGGCACCTGCACAGAAACCACCTCCGGTTTAACTGCAAGTAATCAGCCGCTTGATAATGTAGCTACCGGATTACATGACCATGTATTTAAGATGCTCCAGCCAAATTCAGCCCTTAAAGAGTTGCATATTCACAAATATTGCGGCTCTGAGTTTCCGAGATGGTTAGCTGCTGCTTATTTACCCTGTTTAGTGAAAATATCACTTGTTGATATGGTACACTGTACTCGTCTCCCTCTACTTGGCCAGTTTCCGTCTCTCAAAACCCTCTGCATTCAATCCTTGTGGGGGGTGAAATCTATTGGCCGTGAATTTTGTTGGTGTGCTGGACCAACTGGGTTTCCAGCACTAGAATATCTGGAGTTCCTTGACATGATCAATTGGGTTGAGTGGTGTGAAGTGCGGAAAAATGATTTTACTTCCCTTAAGACCCTTAAAATTTTACGTTCTCCTATCCTTCAAAATCTTCCTCAGTTTTTATCTTCCTCTTTGACCAAACTGGTCATATTAGATTGTGATAAGCTGACTTGTCTTCCAAATCTACCTTCCCTCAAGAGCTTATCTTTGAAGGGTGGAATTAAGGAAAGCATGTTCTCGCTCTTGGATTTGCCCTCTCTGAGAACTTTGAAAGTTTGTTATTCGAGTAACATAAGATCTCTCAGTTTTAATGGTAGCAAACTGATGTCGCTTGAGGTATTAGTTATCCATAGCTGTCAGAATCTTGAGTCAGTTAGTGGTTTTAGTAATTTCAAATCCCTCAAATTCTTCAAGATTTGCAAATGCCAAGAGGTGATATTTTCTTACACTGAAGAGATTCCTCCTTCGGTCCGAAATTTGGACATTTCAGACTGCCATATGCTGCAAGGTTGGGAGCTATTTCACATGAACAAACTCATGGTTCAGGTATAACATTACTCTCTATATTTCATTTGTTCTTCGTTACGTGACTTAATTGCCAGCTTTTTTAAGAGAGAGTCAAAGGCTGATTTTACTTTATCACTTCTATTCAGCTGAACAATGATGGTGGTGATGATGATGAAGAGCTGAAAGCACTTGCAGAGCTTAGTGAAGCTGAAAACGAAGATGAGAGAATGGTTCATAGTTTCCTCCGAATGCGTCGGAGTTATCACCTGCGGATCTGAAACCGGCCATTAAGGTAAATAGTTTAATTTATAAACCTACAACGAGTATGGTGAACTTTTCATTTTAGCACCAAGTTTTTTGAAAAAAATTGTTAAAAAGCCCTAATAAACTAAGAGTAGATGTTAATCAACCTTTTTATCTCCTCTGTCTGATTCTCCTTTCAGATGATTTATGTTTATGTTTGAATTTTGTAGCTCAGAAAATTCCAATTTAATTAATTGAAGCAATTCCTGACAAACTTATGAGGTGAGGTGAGGTGCGGTATGCCGCGCAGCAAGGATGGATTATGGAGTAATGTATCAGTGAAATACTAATTATGCTAAAGGAAAAGAATATTTGAGTTTTTTATTATTTCCATGTTTTCTTTATTACAAATCAAATCCCTACTCCTAGTGTATCTGAAATGGCGGCAAGGTTTCATGTTGTATTTGAACAAAAATGGTTGTGTGGTTATGGGAGTTATTTTGGTATGATTTAGTCTGAATTTATGAACAATTTGTAACTTAGACAGATTAAGGTTGATTAATTCTTAATTGTGATAAACAGACATTCAAACTTTAAGAAAAATTACACTTGTTAGCGCAACATGGTTAATCAAGTTGCTTATATTGAGGACTGATACTTAGCTCACTATATTACGTACATAGCTGTTTTCTTTGCTTGGTATTGGTGGGGTCAAAAAGGATGGTTTATGGTGTTAATTTTCAAAAGAATCAGATATTCAGACCATATATTATTAAAAGAGAAATTTGCAACAAAAAAAAAACTCCACTGAAATTGTTAAAAAGTATGCATTATGCAAAAAAATAACACCTATAAAGATGAAGAATAGAAAGTAGCTATTTCCTAAAAAAAAAGAATAGAATAGAAAGCAACTGCATTGAAGAAAAGAAAAGAGTGAAATAGTAATTTATATAGACTTAGGCCCTTCCAAAAAGTTCATTTAAAGCCCAGAGTCCTAAGAAACAAAAAAATAAATTAAGCCCAGCCCGCCTTATCCATAAATATTATCATGCAATCTTCTAATTGCATGGGCCTGCAATACCCATTTTTGCTTTGCTTGCAAGTTTGCAACGTGGCAAAGCCCCCTGTCTTTTCTTCTATTTGAATTTCAGTCCTCTAAAAATAAACTAAAGATAGCAAAAAATTCATCTTCTTTTATCTTTTCGTTACTTTTCTTTGCACTTTACCAAATTTATGCTTTCCTTGCAACGTGGCAGAGCCCCCTGTCTTTTCTTCTATTCACATTTCAGTCCTCAAAAAATAAAACAAATATAACAACAATAAATTCATCTTCTTCTTCAATTAACTAAAGCTCACTCGTGTCCATCTCTCCTCTTATACAAATTTCACTCATATATATATATATATATATATATATATATATATATATATATTATTTTTCTATTTTTGTATTTTTTTTGTTTTAATATATTATATTTTATTTACATACACCATTTTCAAAAAATATATTTTATATACTATTATTCTTCATTTCATATTTTTTTTTCTGTTCCATATACCCATCACGTGGCAAGCCCCACTATCTCCAAAAAAACCCTTTCTTTTCTTCTATTCACAAATCACTCCTCAAAAACTAAAACAAATATATCAACAATAAATTCACCTCCTTATTCTTCTTAGCTCACACTCTCTTCAATAAACTGATACAAAATCACACTCACAATTTCTTCTTCTTCTCTTTGATTTGCATGACGATAGCTTCAAAGCTGTTCTTCCACAACCGGTCATCGCGCTCTGACCGGAGCAGTTCGCACTCCGACGCGGCGGAGGCGTCGCACCGCCGGGCAGGCGGTCGAGCAGGATACGGTGATCACCGGAGGGTTGGGTCGGCGCCGGCGCTTAAGAGCTCGGGCAGTCTCCACCGCCTTCAGAGTTCTGTATGCTTACAATTTGTTTTTTTTTTTCCTTTTTTATTCGTGCTTATAGGAGAAATTAGTTGTTTTATTAGGGTTAGTCTTTTATGGTGAGTAATTAAATGGTGATTTTAATACATGGTTAGTTCCATTGACTGAATTTTCGTTAATTGAATGGAAATGTTACAAATTAATTTTATGTTAGATAAAAAAGTTTCAGGAACTGAACGAAAGTTTACAAATTCAAATCAATTTGAATTTTCACCAATTAGTGTGTAATAACCAAATTTCCACAAAATCAGCTTTATGGTATTAAAATTCACCTTAGATTATTAAATTTCTAAGTTTTCCTTTGAACTTAACCAGCAATTAACTAGTCACTAACATGCTTTACTTTAATAAATCAATAAATTCCAAAATCAAACATCTGGCATATTACTTTTCAAAAAGAAAGCAAAATATAGTCAAAAAAATCTCTTGATTTTGACAGATTCTAATACTTCTCACAACTTTTCATATATAACCCCCTTAATTTTCAAAATACCTAAAATCAATCCGATTTTTATTTGATTAATTTTGTTATTATTGTTTGATTTAGAGTCAGGTTTTGGTGGTAAACGATGAAGGTTTTGGTGGTAAGTATAATTCGGACGAAAGGCTTCCAGATACGGTGAATCAAGCGAGAGAAAGACTTCTTTTGAGATTTAGGAGCATTAATTTAATTGGAAATAGGTTAAATTTTATTTATTTATTTATTTTTAATATAAAATGGGAATTAGGTCAAATTTTATTTATTTATTTGTATCTAAAAAGGGAATTAGGTCAAATTTTATTTACTTTTTTTATATTTATAATAGGGGAACTAGTTCAGATTTTTTATTTATAATTAGAACTAGATCAAATTTATTTATTTAAAATTGGAAATAGGTCAAATTTTATTTTATTTTTATTTAAAATAGGTCAAGTTCTATTATTTATTTTTTTATTTATAGTGGGAACTAGGTCAAATATTATTTATTTTTTTATTTATAATTGGTACTAGGTCAAATTATATTTATTTCTTTATCTTTGATTCAGTATATATTTCTTTCTTTAATATTTCTTTATTAATTAATTTATCAATTCATTCATTTGTATTTTTTTTTTTTTGTAGGCAAAATGACAACGACTCACAAAACCTAACCCAGTCTCAATCTGACGCGTCCCAATTATTTACAAAAAAGCCCCTGAACTTTTCAGGCGTGATTACTGGACCAAAACGTAATTTTGCCACCGAAATTGGAAATGAGTGCTCGATATGTTTGGAGAAGTTTCTAGAAGAAGAAGAAGAAGAATTGCTGACTCAGCTTAAATGCAAACATGTTTTTCATTCTGTTTGTTTGGAAAAGTGGGTTTGTATTCATAGTGATTGTCCTTATTGTAGAGCTTGTATTGTCGTTTAAACCCTAGTTAAACCCTAATTTTAATCTTCTTTTGGGTTTTTTCTGTTTATTTACTAATAATCGAGAGATGTTTGTCCTTATTGTAGAGCTTGTATTGTTGCTTAAATCCTAGTTAAACCCTAATTTTAATGCTTTGTTGTGTTTTCTTCTTTTTTGTTTTTTTTGTTTATGTACTAATAATCGAGAGATGTTTGTCCTTATTGTAGAGCTTGTATTGTCGCTTAAACCCTTATTTTAATGTTTTTTTGTGTTTTTTTCTCTGTTTTGTTTTTGAGTTTACGTGTACCAATAGTAGAGAGATGTTTCTGTATTTGAACCCTCTTGTGTTTATTGTAGAGCTTGTATTGTTGCTTAAACCCTACTTTAACCCTAATTTTAATTTATTTATTTTTACTTTTTCAGGGTTTTTTTATTTTGTACTATAATAGGGAAACGTTTCTTAGTTTGAAGTTTGTACTTTTTTCTGTGTGTAATGTTTGGTTGCTAATATGAAACTTGTTTTTATTGATTAAGTTTTTTTTCCCTTTCAATGACACTAATGTATTGTTTTTATGTTTCTTGTTTTTTTTTTTTTTGTAGTGTTATTTATTAATTGAGAGTTATGAAAATATAGTGAGAAGAGGCGGAACCAAAAATAATACATTTTGCATTTTATACTAAAACTTGTGGAACTCCAAAATTACGCAGGTTTTCATTATTCAACCTCTTCAAAACAACTTGATTTTCGATTTATTCCTCACTAATACAGTTTAGAGTTTCAAATTCCGCCTCAAAACCAAAAAAACATGAGTTTTAAAATACTAAACATGCTATATAAATTTTGCGCTGGAATTTGAAATCTTTTTTTTATTGCGCTGGAATCTGAAGTCCCATTTTTGTTGAGACGGAATTTGGAATTACAAATCGGATTAGTTGGTGAAATAAGTTGAAAGTTGAGATATGAGAAGTATTTTATATTTATTTACTATGGACCATTAGAATTTAGAGTGCGAATCCAACAACCAGCCAAACATTCAACTAAGGATAAGATTTCTGATTTTAGAAATAAAATGAAAAAAGTAAGAAAAAACATATAGGACCAAGGATAAAAAAAGGGAGCTGCATGCATTTCATTTCTACTGAGAGTCAAACAATAAAACATGCTAGGCCTACTACTAAATTGAGGCTAATTTTAGGACTAGTTAATGCAGAAATGGATTTTTCCAACTATTTTGTCATATGTTGAGACTCATCAGATGTATACTTGACAAAATATGATAATATTACAAGAAAAGTATGGACAACAAGAATAAAAGTACAGTTGCGGCACATAAATATTTATATTGATATTTTGCTAATGAAAAATATATTGGCACAAGAAAAAAGAGAGTAGTTAAATGTTAACCCCCCTCAACATGCATTGAATCATTTCTCTTTTTCCCTTTGCTGAAAGTAAAACTTATGTTGACATATAAAAATTTATATTAGAACACCAAGTTCAATCTTTTTGAACTTCAGATGGCTAGAATCATCTAAACAACAATAATTTGAGTGTTAGGCATTTATCTTTTTCATATTTAACGCTCATAATTTTTAAATATTGACCTATTTTTCTCACTAGTTCAATTTAGAGTTTCAAATCCTATCTCAAACAAAAACTAATGAGTTTTAAAATCTCGTGTTATACTTAATATATTAAAAATAGTAAACATGCTCCATAAAATTTGAGGTGGAATTTGAAATCATATTTTTTTTTAAAACTCGGATAGATTTTTTGTAAAGAATGATAGTAAATACTAAATTATTCAAATGCAAACCAAAATTTATATTCAATTTAAAATATTTCTCCACAATCTTTATATGCACCGAAAACTCATGTTTCGTGCGTTTGTTTGCACGTTTCATTCAAAAAAAAAACTCGGATAGATTTTTCGTAAAAAATGATAGTAAGTACTAAATTATTCAAATGCAAACCAAAATTTGTATTCAATTTGAAATATTTCTCCACAATCTTTCTATGCACCGAAAACTCATGTTTCGTGTGTATGTTTGCTCGTTTCATTAAAAAAAAACTCGGATAGACTTTTCGTAAAGAATGATTGTAAATACTAAATTATTCAAATGCAAACCAAAATTTGTATTCAATTTAAAATATTTCTCCACAATTTTTCTATGCACCGAAAACTCATGTTTCATGTGTATGTTTATTCGTTTCATTCAAAAAAAACTCTGATAGATTTTTCGTTAAGAATGATAGTAAATGATGGTGTTATGCCCTAGGCCAAAGTGTTTGTGACCTAGATGATGGATTGTAATAACAAACATAATATTTATTCTAAGATATTTCATATAATATGTGCGTATAGGTTATTTTAATATAATTAAAATAGACCATGAATATGCAATTCAGCTTTATATTATCAAAGTGCGTGACTTTGGTAGTAAAACTATAAAGTATTATGAATGCTATTCTAAATCGTCCCTGGTCATTTATAGGATATTTGTGGAGACAAATATACTTGCAGATACATATAAATATATATTTATATACAAGCTATAAATGTACACCATTATATTAGTTGACTGATGATTATGTTTTACTGATCATAGATAAATAGTTATCAAGTCATTAACATAGGTATATGTTAGAGACCATATATCTTTGGATCGACCCGCCATAAGAATGCTACATGTTTTACGTCATTAGCGATTCTTGTAACATAAAATATTTATAGTCCTTTGACCGAGATTGTCTAGGTTCCCAACATGAGTAATTTTATACTTTAATATAATCTAACACTGCCTTTAACCGGGTGGTCATAACGGTTATGATTAGATATACAATGAATCATATAGAGGGATGAGTGCAATCAAGATGGGATTTGTTCCTCTCATAAATGAGAGAGATATCTTTAGGCCTCTTGATGAATTGAACTGAAGAAATGTATGGCCATACTCAAATGAATTAATAAGAGTTATTAATGTCATTTGTTCTTGTTCAGTTTAATTTGGGATCAAGAAATATTAATCGATTAATATAAGGATGACATATTACATGCCTTATGATCGATATAGATATCGCGTGACAAAGGGACTAAATACGTGATTGTTGATTAGGTAAATCGGATCACCGATATTCACTTAAATTGGGTAGTCATTATGGCTTGCTAGAGTCCGCTCATGATTTATAGACTGTCAAGTCTATTGCCAACATTAAGTGAACCTACAGGGTCACACACAAAGAATAAACTGAAACGGGCGCAGAAAATCCTAGCGACTTATATGATGAGTTGCATAAGAATATCACAAAATATATTGTCATCTTATGTGATAAGATGTGATATATATGTATATAAAGACTATGAGCACAAAAGATCATGTAATCTAGAAGAGTCTAGATGATGACATATGGATAATGATGAGTGATGTCATACACATCTTTTAGTGTGAAGATACATGACTCTTCACCTCTATATAAGGACATAATGGGCTCCAAATTCATAACACAACACATCATTCTCTCTCTCATTATTTCTTATTCTCTTTTGTGAGACAAAAGAGAGAAAAATATCCTTTCTCATTTGTGTGACAAAATTATGAAAGAGTACTTTCCTTTTTGTATATCTACGAAATGGTGCTTTCTTTTGTATGACAAAATGAAAGGGTGCGATTATATGAGAGGAATTATATACATCTTTTGTGAGATAAAATAAGAAGAGTTTTCTTATGCAAGAGGAGAACAAGCTACTAGCATATATATTGTTCTTCTTCCCGTTTTAAGAAGTTTGTTCGTGTGGATACCGGTAGAGGCGTTCGTACTTTCGGCGCTTGTGATCTATTCGGCCTAAGAAGATGATAGGGGGTTGTTGAGAATTTCGGTGGAGGCCAATTGTATGTGTGGTAGATGATTCCGCACGATCCAACCTAGACGGCCTAGACGGACGGAAAATCGGTTAGGATGGTAACCGGTTTAGAGACGCATGGACAACACGCATGGTTTGAGCGTCACGGATTAAGCGTAATCCGAAAGGTATCTTTAAGATTTATTTCTTTGATTTAACCGATACGCACGGATCCTCGGATTGGTTTTGGACAAAATTTTTGTTTTCCGCTGTGTTTTACACGTCCGAGACTCAACAGTAAATACTAAATTATTCGAAAAGCAAACCAAAATTTGTATTTACTTTAAAATATTTCTCCACAATGATTTTAATTAAAGATCATAATTTTGAAGGATTACATAAGCTTTTTTTTTTAGGAAATTTGGAGAGGGCTTGAATTATCTCCTTTCAAACAAATTTTTTTTTATAAATTTCTATAATGTTATATATCTATAATTTAAAGGGTTACATATGATGTTTTGTGATACGGTCATAGAGAAAACACACCATCCTCATGTTCCTAATACACTCTTTGTGTGAATTTCTACAGTTAAGTCACAAACAAAATGGTAAGTACATTCAATTATTAAAAGGTAATAGTCCATTTGTTTCTTGGGTCGATGAGTATTCTAAGTGTAACTAATTAGAGTCTTCTTTTTTCTTGAAAAAAGTAACTAATTAGAGTCTTAAGAATCAAGATATTGGTGGAAATTGAGTAATGTTTGTGGAGGAGAATAGAAAGTGAAAAAGGAAGTCGTAGATGTAAGTAACGTCTCAAAGACTTTACAAATCATTTATCTTGTTGTTACTCTTGTTGTTGAAAATCAAGATCGAAAATCAAGATCAGATTGGTTAGTGAAATAAATTAAACAAGTAAAAAAGTTTTACGCAACCAATCCCAAATTTTATTGTCAAATTTATTCTTTTTAAGGAGGCAAATTTCCTTGGATTTTCTCTAGACCATTAGAACGTGAATCCATCAACCATGAGACTGATTCACCAAGGATAAGGTTTCCGATTCTAGAAAAAAAAAATCTACATGAGCAAGGATAATTAAACAGAATTAAGAAGAGGTGCATGCATTTCATTTCTACTGAGAGACAATAAAACATGCTAGGCCCACGACAGAAATAAGGCCCTTTTATCTAATTTTAGGACTAGTTAATGAAACAATGTATTTTCCAACTATTTTGTCATAAGTTGAGACTCATTGATGTATACTTGACAGAATATGATAATATATATTACGAGAATAAGAGTCAAGGAAATTTACTGACACAAGAAAATATACTTGACAGAATATGATAAAATATATTTTAAGTAAAGTATGGACAACAGGAATAAGAGTAAAGTAGTAGCACATCAATTTTTATATATACTGATATTTTGCTAAAGAAAATACACTGACACAAGAAACAAATTTCATTAGTATTTTTTTAATTTAATCATCTAGTAGAAAATTTATTTGTTCCTAAAAAGACAATATTAAAATACTTATATATATAATACCTATTCAATTGCCAGCTATTACCAAATTGGAAGAGAGCCAGAGGCTACAAAACACATGGTGCATTGATTGAGCAGTAAGTACGGCCCGTTCATTGTGGGCCTTATTTATACAGATCTAGCTAGTATATTACTCAGTAAAATTTTGAATTTGTCATGTCAATATTTGATGGAAATAAGAAGATAAATCACTTTGCCTGTCAAAAATCTTGCATATTAATAGTCACATGATGATGTGCATGACCAATGATGGCCATGTAATAAATGCCATACTAATTGTCACATTATGAATTGTCTTATTTTATTATTGGCATGATAGCATCAAATCTAAAGGTTATGATGAATATTTTTCATTCTTTTATTAGTTTCTATTTTGCAATCGGACTCAAATCATCACATAATACAAACATAAATTTATATAAAAAAAAAATCATCACATTATACTAGAAAGACCTAGTTTGATATGTTCAAGGCTACTGAAATAGTTTATATAGGCGCAGAGAGCACAGAAATGAACACGAAAAAGTACATAAACTCAAAAGTATACAAATTCCAATAAACAAAACAATGAATAGAATCCAAGGTGAATAAACAAACAACCAACATATGTCCATACAAATGAAACCAACCCCAATCAAAAGACTCCTCAAAACAGCACAAATGAAATGGTAAATAAATTACACGACCATACAATAATGTCTAAGTAAATAAATAACCCTAATAAATTTTATTAATAACAAACAAAATGATATAAATTCGGGTCCATCAAATGGCCAAAACCATGGAAATGACCAAAATCACTCCACTGCTCATCAACCCAAGTGCTGTCTTTTTCATCTCAGTTCCACTCTGCAAAATATTACAAATTCATCATAAGTATAACATATTAAATTACCACAAAAAAGTCCCCTCTAAAAAAAGTGAAGATAATAAATTACAAAAGAACAAACTATAATAATCTGACACGTATTCACCAATGCACAGATCTCGAGGCACACTTAGCTTTTTACTTTACTTTTTTTTTTACTAATCAACGGTGAGGATTTATTTACTGCTTTTGACCAATAACAGGACAGAACAAAAGTCACAGACATAAATTTTGTACCGCAGTAAAAAAAAAAAAAAAGGGACTTCAAAGCAGAACCAAAACCAGATTCAAATCTAAGTTTTAGATCCGGCGCAGGTTAGCAATTAGCCTTTTATTCCGCTAAATTGCGCCTGACCGACGCGGCTCAAGATAGCAATTAGCCTTATAGTTTTGCTAAATTGCGCCCCTATATTACACGAACCGCCGCGTATTAAATGTTTTATTTTGTTTTGTTTACTAATAATAAGTTCATGAAGAGTTTATATTTATTTGTTTGAAAGAAAGTTGATATATGAATATGAGTTCTATTACGTTGATATACGAATATGAGTTCTATTAAGTAGATATATGAATATGAGATATATTGTGTACCGTTTCGTCGGAGGCGTCGCCGCCGGGGCCAGGCGAGGCGGCTTCGCTGGAGCCGGCGGGGGAGGCGGCGGTGCTTCCGGCCGGCGAGAGGGCCGGTGACTTGGCCTTCTTTCCCTTCTTTCCCTTTGGCTTCTTTGAAGGTGCAGGCGCTTCGACGACGGTTGATGGTGCTTCTGCTACTGGTGCGGCGGCTGAGGGGACGTCTGCTACCGGCGCTATGGCTGGTGGTGACAATGTGGCTGGCGGCGTGGCGGCTACTGGAGGGGTGGCTGCGACTGGAGGAGTGGCAGCGACTGGAGGAGTAGCGGCGACTGGTGGGGTTGCGGCGACTGGTGGAGTAGCAGCGGCGACTGGTGGAGTAGCGGCGGTAGGAGGGGTGGCGGAGGCGGTAGGAGGGGAGGAGGAAGGAGAGGAAGAGGGGGAAGTGGCTTTGACCGGCTTGGAAGGGGCGGAGGCGGGTGTTTGAGAAGAAGTAGTGGGAGGAGTGGCGGATTTTGTGGGGGCGGCAGCGGAGGAGGTGGGTGTAGCGGCGCCGGGAGTTGTGGAGGACGAGGGAGAGGCGGCCGGAGACTGAGCGAAAGTTTGAGAAGACAGGGCTAGACAGAGGATAGCCATGGCGAGAGATGCACGTCTATCCATCGCCATTGCTGAGAAGAAAGTATTAAGAAGAAGAAGAGAGTGAAGTGAGAGTGTGAGAGTGAAGAAGAAAGAGTGATGAAGGGTTTTATATAAAGAACGTGATTGTAGAATTGTTTTTACTCACTGTATGTTCTGTATAGCGAGTCATTTTGAAGATGAATGCGACTCGTTATATGGGAAGAGGAGGTTAGAGGGGATAGGAGGTGGGATTCCGTTTTAAAGTAAAGAAAGCAAGAAAACAAAAGTGGGTGAGGTGGTGTATTGTACTGTGAGTCTTTTGGTGGATTTGGTGTATGTATTTATGGTGGATTAATTACTCTAATTTTGTTTTAGTTTTTTTAATTTTGTAAAATAATATAATTATGTTTTGAATCCTATGATTATAATGGTGATAATAGTTAGGGGATTTAATTGATGGATTGCTTGTTTGTCTTATGTTTTGAAAGAAATGGATGGTTTATTAATTTTGTTTTGTGATTGCTTAACGATAGAGATTACTTGAAGATATGGTTATCTTTTGCATTTATTTCGGTTAGTTTTAAGAGATTTTATGGATATGATTTCATAAAATTGTTGATTGTGGATGACAAGAATTGATAATAACTTATTATTAAAGTTATTTTTTAGAAAAATATACTATTTCTTGTAGTTGTAGATAATCATAATATTTGTTTTTCACACGGCACATATATTATATTGTCGGAAATTATAAAAGAATTTATAAATTATGTTATAAGAGACCAGAATTTATTATGTTTATTATTTGAATCATAAATAAAAATATTTCTTTTTAACTTGAAGAGTTTATATATTAAGGATCACGCCAATCATAATATTCAGAAATATGCCGAAGTCATTGTTTGTACTTAAAATAATACCAATAAAATATCTAATTACCACAATTTTTTTTAGTTTCTTAACATTTATTGGAAATGCATGAACAAATCCAAAAAAAAAAATCCTATTTTCGTGATTCAGTTTGTATTTTCAAATCAATTTAAATTATGCCATAAAAACAATCCTTTTTATTTATTCAAAATCTTAGTTCACTTTCTAAATTAAGAATTTACATATTCGATATTCATTAATATCTCATAGAATAACAAAAGTATAAACAATTGCATAAACATACCAATAATATGAATATTTCTATTATTATATATGAAAAGAGAATGTACAATTTCTTGGATCTTATATTTGTCATTTATTAATGTGCTTGCTTTCTAAATTAAGAATTACACATCAGTTATTTATTCAATATTTCATAGAACAATAAAAGAAACAAATAATTGCATAAACATGCCATTATGAATATTTTTATTATATATGAAAATGAAAAGAGAATGCACAATTATTTGGATCTTACATTTGTCATGTAATAGTTCAAAAAGGCATGGGAAGGCCAGGCTCAACGGATAGTTTTGAGTTCCACAGGCTGGCAGGCAGATTGGCAGAATTCTCATAGGACCCATTTCTTTTTCTTTTTTTGCTTGAATTATAGGCCCCATTCCACTGTTCTGCTCGTGAAGTAAAGATGACAGAGCCGTTGTGTTTAGATTTATTTTTCAAAAAACACTTAATCTTTTATAGTTGTACAGATGCATATTTATACTTGAATATATATTTTATATTTATAAATATATATTTTTTATAATTTTACTGTATCTTTTGTGTTCACAAAAATATATTTTTTGTAATTTCATCGTACCTTTTGTAATCGGACGTTCTTGGACACTCCAAAATACTGTCACTCCCTATCTGAACCCGAGTAGAGTATTATGAAAATATCCTAGAAACTTTCAATTTTCTTTCAAAAAGTCACCTGATATTTTTTTTAGATTTAACTCATATTTGATATATTAAGGGACTTTGCAAATATGTGATAAATATGATTATGTTTGTTGAAACTTAAATTCATGATCTCTTGTTATATATTCAATATATTGTACCAAATATTCATTTGATTTTTGAAATAGTTACAAGCCGCCCTAATGTTAATTTTTAATGTTCTGTTTTAAGAAAAAATCACTAATATCGAAATAGCAAGAAAATAATATGTGAAAATGGCTAATTTGTGTAGAAATATCAGATAAATAATTTGCAGATATATTTATATATTATATTTATTATTTATACATTATTCAAATATTATTGAGTTTTTTAATAAATGATAAAGTTAAAAAAAAATTGAGTAATTTTGGAGAGGGCTTGTATATCCCCTTCTAAAAGAATTAGATTAAATATAAATTATATAATAGAAACGTTTTACAGATTTTTTTATATAATACAAGTAGGAGCTAAAAAACCTATAAAAAAGAAAAAACAACACCAAATCTCGGCCCGCGGCAACTGAAATCTGAAAAGTTATAGGGTTATATTAAAAAATCCCTTTATTTCTTTCTTCTCTATCTATTTATTGTTGTGTGATTGCATGTGTACCTATTTCTGCATGCATTAGTTGTTTATTACCAATGAATTTTATACAAAAAATTATATTCTGTAGTTCGTTATGATTAATTGTTCTCTGTTATTGGGTCTTTGTCGTTATTAACTTTATTATTATTCGGTTGTTATGTTGATAATTGGTATTATATGAATATATTTATTCCTTATTTATTTGTTTATTTGGTTCTTATACCTAACTTTCTTTGCCTAGTGCAGTGATAACCAAAGGATGTTATATTATAAAATTATTTATGTTTGATTTATTGAATCATATTTGTTGTTCTAGTTAATATGTTATTACTATTACTAGGAGAAGTCTGCGCAACTTTTTTTAATAAAAAAATATAAAATCTTTTACTACGTTAAGTTCTAAAAATCTACGTTGTAATTAAGTTTACATTTTCTTACATAATCATTAAATAGAGAGAAGAAAAATTTGCCACTTTATTATATTTCCATCTGACATTAAATCAAAAGATAAAACAAACTTAAAGAATATCTTCTAATTTAATAGAGTATGTCTTTTCAATGGAAGATACTGCTCCCTCTCATGGTCATCTTCTGTTTGACAAAATACATAGACATATTTTTAATTTGACAAAATTAGGTTCAATGGAAGCTAATTTAACAAAACTAAAAATGAATTGGGTTTTAATTGACAATATTTCATAACCTAGGGTTAATAGACAGATAATTAAAACTATAAAAGACTGAATTGTGATATTGAAACAAAACAGTACCTTTATAATTCTATAAGGTGACTCGTAATCACAACGTTGCATGACCATTTATTATCGGTTTCTTTTTTCGTTCGCTCAAGTGCAGAGTGTTAATCCCTCTAATTCTGAGAGGTTCGCTTATGTGAAGAGTGGTAACCCCTTTAATTCTGAGAGGTGCCCTTAACTCAATCACCGTGAGCAACCTTCCGTATTGGCCGAATTTAGGCACTAAAAATCAAAATTTGAGAGATAAAATTAAATCAGAGTATGATAACACTCATTTGAAAAAAATACTATTGGTTTGTTGTGCATCTTTCTAAGGTCTATATTGTAATATAATTAATTTGATAGACTATTTAGAGGCCATGTTTGGAAATTACCAAACCTCATTCTGTCCCATCACAGCTTGAGTATATGAAATGGAATCAAATTTACACGTAAGCCCTTTAGATAGTTCTATATTTACAACTAAATCATCACAGAAGTTTGGGAATATGGTACAGTACGTGTGCCCTGAAAATGGCTGAGTAGTTCAAAATGTGATATGAAGAGGCTTGGCAGATGCATATTATCTATTCTCACAAAAGATCAAGAAATAATTCAAACATAATGAGTATAAGTACTTACCGAGATTCTTGGCCGAGATCTGCCCCTCGAAGTCTTTCAATCAAGGGTGTAAGACACATTCACTTTGATATTCCTGTAAAAGAGAAAACCCTGAATTATTATAAAATGTCATGGCAAATTTGATTGAGATTGAATCAATTAAGTTTCAATTATGTGATTAAGCTCTAATTGTTCATACTTAACTTTTTCAAAAATTTCAAAAAAAAGAAAAAGCTTCAGTTGTTCTCACTTCACAGAATGTTGTTCAGTTAGTTAATATCACACATCTCATTGGTTTCCTCTAACGTTTTATTTAACTAAATAAGTGGTAAAAAAAATATAAATGTCCATTAATATTGTAAATTTGTAGGTTATTGGAACAAATTGTTCACTATAATTAAAACTCATGCATTCACGATGATTTAAATGAAGCGGTGCATTGCATATGAGTTCATGCATTAAACCTGAGTTACGAAATGAAAAATGTGAGTACATGGCACGAAATTAGATGATTTGTTTGGTATAAAGTCCAAGAACTCAAAACTCAATTTCATGAATTGCATTCTATTTTTTATTTTTATTTTGATAGGACTAGTCTTGGTTAGGAAATAACAAACAAATCAGCCATATAGTGCATGCCCTGTGCTCAAATTAATTTCTCATTTCATAACCAGATTTTCATTATTATTTTTTTCTTTGGACCGGACAGATTTTCATTATTCTTCAGGTGTAATATTGCATTACTCCACTTCATCATATATGCATGACTTCTAACTATAAAAAGTGAAAAGCTAGTCAAATCACAAATTTACATTTGTTATGAACATCATTTTTTTTTTTATACCACTAATTATATGCAATAAAACATTGGAGAAAATAAATAAATTGTTATTTTCACCATCTAAACAACAACAAAAATACCGGATGAACTCAAACATAATGTAAAGACATACAGAGAAACTTGGTTATTGAATTAATAATAAAAAAAATAGAAGTTTCAAGCTGTTTAAGTTCCATAACATATTAAATAAAACCTTAGAAACATGGGCACTAGAATAACTATGACAGTTATATATCATCTCAATGATAGTATATTTTGGGCTGGATGAAGCCCGCAAATCTAACCTGATTTACCAATGTAGTCCATTCATTATTATTTATTTATATATATGTAGTAAGAACCGAGTCCAATATTTAGTGATACTTTAAGATGATTATATATTTATTATTATCAATAATAAAAATAACTATTATTATTATTATTATTATTATTATTATTATTATTATTATTATTATTATTATTATTATTATTATTATTATTATTATTATTATTATTATTATTTTCGATTCTAAAGGTGTGCTAGTAACAACTTCTATCTATAAGAAATTACATAAAAAAACAGAAATATAAAAAATAAAATTTAGCATCTCTGATTGTTCATATAAGAATATTTGAGAAAGTTATATTAGTTTTCTGTAAAAAATTCTTAGTTAATTTATTTATTGTTATGTGATTGCATTTATACCAATTCAGATGACAAATATATCAATTTGAGTTCCATTCCGAACTTGTGTGATTTGCCTGAAAATCCATAAAATGGAAAGATAGTTGTTTCACAATCCTTGATCTGGATGCAAATGGTTTAAGCGTAATTCTGGATTTGAGGCGAAATTGGAGAGTTTGATGACTAAATTTAGGATGGAGATGGACAATGACGATTTTTTTTTTTTAAATTATGGAGAGTTTAAGTGTCTCTAGCGTAAATCTATTAATCAAAGTTCAGTTTAGTTACAAACCATCCTTGATAATAGAATCAAGTTTTGACAATGATGATTTTGATGATAACGGTTGGATAATGCAGTAATTAGACAACACTGAAAGTTCACATGAGTTTTTTTTTTACATAAATGTTGATATACAGGATATTAGTATTGCACAAGAAAGCTGGTATACATGGTATTAGTATTGCAATTTGTTCTTTTAGAGTTTAAATTGTCGAAGAGTTATCATCTTACAAAGAATTACAAATTCTTTTGACAACTCCTTATTGTGACCTACATTTACATTTGACACTGTTTAAGTTCATTACTTTAAGATGAACTTCATAATTTTAGTAAAACAAGAAGAAGAAGAAAAAATAGAGTAAACTTTTTTAAGCTTCTTTTTTTTTTGAAGAAATACTTTTTCAAGCTTCTAGCTTTCACAAACTCTATTTTTAAAAGATCAAAACAGAAACATCAAATTCATTTTATTTTAAGGTTATTTCGCTAAAATATTCATGAGGTATGTTTTAAAGCATGAGCTTCGGCCATGACAAAACGAAACATGCGTGAACACTTCGACATTAACAACATAATTTTCACCACAAGCTAGCACAAAAACAAGAATATACTAATTAATCCAACAAAACCACCATCCGATCTAGAAATGAAACAAAACAAAACCAAGTCCACACGGCTCAACAACATTTCGTTCAAACATACATCAATTGCAAATCCATCTAAAACAATATCAACTATTTTCTCATGAGCTCTGTTTTAGAGCTTGAGCTTCAACCGTGGCCATTGGATTGTCTTCTGTTTCCTTCTCTCCTTCTTTCTCACTTTGCATTTCTTCACGGTGAATTCTTTCGGCTTCTTGCATTGTGGTTTTTTGTTCAGCTTGCAGTCTCTGCATCTCTTCTTCTTGTTGCTGTCTCTCGAACCAAGTGTCTGCGTCCACCCATACTATTAAAACAGTATTGACCGAATTCAGGCCCTAAAAATCAAAATTTTAAAGATAAAACTAAATTATGTTATGATAACACTCATTTAAAAAATACTGTTAGTTTGTTATACATCTTTTATGCACATGAGCTTCAGCCACGGCCATCGGATCTTCATCATCCTCTCCTCTCGCTGTTTGCATTTTCTCGCTGTGAATCTCTCGGCTTCTTGCATTGCATCTTTTTGTTCTACTTGAAGTCTCTATATCTCCCCTTCTTGTTGTTATCTATTGAACCACGTGTCCGCTTCGGCCAAACTATTTTGCAATTAAATTAAAAACATATTAATTTATTATTTCATTCAGAAACAAAGGAACAGAAATAAGTGACTTAGATAACAGTTGTGAATTTGCTCAGACAAAATAACTATATAATAAATAATAATTTTTCAAAAAAAGAAGAATAAAAAGAGAGAATGATTTAGATGATAGAGGGAGCAGTTCTTCAGACAAACCAAGCGAGTAGAAACATTGTAAAACAGGCTTTTTCAAATGACGGGATCGGCTTGACAAAAAGCGGGTCATTTGTTATTTTTATTAAGTATGAATATTTTGGGTATTTTGAAATAAAAAGTGGGTACATATGAAAAAAATTCCCCAAGTTATAACACCAGTTTTCCTTCTGTTTATTATCTTTCTCTTTGTGTTGATCAGTTGCTTAATTGAGGCCAATTTAAGAGTTCAATTAAACTTTAAACATCACAATTCAACAAAATACGAATATAGGTACGAATACAATATTTACTTTACGAGTGTCATACGTATGGATATAGATTTTATCCGCATCAGGATAATACTTTTATTTGGATATCCATCTTTGTAAGACCCAATAACGAATTATTATATATTAATATATATTTATTTATTTCACAATCATACTAGTTTTCTTCTTTTAATTCACAGCCGAGTTTCCATTTTTCCTTATCTTCTACAATCCATTCCTTCAACTTAGAGACATATTTTCATCTTCATCTAACAAAATCCTCTAGCTATCAATTATATAAGTAGTGCAAATCATTTTACACAATAGAAAATTATCATTTTTAAAATTATACTAGTATATCAATTGTTATGCTACATATTAAAATATCCATTTTTATTTTTATACTAATATAGCATCTCTCATTCTCTTAGTCTTAACAATCCGAGACTCGTGCTTTAGCACCTCTTGACAGCTCAGTCTTAAATATCTCTTTGGCAATAATGGCACCTAGGCCGATGAATCCAGTCCCGGGAGTGAATTAAGCTACACGGAGGACAAATGACGAGATTCAAGTTTCTATCAGTGAGATGTATATTTGGCGCCTCTCTAAGAGCCGTCAGAATCATGCAGCCAATATCTATATGCTACACAAAAAATTTAACCAAAAATTTGTTGAATAACACTTTTCATACCCATAATGAAATAAAAGCCAATTTAGAACCGGTCGTTAAATTCAATTAAAAAGACTTAAACTCACTAGATTGAGGAGTGGAGAGACGCTGGTCAATTCTGTATCATGGAGTTAGAGCTCATTGGTTCCCTCCAATATTTTATTCAACCAAATAAGTGGGAAAAAAAAAATACAACGACCATTATTATTGTAAATCTACAATAAATGTAGCAACACATTGCACATTTATAGTTAAAATAGAAGTCATGTATATATGATGAGATGTAATGGTGCATTACACATGAATTCATGCATAAAAACCTCATTACGAAATGAAAAATATGTGAGCACCTCTAGTTAACCACATAATTGTCAGCAAACACTACAACAAAAACAAAAAGAAAACTAATTAATCCAACAAAATGACCATCCAATCTAGAAACAAAACAAAACCAAGTCCACACATTTCGTTCACACATACATCAATTACAAATCCATCCAAAACAAAACCAACTATTTTCTCATGAGCTCTGTTTTAGAGCTTGAGCTTCAACCGTGGCCATCGGATCGTCTTCTGTTTCCTTCTCTCCTTCTTTCTCACTTTGCATTTTTTCACGGTGGATTCTTTCGGCTTCTTGCATTGCTTCTTTTTGTTCAGCTTGCATTTTCAGCATCTCTTCTTCTTGTTGTTGTCTCTCGAACCACGTGTCAGCGTCCGCCCATACTATTAAAACAATATAAAAAAAATATTTTAAAAATAATAGAATCAGAAAATACTAATAGAAAAAAGGATAGTTATTATTCAATTTTTGTAGAATATCAACAAGCATTTGAAAAGATGGTATTAAACTTTGAACGGGTTTAAATAAACCAATTGTGTAATATTTGGAGTTATTTGATTGTAGCAGTATGTATATTTTGGGTATTTTGAAATAAAAGATGGATACATGTGGAAAAATTCCCCAATTTTATAGTGCTAGTTTTCTTTCTATTTATTTTTTTCTCTTTCTGTTAATTAATTGCTTAATTGAGACCAATTAACAGTTCAATTGAATCTCAAACATCACAATTCAGCCAAATAAACAAGTAAAATTATCGAATCGTACCAATCAGCTTTCATCCCTCTTTCTTTTCCAATTCGATTCTTTATTTCAAACTAACCCTCCAAACCCATCAACGCATCAAACAATCACACTACACATCAAACCCTAACCCTAATTTCAGAGAGAAAATTTAACAGAGAGAGAAACATATAGTTCACCCCTCTTTCTTTTTCAAGAAATTGGGCTCTTTATTTTCAATTATTCATCATATTTTGGCCAAAATAACAAACAATCGCACCATACATCAAATCATAACCCTAATTCAGAGAGAGAGAGAGAGAGAGAGAGAGAGAAGCTCACTGGGTTGAGCAGCCCATCCCTGCTCGCCGCCCTTAATCTTCTCCGGAAACGCGTAGTTCACCGTGAGCACCCTTCCGTACATCTCCGCGCCGTCCATGTTGTCCATGGCCGCCGCCGCGTCCTCCTTCTCCAGGAACGTCACGAACCCGAACGACCGGTGCTTCTGCGTCGCCTGGTCCAGCGGCGTCTTCACGTCCTTGATGTCTCCGAACGGCACGAACGCCGCGTGCAGCGTACTCTCGTTCACTTCCTCCGGTATCCCACCTGGTAAACAACAACAACAACAACAAGAACAAGAACAAGAAGAAGAGGTTAGAGGAATTTGGTCGAACAGTTTGTGGGTGGAGAGAAATTTGGGGTTTTACGTACCTACGTAGAGAGTGTTTTTCTGAACTGGGGCGTTCATGGTGCTTCGTTTTCGTTGGTGTTTCTCTGTTTTTCCTTCTTCTCTTTGTAGAAGATGGTGAGAAGTTGGCCATGGCGAACTATGTTATATTATGGAGGCCATATTTTCAGTTTAATATGGGCTGATTTAGCCCATTCAAAAATATATTTTGACATTTGCAGATCATATTCATTTTTTCTTCTCTTGTATTGTATTGTATTGTATTGTATCACGCAATTGAGAAAATTAAAATAGTAAAGTATTTTAACTTGTTAGATAATGTAGAGGTAATTTGACAAAAGGTTGACCAAAAATCAGAAACAAGAGGCGAAGCTCACGGTTTTGTATATTGACTTTGTTTTGTACTCGTCAACTTTCATTACTTGTTCAAACTTGGAAATGACTTGAATTCATTCAAGCATCTATCTTCTAAACCGCCCACAGAAAATGCAAGTTTAAACCATTCTCTCCTTCTCATCTTTCAGTATAAAATCATCTCACACACAGTCTTTCTTACGTGCATACACAAAAAAAAAGTTAATTATCTCGTCTTGATATAATTCATCATTCAAATTCCTTCAAAAAAAAGATCATCATTCAAAATGGGTCGTTGGGTGAAACCTGAGGTTCGTTATACTTTTCCCTTTTTCCTTGCATATATTTTCTTTGAAGTAGTTCTATATATATCTTTTATTTTTATTTTTGAAGGGTTATATATATATCTTTTATTGGTTTCATCTTTTGCAATTTAAAGTTCCTTGAATCTTGATGATTGTGTTTCCTCTGAGAAACATCGGAATTTTTCAATAAAATGAAAGTTCTTTGATGATATTTGCTATGAATATATAGGTATATCCATTAATGGCGGCAATGACGTTTGTGACAACCATGTGTGTCTTTCAGCTCACTCGTAATGTCTTCATGAACCCTGATGTCAGGTAATACTCTCTCAAACTTTTGTGGTGACACTAACACATGATGGGTCAAAGGGACAAACATGTATATATTGAGACATGCTTAATATTCATATTATATGCAAAATATATAAGCGCATATATTAATTTAATGAGTGTTGGTAATAATAATATATGAAAACAAAACTAATGATAGAAATTTGGTTGTTTAGGATTAACAAGGTGAATCGAACAACAGCAGTATTGGAAAATGAAGAAGAAGGAAAGAAATACAGTCAGCATGGATTTCGTAAATTCCTCAGCGAGCGTCGGCCTGAAGTCTTTCCCGCCCTCAATCGCTTCTTCTCCGAACAGAAATAAACAATAAAAGTCGACTAATAATAATGAGATGTAGAGTTGATTTCCATGGTTGCATGATTGGTGTATTGTATAATTTATTTCAAATGTAATTCTGGCTCCATGGTTTGTGTTTTTACTTTTTACAAGGCGTTGAAAAGGAGTATGAATATATGATATGGTTGCTTAAGTGGTAATGTAATGTTAAGTTGTTGACTTTGTAATCCAAATAAGATGTTTTTAGTTTGTATTGATGGTTGCAACTTGCATTTGGTGAATAAATTTAATAGCACGTGTGAAATAGAGAGATTCCTCTGAAACACTTAAACAAAATATAGCATGAAAAAAAAAAAATATATCATTTTTATACATATTGTTTGATATTTTTTATATATTATGTTTTATTTATAAATATTATTTCAAAAAATATATTTCATATATTCCTATATACCATTTCCTATATACTGTTTTTTCTATTTTGATATAATTTCTTCCAGTGTTTGTACCAACTGGATAGGATCTTAATACTTATCATCATTTCAATTCTCAACGTTTTCATTCTCTCTGAGCTGCAACAGCACTGACCTTGCTCCGTTGATCGCCTGAGCTGTGAGTAGTCGCCCTCTCCTCCCGTCGCCTCGCCTGAGAACTGACCTGAGTCGTATCGTCAAACAAATCTCTGACCAAAGTTAAGAGGCCGTAAATGTAATGAGGTTTTATCCAGATTGTCCGAGCTGAAATTCAAGACTCATTCTTTCTCGTTTTTCGACATAATGATAAAACTTAAGAGGGCGATAAATCAAATGGTTCCTCTTATCAACACTCAGTTCAGCGGTTCCTTACTTTCAAATCACTCTTCAGGTCAGAACCCATTTCTCTTTTATCACGCTCAGGGCTGAAAGATAGTAATTTCTTCCAATTTTATTGGCTTCAAGGATTAATTTGATTCGAATTCTTCGAATTTAATTCGTTTAAAGGGTTAATTTGGTTGGTTAATTTCGACTTATACCTTTTATTTCAGGAATTCACACTCGATCTTTTCCATTTCATTCTTTCAATAGAACCCCAAAAAAACTCATCAATTTCACACGACACTTCACAAGTTCCTCAATTCAAACCCACTCTTCAAACGAAGAAATCGTAATCGCATTAGGAAGCAATGTTGGCGACCGAATGGAAAATTTCAACAAGGCCCTCCAATTAATGCGAAATTACGGAATCAAAATAACTCGCCATTCTTGTCTATACGAAACCGTACCGGCTTATGTAACAGACCAACCATTATTTCTAAACTCAGCGATTAGAGGCTTCACAAATTTGGGGCCTCACGATTTATTAAAAATATTAAAAAAAATCGAAACGGAATTGGGCCGTACCAAAAACGGGATTCGGTACGGACCGAGACCGATCGATTTGGACATTTTATTCTACGGAAATTCCAAAATCGAAACCGAAACCCTAATTATTCCACACGAGAGAATTTTCGAGCGATCTTTCGTTTTGGCCCCTCTTGTCGATTTATTAGGGTTATCCAGAGAAAATGAAACGGTCGCCAGCTGGCACTCTTTCGCTCAAAACGAAAAGGGCCTTTTTGGAATTTGGGATAAATTAGGGGGCGAATCGTTAATAACAAACAAACAAGGGGTAAAACGGGTATTTCCGATTAAAAACCAATTACTCGACTTGTCGAACAAGACTCTCATAATGGGCATTCTCAATTTGACCCCTGATAGTTTTAGCGACGGCGGTAAATTTACGGATTTACCCTCACAAATTTCCCAATTTAATAATTTAATTTCACAAGGAGCCGATATAATTGACATTGGAGCTCAATCGACTCAACCAAACGCTAAAAAATTAACCGTAGATCAAGAACTCGAAAGATTAATCCCCTTTTTGGACGAAATTACCAAAATACCCTTGCCAAAAGACCTAATTTTATCTGTAGACACGTTTTACGCTGATGTGGCGAGAGAAGCCGTAAAAAGAGGGGTAAATATGGTAAATGACGTATCCGGCGGTAAAATGGACACAAAAATGTTAAAAACGGTACGAGATTTAAACGTCCCTTATGTAATAATGCACATGAGAGGCGATCCATCCACAATGCAAAATTGCAAAAACGTAGAATACCAAGACTTAATCAAAGAAATTGCGGATGAATTGCACGAGAGAATTTCGGATGCAGAATCAGAAGGAATCCCGTTATGGCGAATTATTCTAGATCCGGGAATCGGATTCTCAAAAAACTCGGAGCAAAACCTGGAATTGATTTCCAACATTTCGGTTCTGAAAGAGGAAATTGGGGAGTTGAGTTTTGGGGCTTCTAGAAGCCCGGTTTTGATCGGGGCTTCTAGAAAGAAGTTTTTGGGGGAGATTTTGGGAAGAGAGGAGAGAGAGAGAGATGTGAGAGAGAGAGATATTGGGAGTGTGGCGGCGATTTGTGGGGGCGTTTTGGGCGGAGCGAGAATTATTAGGGTTCATAATGTGGGATTTGGTTTCGATGCGGCGAGAGTTTGTGATGCTTTGTTGAAGTATAAGAGAAATTGAGAGAGAATTTTGATCTTTATTTAAGAGAGTGTAAGAGAGTTTTTATTGAGTTTTGGTTTGTTTTTTGTTAGTTTGTTGCATGAGAGAAGGAAAAACTTTTGTTTTTTTGCTCATTTTTATGGGAAAATTTTTTTTTTTTGGTTGGAGCGAGAATTTTTAGGGTTCATAATGTGGGTTTTGGTTTCGATGCGGTGAGAGTTTGTGATGCTTTGTTGAAGTATAAGAGAAATTGAGAGAGAATTTTGATCTTTATTTAAGAGAATGTAAGAGAGTTTTTATTGAGTTTTGGTTTGTTTTTTGTGAGTTTGTTGCATGAGAGAAGGAAAAACTTTTGTTTTTTTGCTCATTTTTATGGGAAAATTGTTTTTTTTTTGGTTGGAGCGAGAATTTTTAGGGTTCATAATGTGGGTTTTGGTTTCGATGCGGTGAGAGTTTGTGATGCTTTGTTGAAGTATAAGAGAAATTGAGAGAGAATTTTGATCTTTATTGGGTTGGTTTAAGAGAAATTGAGAGAGTTTTGATTGGATTAAGTTTTTCTTTTGTTAATTTGGTTGAGTTAGGAAGGAAAATTTTGAATCAATATTGCTTTTTTTTTGTTAGTTTGTTGCTTGTTTTGCTAGTTCAGTAAGGAAAAAAAATTGCTCATTTTTAAGAGAATACAACCCGACCCAACTCGAAACTGACCCGAAGACACTCTTGACCTGGAAAGAATCTGACCGAAACAATATCTAAAAAATACTAGTATAATCAGGTTCTTTGGCTCTCGAAAATATCATAAAAATTGACCCGAACATAAAATTGACCAAATCCAACGATGACTCGAACATAAAATTGACCTAAACCTGAACGAGTCAGCTCGAATATAACCTGACCCAAACCCGAACGAGTCAGCTCGAATATAACCTGACCCGCTCATTTGCCAGCACCAACAAAGGAATTTGACTTCATTTGATAGGCAACAATCTGTATATTTATAGTCTCATCAGCAATTATTAAAGTAATAACAAAATATATAAAGATAACAATCCAAAAAAACATGTCATCATTGTGTGACAATTAAGGTTGCATCTTTGTAAGTTAATTTAGTCTAACAATCAGTTGAGCATAATTATCATCACATACTGCATACTTTTAACAAACCAGAAGAATCCATCAACCTTATAGAACAAAAATAAAAATATAGCATTGCTCAAACTCAAACTATCAAAATAAAAAAATTCTAAAATCATCTAATCATATATATATATTTAAGATTGCACCACATAAAATCATCAGATCTTATATTGTCGAGTCAGTCCATCTCAAACAACTTCTGAGCCGTCATTTATATCATTCTCTATTTTAAAATATGACAAAGGATCCTGCATGAAATAACATGGTTAATTAATTAATAATTTAATTACTTTAAAGTACAAAATTAAGTTAATTAATGTTTTACTTTAAAACACAACATTAAGTTAATTAATGTTTTACTTTAAAATACAACATTAAGTCAATTAACATTTTACCTTGTCAAAGATGAACAAGCATGTAGCATAAATAGCATATAACCCGCAAGGCAAGTCCACAACAACTCCCATTAAAATATCTATGTAAAATGGAATACTAGTATAATCAGGGTCTTTGACTCTCGGAAATATCGTAAAAAGAAAACCCGCACTAATCAATGTAAGTGAAAATAATGCATGGTTTAATCTCTTTGAAATTTTGTCGAATCCACGTAAAGTGTAGAAATAACCATTAAATGTCGCGAATCCGGAAATAAAGCTGAGAAATATGATTAGTGTACGAAATATTGACGTTTTTTCGCCCACGGCATAAACAATAAATTGAACTGGGCACCAGCTTAGTATTGCGAAAAGCTGCGCAGCAAAGTTTGAAATATCTGGATTCTATTTCGAAATGAATAAATATAGGAAAAAATAATATTAGAAAAAAGAAGATTTACTATAGAGTTAAATTAAATTAAATAGTTTATTATCACAATACCGCATAATAAGAAGAAGGGTTTGGGTTTCTATGTGAGTTATCAGAAATGTCTGTATTTCTCTTGAAATATGAACATGGCTCCTACACAAATTAAAGAATGCTTCAATCTTTATCATCTTTTCTCTCCAGAAGATTTAGTAACTAAAACACAAATACTAAATGTAATAACGAATGAATAATTTACCTTGTCAAAAACGTGCACACACGTAAAGTAGATAGCAGATAATATAAAACATGCACAAAAAATCCAAGTCGTGATTGTTGTGAACAAATCATGAGGCTTCATGTGTATCATTACGGATAGACTTGCAATAATCCATATATTCAGAAAAACATATATTTGCACCGCAAAGATTATTTTCATCAAAACTCGCTCGATTTCCCAAAAAATAGAATAAAATAACGAGCACAAATCCACCAAAGCGGAGCTACACAACAATATTATTGCCAACTTTTTCAAGTCTGATTGTTTTTCATGCACTAGTGAAATGAGGTGATACATCAACGCCACGAGAAGATACATAGATCCAGAAGGTATAGATTCTTTAACATCCTTTGAAATACAAAACGGTAACATTGGAAAAAGAAAAAAACATGAGATTAGTAAAAGAGTTTACATGAAATGAAAGATAGATTACTAGCTAAAAGGTATTCGTTATAAAAAAATGGCTGAACAAATCCTAAATTTGTAACTTTTGCCCTCCAAAATGTTTGCATCGGAAAGACTTAATTAATTTATGCAATCTATAAGAATATTAATTAAAAAATACCATAGGGATGGATAGTTCGTCTTGGAGTGGTTGAACTTGATTCTCATTAGCCATAATTGTCTCAGGATGATCCACGATTTTTTTTTTTTTTTTTTTTTTTATATTTCGAGAATTTTGGTCGGATTTGCAAACCTAGAATTTAATTCGGGGATGAACACACAGAGACAGCTGAGAGAGAGAGAGAGAGAGAGATTGAACTGAACAGAGGGAATTTTTAGGAGATGAGAGAACTAATTAAGGCGTGTAGACTGAAAATGACAATGAAGATTCTGTTAAAATATGATGTTTTTTGCCTAATCTAAAATTTTACATGCTGTAGCAAACAAGTTAACACATAAAAAATAACTAAATTTGACCCCAAAAAGTGTTACATGGTTTTAGATTGGATCAGAATTCAGAAGAAAAATTATATATAAAAGAATTGTCAAAATATTTAAATATGTGATTCTCATTTTATAAGCAGTACATTTTAGGATTTTCCCTTTTATAAAGCAAAAAGAAACTCAAAAGAATGATAAAAACTAATTATATTTCGTTTTTGAAAAATTTAGATGATACTCATTTTACAAGCAATTTTAGAATTCTCCCTTTTATAAAGCAAAAAGAAATTCAAAAGAATGGTAAAAACTAATATTTTATTTTTTCAAAAACATACACACAGACGCACATTTATTATTTATGCCTAGCAATATTTGTCATCTAGCTTTTTTAGAACTCACAGAATTCATTCCAAAACTAGATAGATAAATAAAGCACGATTTCACAAATTACTCAAATTTGATGCTAGGTAATACATTAGAATATTATTTTTAAAGGGAAATTCAATCCACTAACACTATATATTTTGTTATATACACTGCATATATAATATATTTTAATGTAGCATATCATGTGAATGATTCCCTTCTTTGTTGAGACTCATTAATTATTGTTATTATTTCATTTTAATTTGGATTTTTGATCTATCCGCCTATCTCTTCCCTCCACTTCTCAAAATTAAAAACCCAAATATTGAATCTGAACTTATGAAATAAAGCGTTATTTTATGTGCACGACCTTGTAAAATGTAAAAATTACTTACACATCCTTAGTTAATATATTAGCATAGATGGCTAGATCTGTATAGTATTACAAGGATACAATATACATACACAAAATATTGCAATTACCTTTATATCATACACGAAGTACATACACATGAAATCATCATAATGGTAACTAACAGTTCAACTTTTTTTCATAATGTTTTAATTTAAAATAAAACAACATTATGCTTATTTAATATATTATATAGTCTATCAAAAAAACATATTACATATTAAACATATACATGATTCCTAACATGTTTATCTTCAACTGATATTCTAACTATTTCTATTATCTTTTTCACTCCCTCCCCCCTCTCTCAAAAGTCCCAAAATTCAACATTTCGAACTTTCAAAAACAAAAAACAAATCAAAACCAGCGCTCAGAATCCCTTTTCAATTTTCAAATTCACCTCAAAAATGGCGGTCTTCTTCTCATTTCACTTCACCTACAAAACCCTCCTCTCCTCTCTCTCCATTCATCCCTTCTTCTTCTTCTTCTTCTTCTTCTTCTTCTTCAGACCCTAACCTTCAATCCAACCTAAGCTTTCACTTCAAGCGAGGTTAGGGTTTGTCAATAATGGCTGACAACAAGGAGAACAAGGTTAGGACCCGCGCCGCCGTTAAAAGAGCTTCAGTTGAGCAAATGGGTCCTCAGTTGAAGAAGAAAAGAGTCGCTCTTTCTGAGTTGCCTTCTTTATCCAACCCTATTGTTGTGAAAGATGTGAGAAGATCTAAGAAGAAGGAGAAGGATTTGAAGCTTGAGAAATCGAGCTGTGTGGTGGATTTGGAAGGTTCTGAGAAGAAGTGTGTTGTGATTGTGAGTGATGTGGAATCTGATTCAGAGGTTGAAGATTCACAAATGGCTGGGCCTTATGCATCAGATATTTATCAGTATCTCAGATCAATGGAGGTTAGTTCATTTCATATTATTAGATCCATTTTCCCCCAATTTATCATATTTTTTTAACTAATTTGCCATTCAATTAGATCTAATTACATCATGAACCCACCAATGTATTGTTAAATTGCTCTTTAATCAACAATTTCGTTCTCAACTAAATTACCCACAAATTATCTATCAATTTCATTCAACTAGATCTTATTACCCCATTCTTCCATAAATTTATTGTTAAATCTCTCTTTAATCAACAATTTGGTTACGAATTAAATTACCCACAAATTAATTTTGATTTAATTCGTTTTTTTCTTCATTTAGGTGGAGCCACACAGAAGGCCGAATGCAAAATACTTAGAAACAGTTCAAGTTGGTGTGAGTGCAACAATGAGGGGCATTTTGGTCGATTGGCTTGTTGAAGTGGCAGAAGAATATAAACTCATTTCAGATACTTTATACCTCACAATTTCATACATTGATCGGTTTTTGTCTCATCATCCAATAAATAGACAAAAACTTCAGCTTTTAGGTGTTTCTTCTATGCTTATCGCCTCGTAAGATTTCATATTATTTTATTTTATTTTTTTTGAAATTGGGTTTTATAGTTTTGTATTTTTATTGACTTTTTGGTTAATTTCGTTTAGGAAATATGAAGAAATTACACCGCCACATGTGGAGGATTTTTGTTACATAACTGACAATACTTATACTAAGCAAGAGGTAACAAATTATTCTCTGTAACTTTATTTTCTCATTGTGAAATTGCATAGAATTTTAATAAAGTTGTGATTTTTTTTTTGTCAAATTTCAGCTTGTGAAAATGGAAAGTGATGTGTTAAAATTCTTAAAATTTGAAATGGGAAATCCTACAATCAAAACTTTCCTTAGAAGATTCACAAGAGCTGGACAAGAAGATGGAAAAGTAATTAATCAGTTTTACGCTTTTTAATAAATTCTCTCAAATTAAAATTATTTTGTGTAAAGTTCTAACTGTTTTGTTATTTTTTGTGTGTAATTTGCAGTATTCAAATTTATCATTGGAATTTTTGGGATGTTATTTAGCTGAGCTAAGTTTAGTAGATTATAATTGCATTGAATTTTTACCTTCAATTGTTGCTGCTTCTTCAATTTTTCTCGCTAGATTTACGCTCGATCCAAAAAATCATCCATGGGTAAGTTAAATTAAATTTAATTATTTTTCATTACATTTTTTTAATTTGACTAAATAAGTTTTTTTTTGTTAAATTACAGAACAAGAAGCTTGAAATTAGTTCTGGTTATAAAGCGAGTGAATTAAAAGAATGTGTGAATGCGATTCATGAATTACAATTATCTAAACGAGCCTCAAATTTATCCGCAATTAGAGAAAAATACAAGCAACACAGGGTATTTATTTATACCGTTTCTTTAAAACATAATATTCTTTTGATATATAATATTTTATCTGATTTTTTGTAAATTTTATTGTATCAGTTCAAATGCATGTCCACATTACTTTTGCATCAGGAGATTCCAAAACCATATTTTGAGGAACCAAGAACTTAGGGTTTATTTGGCAAAAAAATATTGAAATTAGGGTTTGAACATTGACGACTTGAAATTTGGTAGATATTGTTGAATCAATTGCTTACTGATTCTTCAAAAAGCAGCAATGCAAAAAGCTAAAATAATTCATCGTGAAAAAATGTAGAGTGAGAAAGAAGGAAAGAAGGAGAGAGAAGATGATCCGATGGCTCGGCTCAGGCTGAAAAAGAGCTTATGAGAAAATATTTAATTTTGTTAGACATGAATTTGTAATAGGAGAAAATTAATCCAACGAAATCGAAGTGTTGATGGGCTGTGTGGATTTGGTTTTGTTTTGTTTCTAGATTAGATG
Source organism: Juncus inflexus (assembly GCA_024447665.1). NCBI lineage: Eukaryota > Viridiplantae > Streptophyta > Magnoliopsida > Poales > Juncaceae > Juncus > Juncus inflexus. Next base: position 3,910,533 of record JAJHPC010000010.1, read on the forward strand.
GTGATTTTGTTGGATTGATTAGTATGTTCATGTTTTTGTGCTAGATTTTCGTGAAAATTATGTGGTTGATGTTGAAGTGTTCATGCATTTTTCGTTTCGTAATGAGGGTTTTATGCATGATCAGGTCATGTGCAATGCACTTTCACATCTCATCATGTATGCATGACACTTATTTTAACTATAAATGCGTATGTTTGTTACATTTATTAGATTTACAATAATAATGGCCAGCATTTTTTTTCCCACTTATTTGGTTGTATAAAATATTAGAGGGAACCAATGAGCTCCAACTCCAGGATACCATCTCCAATAGCTTGTTGCACCTTAACCCGGTGAGTATGGTTTTAAATCGGCTCGTTTCTAGTTATGGGTATGAGAAGTTGTATGCAATTAACATTTTATTAATTTTTTTTTATTGTATGACATAGCTGCGGTATTGTTAGTTTCGATGGCTCATGGGGCGGGGCCAAATGTCTACAGATATCTGGCAGACCAATACTCCATCTCACCAATAGGAAACCTAGATATCGGTGTTACTTTCGCTCGTGGCTCAATTCACATTCGGGGATGGAATCATCAACTTAGGTGTTCAGGGACGGAGCCAGAAACAAACCTTAAGGGGGGCCGAAACAGCACCATATTCCATGAATAAAGAAATTTACTAATTATTAAGCACGATTTTTTCTTAAATAAAATGAATTGTTTTATGTTTTTGGCTATGGCAAGTATTTCTTTAACTATGAGCTGGTTATTCCACTATCTCATGCAATATTACTTAGTTTGTACTATCTTCATACAATGTTATTCAATTTAAACCCACACAGAATCACAAGCATGCTTGCAACTTTAATTTCTGTTTGATTAGTTTTTTTTATTTAGATATATAACCCAATACCAGCAGGAATTTCTAGTGTTTTGCCAACTTGAAAGCCCCCAGTCCAGCCCCTGAGGATGACATACATACATATTATTATGTGAGATAATAACTTTTTCATGTTTGCTTAACAAAAATTCTAGAAATCATGCAACAACAGTATGAGTATCGCAGGAATCGATAATTTGCATATCTTTCTATTCTCTTCCCACCATTTTCCATGTTTTCTCCCGGCCATTGGTCTCTCTCTCTCTCTCTCTCTCTCTCTCTCTCTCTCTCTCTAATTTCACAAAACCTAGTTCTTTTTATATTAGTCTGCAGACTATGGAAAAGAGAGGAAAGAATTCATCATATTCTCAAAAATCAAGAAAACGTAGTTCATTGTCTCCGATAAATTAATAAAACTTTGTTCATTGTATTTTCATAAATAAATAAAAACACATTTCATCGTATTTCATGAATAAAAAAAGATTTTCCATCCTATTTTCATAATAAAAACATGAGTCGTCGTATTTCAGAAATCAAGATAACATGGTTCGTTCTTATTTTTAGATCAAGAATACATAATTCATTCTATTTTTATAGATCAAGAAAAGATAATTCGTCATATTTTGCTAAATCATTAAGGCATCGTTCATTGTTTTTTCAGAAATCAAGAAAACATAATTCATTGTATTTTCATTATCAAGAAAAATAATTCATCCTATTTTCTCAATTTAAGGAAAACTTTATTTTGTAAATAAATGCTGATTATAAGGTGACAACCATGATATACTAAGAATGTGAAATATGCTCTACTGGCGGCTAAGCAAAAATAAAAAATCACTTTAATTCTAACCTAAATTCTAGCTGGCAGAGTAAATTTATGCTTTAATGCTTCCTTTTGAATCAAATGTATCAATAAATGGGATTTTACATCTTAATAGTAAATTCATGCTCATCGAAACAAAATTTAACTAGAATTCTTTTATAGATCTCAACGATTATACGATATTTTTTGAAAGCATTATGATTTTAATTATAATTTGTTAATTTTTATATTTAAATCATTCTTCTTCTCACAAGAACATTATCTAAATTAAACATTTTTCAACTCAAACAAATCTCTGAATAACAACACATCACAAAACAAAAATAATAACAAAAATCTAAATCATAATATTTGAATTAATACTTCAAACAAAATAAAAAATTTAGTTTAGTTTAGCTTACATCAACCTAAAACAAGTAAACCACTATATAAATAATTAAACACAAATCACAAAAAAACACTAAACGAACAAATTAAAAAAAATCTGATAAACCACCTAAAAATAGTGATCTACATCAGATTAAAATCACCAGCTTAAGCGAACTTTTTCCCCTAAACCAGTTTACAAATTTACCCCCTAATTTTCAATTCAACCCTCCAAAATTAAAAAAATCAGAAGAAACTCCCCACTAATTTCCCCCAAATCAAACACACTCAACCCTATTTACAAAAAACCATTACTCTAATCCACTCCAATTCTCCCGAAACCCTAAAATTCCTCCTCGACCCAAAACAAACCCTAATTTACCTTCAGTAAAAAAACCAAAAAAATCAAAACCCTCAACCGAGAAATCATCAGGTCCAAACTTTTTCAAACCCTAAAATTCCTCTCCGCCCCTCCCCAAACCCTAATTCACCCTCAAAACCCTAATCCTCCACTCTCCAATCATCCCTCACCTTCCCCCCCTTCTTCCCCAAACTCCCCCCCTTTCAAATCCCAACTCTTCAAATCCCGGGATTCCAATTCCCGACTCTCCTCCCCACAAATCCCCCCTTTCAAATCCCAACTCTTCAAACCCCGGGATTCCAATTCCCGACTCTCCTCCCCACAAATCCCGGCTTTCAAATCCCTCGGCGGAATAAAACAATCATTTCCCACCCCCTTAACATTAAACGCCACCTCATCGATCTCCCAAATCTCCTCCATCCTAGTCACTCGCTGACTCAGCGCCACCTCACCAAACCTCATCAAACTCACTTTTGATTTTCCCTTGTGCCCCACCAAAACCCCATCCACATTTCTATACTCACCGATTTCCGTATTAATATTCGTTTCCCAATACACCGATTCCGACCCGTTTGACCCGTTTGACCGGGTCAAATGAGAATCCTCCAGCTTGATTAACAAACCCGTGCGTTGGCTGAAATAACCGAACGCCACGTGGCGGATTATTTCTGCTGAGCTGGCGGTGCTGCGCGATTTTAGGGTTTGGGAATCCGTGCAGAGTTTCAAGACGAAACAGTCTTCGCTGTTGACTTTTTTTTCGCCGATGCAAATCGCGTCAGAGAACATGATGGCCGTTGTTAGTGGGTCCAAACCCTAAAATGAAATAAGTTCAAAATCAGAATTTTAGAATGGGAATATGCAAAAAAGCCCCTCTATTATGCTGAAAAAATGAGGTTTAAATGACAAATAAAGGAGAGGAAGAAAATAGCCAAGACCATTAAAAGATCCAAACCCCAAAAATATTATTTTAATTTTAGAATAATAGTAATAAATAAAACACATAAAAAAATCAAATTTTTAATATTTCAGACCTATAGGACCCGCCTGAAGCGGTCTAACAGGTCCTTTTATATAGATCCAACACATAAAACTTCCAACTTTTCCAAAGAAAAAATACAATAAAAAAAAATCCAATATTCACATAAATAAAACACATAAAAAATTCAATTTTTATATCTCTGACCTGTAAGGCCCGCCTGGGCGGTCCAACAGGTGGTTTTAATACAGATCCAACACGTAAAAACTAATTTTTTCAAAAAAAAAATCCAATATTCACATAAATAAAAAGTTTTATTTTCAACATTTCTGACCTGTAGGGCCCGCCTGAGCGGTCTGACAGGTCCTTTAGCAGCATGAGCTCCAAGCCAGGGCGTGTGGCGCCACACGATTCGTCCGTTCGATCCAGCATGGACTTTGCTCCCGCCTAGCGCTAACTCAATGTACCACATCTCAGGCTGCATGGACCAGATCACGAACCGGCCGGCCTCCGCCGCCTTGCCGGAGCTCCGGCGGTTCCTCACCACCTTGCCGCCGGCCGTCTGGAACTCCAAGGCGGACATTCTTGTGGTGCCGCTTGTGTAGGTGGATTTGATGGATTTGAGCAGGGCTTGCCCGCCTGAGGCCGCGATGTATTGCTGCAGGATGTATTGCGCCGATGATGTCTCCTGTACAGAGAGAAGAGTAAGCAAAAAAGAGAAGAAAATTAACAGATCTAAGAGCTTGTGAGTTGTTAAGAAACCAACTCAATACAAAAAACAATGTTCAGTTCGATTCAAATCAAGGATTAGAAGTGTAGTTCTGTGAGGCATTTCATCGAACAACAAACTTCAGCAAAAACAAGGAAATCGCATCAATCTCATCCATGGCACATACAATGGGAGTATCCTTGACGCTGAGATGAGGCAGTGGCTCAGACGCGCACACATGAACCGGCGCCAGCGGAGCGCCCATCACTCCCAGCAACAACCTCAGATCCGACCTTCTTCCTCCCTCCCCGGCCGTCGGCGGCGCAGCAGCAGCACGAGTAAGCTGGCCTCTCACCCACCTCCCCCACCCTTCCTTCCTCTCTCCCCTCTCCGCCCCGCAAGCATCCGGACCTTCCATCACCGCACTCAGCACCTCCCCCCCCCCTCCCCCTCCCCCTCCCCCGCCCCGAGTAAGCTGCGCGTCCACGTCCGCCCACTTCGACCGGCGGGACTTCCCCGGAGACAGCCCGCGCGCCACCTCGTGTTTCAGCGCGGAAAAGAACCCTCCTTGTTTCTTCTCCATTTTGTTATAGAGAAAAGAAAGAATGAAGATTGAGCTCTGAGTTGGTTGCTAAATATGGATGGGACTGCGACAGAATATGGAAAAAGAAGAGGGGCGGAATTAGGAAAAGGTAAAGAGAGAGAGATTTGAGTGTGTGAAAGTGTGAAAGTGAAAGAGTATATATTATTTTTTTATTGTATATATTGTTTTGTTATTTAATATATTTTATTTTTTGTGTATTTTTTATTTTTTATATACTGTTTAATTTTTTATATATTATTTTGTCATTTTATATATTATTATTATTTATTTATTGTGTATTTTTTATTTTTTTATTTTTATATCTTGTTTTCTCATTTTATATATTGTTTTCCTCTTTTTATATACTATTTTGTCATTTTATATATTGTTATTTATTTTTTGTGTATTTTTTATTTTTTTATTTTTATATGTTGTTTTTTCATTTTATATATTGTTTTCCCGTTTTTATATTATGTTATGCTCAGTCATTGTTATTAGAAACTAAATTACATATATTGTTATGTATATATTTATATTAGAAAATGAATTATATATATTGTTATTGAAAGCCGTCGCGCTACAGTGGCCGTGCTCTATTAGGTCAAATTTATACGGTTTTTTATGCTACAGTTTGAGGTATACTTACTTACCACTCGTTATTGTAAGTGTTTAATTGATATAAATAATGTTAAATATTGTGTATAAATATTATTAAATAATTAATTACGGTAGAAACTATGGGAATACTGGATTATCACGATGTTATTGATATGATATCTAGTAATATGAAGAAATTGGGTTTGTTGTTCTGAGTGATTTTGGTGTAAATATGAGAGTGTTGAATGTAGAGTTATTGGATTGTTGTAAATATATTTGGAGCAACAAGGAAGTAAAGTAAATGTATTATGAATACGGAAAGAATTTAATGGTAAAGAAAAAATATAGATAGAAAATATTCTGTATAATTAATTAATATTAGTGATTTATTAGCTTTGTTATATCTTTAATCAAAAAAATATTTCTTAAAATCTTACAAGAATCAAATTCTTTGGGCCCCACTGAACTGAAAAGCACAAATCATTACTCTGTACAAAAACTGGTCCAGAACAAACCGAACCAGTAACATCACGCCACGTAATATTTTCAGTTGACAGTTCTATTTGGTTCATATTGAACCGGTTTCAGCTGACAAATGAAACTGACGGCGCCGTTAGAGAGAATTCTGCTAAAAGTAACGGAATTGATGGCAACAAACGCGGTTTTGTAACGGAAAGATATTCCGTCAGATAACGTGACTGGCGTCAGATTCCTTTTAATTATTAATATCTCTTAACAAACAAATGGATATATTTTCTTATTTTATTTCATTTTTTTACTTGAGAAACATGATTAAATCTAATTAATCCAGCTGTATTGTTTAATTAATATAATGAGGAACATCATTTGCTGCAAAGCGTGGCTTAAATCTTGTAATTAATTAATATTCATGGCATGAGATTTGGGGGGCCAGTTTCTATTTCTAACCCTCAAATACTCCAAATATCATTCAAAATTTACAAAATGAGAAACATTAAATTATAGAAAGTTACAATTCTTATTTGGATTTTATGAACAATATGAGATCATGTGGATTTATTTATTTGGATCTCTTATTGGAATAAAATTGAAAATAAAATCTGATAATAATAATAATAATAATAATAATATTAAAAATTAAATTCTTCTGAAAATTATAACAATGCCTAACTAAACAGTAAAAAGATTCCAACAAATTAATAAGTCAAATAGATTAAGATAATTAGGGTCTATTAGTTTTAATACAGTCTACCTAGACTTCAATTGGTGGTTAAGACTTAGATTTTGTGACACTGACTGTCATCATTTCCAATGCATCATCAGTCCCCACAAATTAATCGGTCTTTCATTTTCTTAAATTGATTAATGAAATTTGTTGGTGATTTGAATCATAGTAACCGTGTGTTGAACCAGGTAAGTAGCTTGGGGAAAAAAGCTGGCTAAATGATGATCATTGATTAAAATTTAAAACCAAAATGACTAATCTGAAATTAAATAACCAAGCACAAAAAATAATTCAGTATCACTAACCAAAACAATAAGAAAAATAATTCAGTATCAAACTAAATGACCAACCAATGAATAATATGAAACTTGAATGATTCATAATTTTGTAACATGGACTCATAATCTGAACGATCCGAATATTGACCCGCACATTTGTCATTATGTATTTTTTATTTATACAATACATATTTATATCTTTAAAGTTTAATGGATGTCCAGACAAGCCACTCAAATAATTTGGTTGTAATTATGAAATTAAGAATGGAACACCTCCAAAGGAAGTTGCATGAGAGAGTTAGTTGTGGATCAGGACCAGAAAGGGAGGTTTTGTGTGTATTTTAGTGTTGGGACTATTTAATAATTTGTACTAAGTATTCCTTCAAAAAAAAAAAAAATTTGTACTAAGTAACGAAATTATGTGGACTTAATCTATTATATATATGGATCCGACTGAAGTTCACGTATAAATTTAAGGGGACAAAGTATAGTTAATAGTTTTATAATAATCCGTTGTTTTTTTAAAATTTATTGCATTAGATGCATTCTGGTCATTTTATAACTTTACATGCTTCAATGAATTATAAAGTTTATTTTATTAAATTACTTATTTTAAAATACGAATTTAGAAACTGATTTCTATGGGCTCATTTGGGGTCGATTTTATTTTCCTTTTCTTGTTTATTTTTGACCAAATATTGTCCATGTTATTTTGCTTATGCATAAACTTATTTTAAAAGTCTGTTTTAAAGTAATGACCCTTGCCTCTCTTTCTATTATAACAAGTTATTTTATTTTATTTTATAATTTTGTAGCAGAGGTATTTTTGTAAATTTAGAAATAATTATTGGGTTAAATTATAATAATAAGGTCCATGATCCATATAATTTGTATTAAAATTAATGCTTTTCTCTCCATTCAATAAATTCCAACAATTTGTAAGGGTGCTTATAAGGGGTGTCACTCAAAGGGTGCTTTGAGAAGTTGTATACTAAAACTACAAATAGTATAAAAGAAGAGAGAGTTTGTTCTTCTTCTCTCTATCTCCTCTGTTAAAAACACAAGAAAGTAAGGAAAAAAAAAAGAGTTTTGATTCCCTCCAATTTTTGAGACGCAGAAAAGGAGACAAGTCCACTTGGACCAATCTTAAGACGCCACATCGCACTCGAAACCTTTCAATTACTCTGGTAAACATTCTCCATCTTTGCACCCATTCATTTTGATAATGGAAGTTCAATTATGATAGTTAGCCAATAAGCTTTGCCTATGAAGTATTACTTAGATATGGTCTGGTCGTAAATCCTAGTTTTGGTTAATTATCATTCACTCATTCATTGATTTGCGTGTATGTCCTACTAAAACTTTTTATATATTTTAATTTGTAATTATTTTGACAAATATTATTTGTTTGTCTGGCTTACTCAATTCAAATATAGAAAACAAGTCCTGGTTCGTGTCAGAAAAAGTTAGGAATTTGAGTATTAAATCCGGAATTCTCTTTTGGAGGTTAAGTAATAATGCTTTATTGGCAGTTAATCCGCATAATGGACGGTTAATTATTGATGTTAATGGTGGTTAGTTGATGCTGAAAGTTTAATTTACACAAAATTTCTCTTTTCTTTCTTTCTCTCTGCAGAATCTGAAAAGAAAATTAATCTTCAACATCATCCAATGGACATTGAAAATGAGACCGTGTCGGAAAGGGAAGCATCGGAGAGGAAGGCCGATCGAGTAAGACCTTTCATTTTATTCCTCAAAAACTTTATTTCCAATCATAATTGTATGAGTAAGCATCATTGACACGAAGGAGAGCAATTTCTCTCATGTTGAGAGGCGACATGAATGCAAATTTATATGAATTTATCACTAAAGATTTCTTTTTCACCTTCAACAACTCTATGTCCATGTTGATGTTAATTACTTTTTATTTATAGATTTATTTTTTATCTACAAAAACTCTATTAGTTCCCATGTTGATATTAACTACTTTTTATTTAATTTTACTAAACTCTCCTCTCATTCCCTCCTTATATTGGGCATATTCATTCATAGGAGGTGGTCCATAGACTCTCTAACATGTCTTGTCACTGTCTCTTATTAATCGCCTTCCCATTTTATATGCTGGTGGCGGCGAAAAACCCCCGATCATTTTAGTTTGCCATATTTGTATGGATTAGTCTATAATTTAGAATATGTTTGAAGAGTTAGAGTACATGATATGCAAAAGTTATGTTTCGTTAGGTCGTAGAAGAAGGGTGTATGGATGAATGACATATTTTGTTTAATCATCTAAACAAGATTTTACAAGTTTTTTTTTTATGAATATTTTTTGCAGATCAAATGAGCATACTTTTCCAGTACAGGATAGATTTCCGCCGCTACTCGACTCACAACAAACTTTATTTGTTAGAGATACTAATGACAAACAAATTGATGTATTTTTTTTATTTCATTTAGTTACTTGAGAACAATGATTAAATCTGATTAATCCAGCTGTATTGTTTTATTAAAATGAGGAACATCATTTGTTGCAAAGCGTGCCACAATCTTCTAGTTAATTAATATTTATGTCCTGAGATTTGGGGCCAATTTTTATTCCATCCCTCAAATTGTCAAAATATTATTCATAATTGGTTTGAGACTCATGATCGAGAAAGCAATTCACTTGACTGAAAATGGAAAAAAATAATATCATGTGGATTTATTTGGATCTCTTGTTGGAAATAGAACCCATTGGCAGGAAAATAAATTGGAAATAAAATCTGATAATAATAATAATAATAAATTAAACTCAGCTGAAAAATAACAATACCTAACTAAACAGTGAACAGATTCCAACGAATTAATACTCAAATAGATGAGATAATTGGGGACTATTAGATTTTAATTAACAGTTTACGTAGTCTTCAGTTAGTGGTTAAGACTTAGATTTTGTGACACTGACTATTATCATTTTTCAATGTAGCATCAGTCCCCACAAACTAACCGAGTCTTTGTTTTCTTAAATTGATTAATCAAATTTGGTTGGTGATTTGAATCATATATAATAATCATGTGTTGAACCAGGTAAGTAGCTTGAGGAAAAAGCTAGCTAAATAATGATCAGTGATTAAAATCAAAATGAAATACGATTGAAAAAAGCCAAGCAAAAAAGATAATAATTCGGTAGCAAATCGATTTTAGTTGGAATAATCTGAAACTTAAATGACATATCACCTGAATAATCGGTAACTAAAATGACATGATGATTCGGATGACATGTCCGATATGATTCGAAAATAACTGATTTTTTATCTAAATTCAAGAAAATATGTAGAAATTCAAAATTTTATAATTTTCTTTAATATAATGAACCTTGAAATACTGGCTCCAATGATCCAAATTCTAATCCAATTGGCCCTTAACAGTTAACTCCCATACTTAAATGGCGTGTTGACTATACATTAACTCAATTAACCAGAAACCCAAAATACAAGAATATGAATGATCTGAAATCCGAAATGATCAGACTCCAAAATTCCGAAACCCGATAAATCCGAAATCTGAATAACATGTTTACATAAATGATTTCTAATCTGAATATCCTGAAAGTTATCCAAACCCAAATCCAACTAGACCCACACATTTGTCATTAATTATGCACTTCTATTTACACAACATACTGTTGTATCTTTAATGGATCACGGTCTAGCTAGGCCACTCAAATAATTTGGCTGTAAATACGAAATTAAAGACTGAAAAACTCAGAGAAGAAGCCTCCAAAGTACATAATGAGTTGTGAAGAGAGAGGTTTTGCGTGTATTTTAGCTGTGGGAGTAATTAATAGTTTGTAGTGAGTAACGAATTATGAGGACTTATTCACTGAAGGTCACGTATAAATGTAAGGGGACAAAATATATTTTGGCCATGCATGCGGTACTATACCATACCAGCTTCTAGAGTGAGTTGGCCTTCGTCTTTTTGTTTCTCTGCTCTTTAACACTTGTATTGGTCCAACCTTGGTTTTATTGTATTAGAAGTCTCGTGCTACACAAAAAAAAATAATAATAAAATAAATAAATAAATAGAAATAAAATTAATATGCAAAAAAGGTCCACATTAGCCTCTACTTCACTGACTAGTCTATATATTGTCTCGAGAAAATAACTCGACTTTTTCTTATTTTTGAACTTGGCTGATTTTCTGACTCGATTTAACACTTTTTATTTAAATTGTGGTTCTGTTTATCTTTTTCCTATAGAGTGTTATTTGTTGAGGAATATTTATATTTTTTTAGATTCAACCCATATTTGATGAGTCAAAAAAATTTGTTAAATATGTACTAAATTAAATAAAATTGTGTTTAACGAGTCGTGAACTCATAATTTTTTGTTTCATATACAATATACTCTGTCAACTGGACCACGGATTATTTGCATGTAAAATATTTATGTTATTTCTTACAAATAATATTTATGCTATTCTAGTATTATTTATTCTGAATCAGGGATAAAATAATATTTTTCTAAATTTAGTGGTCAAGGACCCACGACGTAATAATGACCGTACATTACATGATAGGGGAAACTTGGAGTTTGGTTAATGACCACATGCAAATTTGTACTATAAATAGTAAAGTAAATTTGTTAGGACAATGGTAGTTAAGTTAATCTTGCACTCTTTTCTGCCTGCCAGCTATAATTAGTACGAGACATAGGATGGATAATATTTTTTTTTTGAGGGAACATAGGATCGATAATAAAACAAATACTAGTGTTAAAAAATTTCAGAACAATCTACTATATAATTATTCTTTCCTCAATATTCATTTTGTCTCTATTTTTCGGCCATCATCTAGATTCTAAACTGTTGTTTAAACAAAAAAATATATTTCTTACCACCTAAACTGAAATATAATTAGTAATTTAGTATTAATGGAAGGGGAAAAAAATAGATGTTGATATAATTATGCTCATTCTGTGAAGGAAAAAAATGAAGTTGGCAAATACAATCTGTTGCATGTTGTTTGATAATCTCAAATTTAAGCACGAACATTTATTCTCAACAAGAGATGAGACATAATGTAATTTAGTAGGTATACATGGACAAAGTATCTTATCATATCATGCATGAATGCATGCTTGTTGATCTATTAATTCTTTTTTTCGAAAGATGGCCCGAGAAATTCTATATGTTAGTAGGTAATTAGACAATTTGTTGATCTATTAATTCTATATATATCAAATCTAAGTTAGCATGCTTGTATTTATGTTAGTAGGTAAAAAAGGAGCATATGACTTGATGTGATGTTATTTCTTTTGGAAAGTTGGATTTTGAATTATCACATGGCAACAGTGTATGATTTGTGTCGTTTTCACAAAATTATATTCAAGATTCTAGTTAGCTTATAGAGGTTGTTTGATGCATAGAAAAATAGATACATAGGTGTTAAGAAATAATATATATGCATAATGAACATTATAGTTTAACAAAAAGAGTGTATAAGTATAACAAAAATATTATATAAGTTAATAAAATGATAAGAACACACGGAGCTGACACGTTAAGAATGCTTAAAGAAATGAACAACTCCTTAATGGACGTCTGTTTCATACTATTTCAGTTATGAAAAAAAAGATGTAACAGAATCTTCACTTTATCAAAAATGCCGAATGAGATCAGCTGGGTACTTCAGTGACAAGTGATGAAGTTCACACTTGAGAGAAGATCGAATCATAATACAAAAGAGGGGCAAGGGTGAATACAGGTTAGAATACGCTAGTCTTTTGATTCCACTTAATGTGTTGTTGCCACTCGCAACAACCAACATCAAGGTGTAGATCTATTGTTTTTGGTTATTTATTTGTCAATCTATACTTGTAAAACGTTATATTAATTTAATGATTTAAAGAACCAATGAGTGCAGGATAAATCCGCCTCATATTATTAAAAATAAATAAATAAATTGGTGTAGTTAAATAAAATACCTAGGACTTCCTTTGACATACGGGAAACCAACAAAAATTTCATTCCAGCCACTGATACAGTCTACGCGGAAAAAACTAGCAGGATCAAAGACAAATTTCTCACATATGGTGGGAGATTCATTGTTTCAACATTCAATCCGTTCTGGCAGCAATGCCAAACTTCCAGATGCAAGCATTTTTGCTTCCGGTTGGGTAATAAATGACTTAAACCGAATTATTAGACAATTTTTCTGGAGGGTGTAAAGATTGTGCAGGTTTCAACTGTCTAGTATCCTGGAAAATTGCCTGTAGGAACAAAGCAATGTTAATGAATTGCATGTGGAACAGACACAAACCACAATGGTCTGTGGAGTTCAATACTAAGAACGGTATATGAGGTCAACACCGTTGATGATCTAAGAAACATACCTGAAAGTCTATCATCCTTCTTTGTGAAGGATTTAATCTCACTAATAGACATGTATAAAGTGGGCGTACAAAATTCACCTCAAGCTCCGCATACAACTTCTTGGTGAACCTAGGAATAATTTTCGATTGGCAAAAGAAACTATGGAGAATTAATGCTCCTAACAAAATATTTTTTTTTTCCTGGCTATTGATTTTGGGAAAATTACAATCGAATGAAAATACGCAAAGGAAGGGATTTATTGGTCCGTTTATTTGCTTTTTGTGCAACAAGAAAAATAGGGAAAATCACTTCCATGTGTGTATAAAGATGTATAGAGATAAATTATTTCATTTTAAATAATAAATAATTAAGATTACAATAGTACATGATAAATTATTGACACAATATATATGAACGTTAAAACAATTTCTATGACTGTGTAGAGATGTATAGAGATTTCCTTCAAAAAAAGAGATGTATAGAGAAAAGATTGACCATGTGTTTTGAATTCATTTTAGTTCTAACAGTAGTCAAATGGAAATTAGATATTTATATCATTTTATTTCTTGAAAACAGGTAACCACGATTCTTGGATCTATATTCATTTCGATTGGAATCAATTCAATTTTCAACTGTTCCAAGTCAAATCAGTCAAACTCATCAATATCCAATTTAATAATTTATATCCAGTTTCTTGAATTGTGTGCCCCTTTTAATACAATATAATATAATAATAAACATTAGAAATAGTTGAATCAAAAGAACATTTTTGCAAAAATCTCATTTTTTTTCGGCCATTGGATTTAATTACGAATTGGGCTTAATCCATAGTCAAAATTAGCACCCCAAGTAGCCCAACAAATTTAAGAAATATTTTATGCAAGTAATTTGAATAATAACTAACTAAAAATGATCAAATCAAGTGCATTAACAAGTGGAAGTTTTGATTGGCACAAAGATAATATAAAATTACTAGATCTTCATATCTTGATGAAAGTGACTCAATATAGTTATGTCCCCCAAAGAATATATGAGTTTTTTTCCTGACACAACCTTGTAATAAAAAGATTTTGCAAATATAACATTTATATGCTTGAGTTTGGACAAGTAGTATTTTCGACTTCATGATTTCATAATTATTTTTGGTCTGTTTCGAACTCTGAGAATTTAAAATAGTTTTTTTATGTCAAATCTTGGAGAAAAAAAAGAAAAATTAATTTTGAATTTTCATTGTTCGATATATAATCGATAGTAATAGTTTCAAATTTTCATAATTTGTAAATGCTTTTTCTCCAAATTTAAAATGCAAATCCCTTTTATTTTAAGGTTATTGCGAAAAATACTCAGAATATATGGCTTGCTTATGTGGAAATAGAGTTCAATGCCTGTCTCCCTTTCTTATCTTGATTGTGTAAGCACACCATTAAGTTTTCCTTTTGGTACTTAGAAAGAGGCATCAAATGGAAGCATAATGCTAAATTGGCATTTCATCAACAATTTAATAAAAAAACTAAGAAAATTTCAACTCCTTTCTCTTTTTGGTCTTCAAATTTGACTTCCATTTCTCAATCAAATGAGGAAAGAAGAAGAATATATTATTTTTTCTGTTGCAATGGTCTATGAAAACCAATGACCATCAATTCATTGGCATGCATCGAATAACAGAAGTTGAATTTTGAATCTAATTCATTCAATTAGAAAGAATATATACTAAACTTTTCATGGGTAGAAATAATGTTTGATATTTTGCAAGGTGACACATGAAACTACTCCGAACAAGGAAATTGAAAATGTGATTAGCCTAACAAGTGACCGAAGAAAATGTGTTTTGAATTCTAAGAAAATTTAAAATGTTTTTAAAGAATCTAAGAGATTTGTGCAAATAGTTAAACATGACAGTCATTGCCCCTTGAAAAAGTAGCACCAAAATTGTGGGGTCAGTTTTGGAAAGAGAAATTGAAAATGTGATTAGCCTAACAAATGACAAAATGTTTTTAAAGAATCTAAGAGATTTGTGCAAATAATTAAACATGACAAAGTCATTGCCCCTTGAAAAAGTAGCACCAAAATTGTGGGGCCATTTTTGGAAAGAGATAAGAACTTGTTTAAATTCCACTTCCATTTCAAAACCCTTTTTAAACTAACCCTTAAACTAATTTAAACTCCACTTTTCAACTCTTTTTAAGAGAAAACACACACATCTTCCTTCTTGTACCTCACATAAATGGCACAAGAACAAGAAGAATCATCAATATACAAAGAGAGCTCAGAAGAAATGAAAAAACCAAACTCAAACCCTTCTGATTGGTTGAAACTCAAACTCGCATTAGACTGCTCAGATAGTGGGTCAAAATCGAAACCCATTTCGCCGAAAGTATTTTCATGCAATTTTTGCATGAGGAAATTTTACAGCTCACAAGCTTTAGGTGGCCATCAAAACGCGCATAAAAGAGAAAGAGGGGCAGTAAAAAGATCGTATTTTCACGCACAAAGGACGTTTTTGAGAGGTTTGAGTTTTGAAGCTCATTCAGTTTTTCTGCAGAATATAAGGGAAAAACAAACCGATAAAATGATACGCAAGATGGATCAAGATTTGGAAACTCGGTTTATTGATCGGTTTGAAGAATCAAATTCGAATTTGAATTTGAATTTGAATCCGAATTTTGTGCCATTTGGTTTGGAAGAGACGGCGAGAGTTTCTTGGCCAGGAAGTTTCCAACAGACTGATAGTGAGACAACAGAAAGTAATAAAATTGATTTGAGTCTCAGATTGTGATTAAATTATCATTTTTCGGTAAATTTTTATGTTAAGATTAGTTATTTATCTAGTAATAAACCAATTGTGTAATTATTTAGTTTATTTAACTCAGTAAACAAAATAAACTAAATTGCAAACAAATGAATTTTGTGTAGAGAGGAATCCGTTTAAGGTTGATTTGAGTCTCAAACTATGATGAAATTATTAGTTATCATGTTATTTTTATGTTGCTAATTAGTTATTTATGTTCTAATAAACCAATTTTGCTAATTAATTATTTTTCATTCTAATAAACCAATTTTCCTAATTAGTTATTTTTTTTGTTCTGATAAACCAATTTTGCTAGTATTTCATAATAATTAAGCTTAACTACCACAAATGAAATGAATTTTGTCTAGAGAGAAAACTGTTTAAAATTGATTTGAATATCAAATTTTGATGAAATCATAACTATTGGGTATATTTTTATGCTGATTATTAGTTATTTCATGTTCTAATAAACCAATGCTGCAATTATATCATAAAGTAACTACTATAAAAAGCAAAATGATAAAATAAGTCAAATAAAAAGATGAACAAATTTGTCAAGCTATAAACTGATTAAATGCATATCATCAAAATTGAAGAACTAAAAACATTAGCCACATGATTTACTTAGTTATCATACATCCATCCTTAAAAATCTAAGAAAATAAAAAATCTAATTAATCCAAACCCTAATTAGACACTAAAAACCCTCTTTTAACATCTGATTCAAATCAGTAAGCAATTGATTCAACAATATCTACCAAATTTCTAACCTTGTTCAAACCCTAATCTCTCTTTTTTTTGCCAAATAACCCTAATTTTTCGGTTCTTAAAAATATGATTTTGGAATCTCCTGATAGGAAAGCAATGTTGACACGCATTTGAACTGATACAATAAAATTTACCAAAAATCAGATAAAATAATATATCAAAAAAATATTATATTAAAAGAAAGATGAGGTAAATAAATACCTTATGTTGCTTGTATTTTTCTCTTATTGCAGATAAATTTGAGGCTCTTTTATATAATTGCAATTCATGAATTGCATTTACACAATCTTTCAATTCACTCGCTTTATAACCAGAACTACTTTCAAGCTTTTTATTCTGTAATTTAAAAGAAAAAACATATTTACTCAAATAAAAATAAAAAATAGGAAATATTTAATAAAAATAACTATATTTAAAAAATAAAAATTACCCATGGATAAGTTTTTGGATCAAGCGTAAATCTCGCGAGAAAAATTGATGAAGCAGCAACGATTGAAGGTAAAAATTTGATACAATTATAATCCACTAAACTTAGCTCAGCTAAATAGCATCCCAAAAATTCCAATTTTAAATTTGAATACTGCAAAATTACAAACAAAAAAGATTAGAAATTTACACAACAAAATTAATGAGTGAATTTAACTTATTAAAAAATATTAAAAGTACTTTTTGATCTTCTTGTCCAGCTCGAGTGAATCTTCTGAGGAATGTTTTGATTGTAGGGTTACCCATTTCAAATTTCAAGAATTTTAACACATCACTTTCCATTTTCACAAGCTGAAATTTGAAAAAATTGTAACTTTGTTAAAATTGTACACAATTTTTCAAAAAAGGATTAGAAAATAAATTTAAAGAGAATAAATGTTTACCTCTTGTTTAGTGTAAGTATTATCAGTTATGTAACAAAAATCCTCCACATGCGGCGGCGTAATTTCTTCATATTTACTGCACAAAATTAACCCACAAAAATTCAATAAAAAAATTCAAAAATTACAAAACCCAAATTCAAAAATAAGAAAATGAAATCTTACGAGGCAATAAGCATAGAAGAGACCCCTAAAAGCTGAAGCTTTTGTCTATTGATTGAATTATGAGATAAAAACCGATCAATATATGAAATTGTGAGGTATAAAGTATCCGAAACGAGTTTATATTCTTCTGCCACCTCAACAAGCCAATCGACCAAAATGCCCCTCATTGTTGCACTCACATCGACCTGAACTGTTTCTAAGTATTTCTCATTTGGCCTTCTGTGTGGTTCCACCTAAATAAAGCACAAAAATCCAATTAAATCAAAAAATAATTTGTGGGTAATTTAACTAGTCCCAAATTGTTGATTAAAGATCGATTTAACAACAAATTGATGGAATAATGGCGTAATAAGATCTAATTGAATGAAATAGAATCAAGTTTGGAAAAATATAAGATGGTGAATTGGGGAAAATGGATCTAAGAAGATGAAATGAACTAACCTCCATTGATCTGAGATACTGATAAATATCCGATGCATAAGCTCCCGCCATTTGCGGATCTTCAACCTCAGATTCCACATCACTAACAACTACAACACACTTCTCAGAACCTTCTAAATCCACACAGGACGATTTCTCAAGCTTCAAATCTTGCTCTTTATTCTTAGATCTAAGCTTACTCCCCGTTTTCAACCCACCCACAACCTGGTTCGACAACGAAGGCAACTCAGAAAGCGCGACTCGTTTCTTCTTCAACGCCGGCTGCTGAGACCCAATACCAGAACCACCGTGCTCCGCCTCCATGGAAGACCGTTTGGCTGCGGCGCGAGTGCGGCGAGGCTCGACGTTCTCCTTGTTGTCCGCCATTGACAAACCCTAACCTTGCTTGAAGTGAAAGCCTAGGTTGGTATGAAGGTTAGGGTTGTTGTTTGGCTTCGAAGAAGAAGAAGAAGAAGAAGAAGGTAAGAATGAATGGAGGAGGAGGAGAGGATGGTTTTGTAGATGGTGAAAGTGAAAATGAAATGAGAAGAAGGCCGCCATTTTTGAGGTGAATTTGAAATTCAGAGAGGGAATTTTGAGGGGTTTTTTGGTTTTTGAATGTGTTTGAAATGTTGAATTTTTCAGAGGGAGTGAAAGAGAGAGAAATTTGGAAAAAAAAAATAGTGAAAATATTTTGGGAGGAGGGAAAAAAATTTGGTTTTGGGGTTTAATATCATGTAGACCCCTGTGAAATGTTGAAGTATCAGTTCAATGTAAAAGACATGTTGAAGTTTAATATATTTTTTGAATAAAAATCGAAAAAAAAAAAATATATATATATATATATATATATATATTGAATAGAATATGTAATATATTAAATAAGCATAATGTTGTTTTATTTTAAATTAACAAATTACAATAAAAAGGTTTCAATAGTTAGTTTCCATTTTGATGATTTATATATGTGTAATTCTTGTATGATATGAGATATTTGCAATATTTTGTGTATGTATATACTATACTGTATCCTTGCAATATTATACAAATCTAGCCATGTAGGCTAATATATACAGATTAATTTTTAAAGGTTGGTTAAGATATTTTTGCATTCACAAGGTCGTACATATAAAATAACGCTTTATTTCATAAGTTTAGATTAAAATTTTTGCCCCTCCAAGCTTAATTGGGTTTTTGTGGAGTGGAGGGAAGAGATAGGCGGACAGATCAAAAATCAAAATTAAAATAAAATAGTGACAATAATATCGAATTTATTATTATTTGGAACCAAGCCATTCATAATTTAATAATTAATTAATAGTCTATACAAAGAAGGGAATCATTCACATCATATGCTTTGAGTATGACTGTTAAAAAGTAAAATATATGTACTGTGTAGTGAATAATTATATTGCTATGCGATTGGCCAAATAAGATTGTTATCAAAAGAATTATCTTTCTTGTGATACATAATAAAAATAATTTATAGTAATTCAAGAGAGTGGCTAAAAAACATATGTATATTTTTTGGGTGAAAAATATACAATCCAAAATATGTATTAAATCATCAAAAATTCAAATTTCAACCGTACGGATGGAATATATTTGTTTTGAATACGTATATTTTTTAGCCACTCCCGTAATTCAATATTATCATCAATCATTAATTTTGAAAACTAAATAAGTGAAAGATTCAAAAAAATAATAAATATTTTCTAATTTACTCTTATTAAATTATCTATCCTTTTAATGGTAGAATTTGAAAAAAATTGTTGAAATAATTAATTGCAATGTCAATGGCTCCATTACATCTTTATAAAAAAATGCAACATTAGATATCTAAAGAGTAATTTGTGTGGATAACTAGCCAATAGAATTGAGCCACCCTTTTATTTTCACATATATTTGGGCATTTTTATTGTGTTCCATCAAAATAATTATTTCAGCCATCAAATTATGGGGGTTGTGCAAACCAGAACCATGGTTTACCATTATTTTTTTTGTGCCAGCTATTTTTGTGTTTTTATGTGACATATTTTCATTTCTCAGCTCCTTGTTTGTGTGGTTCCACTCAATTATTTATGATTTGACATTAGGTTCAAAGATTGATATTTTAGAAATGAGAAAAAGGCAGTTCACCTGTCAAAATGTAAATATTTTTCATCTTTGGCAAAAAAAAAGAAGATAATGATTCTTAATAATCAAACATTGTATTGATCATAAGACATGGTTTTATGTCATCCTTATTATGATCAATTCTCTTTCCTGAATTATAATTAGACTGAATAAATTAAAAGATATTAACAACACATACTAATTTTTTCGTACACGGACGTATGCTTTTCTCCAGTCTCAATTTATCAAAGGGCCCTGAGATATCTCTCTCGTATCCGAGAGTAACAGATTCTATCTTGATCATTCACATTCCAACTCATGGTTTACTAAATACCCGATCAAAGCTTTTATAATTATCCGGTTAAAGACAATGTTTGACTATGTCAAAGTATGAAGATATACATGCAGGGATCTATGATTACCTCAAGTCAAAAGACTACTCATACATTAGATGATGAGAAAACACTAATGATATATACCATGTATATTCTCATAGCGGATCGATCCAATATATGTTCTCCAACATATATTTATATTAATGAATTGATATCCAATATCCATGATCAGTAAAATGTGATCGTCATCTAAATAACATACTAGTAACTATATATATGATTTGAGATTTTCAAATATGTTTGTCTTACAAACATCTCATAATGACTAAGGATAATTTAGAATTGTATTCACTTTGCTTTACGGTTTTACTATTAGAATCACATATTTTGATGACGTTTAACGGACATACATATTCATGATTAATTAATAATCTAATAACATTTACGTACAATTATTATATGAAAAAAGTTTATGAGATAAAATATCTAATATAAAAATATAATGTCTGATCCATAATATATTTCTCACACGGCAAAACAATTTGGCCTAGGACATTATTACTTTCAAAAGATTGATCCTTTGAACAAGTCCACGCATGACTATGTCGGGTCCGAGACGGATGTGACTCCAACTTGTTGTGCTAGTTGGTTGATGCAAGCAATATGAGAACCGCCATTGAGATCGTGTTGCAAGTTGTTCTATGAACGACAAGACTAATGCACCCAACGAAAACATGCGTGAGCCGATGTTATGACCGTTGTAGTTGTTGCTCATGTGTGCACAGCCAAACCCAATTTTCGTGACCGATTCAAGTTGACTAGCGTTGGAGGTGAAGTGGAAAGTCTCACGAGCTTTGCATGCAATGTTGAATTGGCATATGTTGTTGATGCAACGGAATGGGTAGCGACACAGCGGATCTGTGCACGGGACGGCAGCAATAATAGGAGATTGATTGGGGAGAAACAAAAAGTTGGCATATATTGTAATAAATGAATTTTCTTTTGTTATCAAAAAGTTTCAAAATAACCTCAGAGTTTGAGGCTTACGTATTCATTTTCAAAAGGGCCTCTAAATTATTTTTCACATTTATAAGATCGTGTACATGAAAATAACCCTTTTATTTCACAAATCACAAGAATAATCAAATTAAAATTTGCCTCCAAACTGATTTGGATTTTTAGAGAGTGAAGGGAAAAATAGGAGCATAGCTCCAAATTAAAAATATAATATATATCAAATTGTCTTCAATTAGGATTCATTAATACTTTAATGGATAGATAGTCTAGAAAAAGAAGTGAATCATTCACATGCTACAAGTGTTTAAAAATTTCATGTAATCCTATAAAATTTCCACACATAAATAACAAATATACATAGAGGGCATGTTTGAGTAAAAATATCCAAATATATAGAATCATAACTTCTATAATAAATATATTACCACATAATTTTAAAATTTTCCACACAAAATTTTCCGACTTTCACCATATTTCATGCAACATATAAAAATATAACCACATATAATTTCAAATTCAGCTAAATATAGAAATATAATATCAAAAAAATAGTAATATACAATGATTAAATTTCAATGAAAATAGTCCTCGAATTCACATAAACAAAAGTCTTCCAATTCTATACATTCTAACAAAAATTTATTAAATTTGATTAAAAAAAAAATTCTGATCCTAAATCTATCTCCTACTAAAAGTACATAGTCTATATTTCAATCATTCTATAGTTTTTCATACAAAATATCTCACAAATTGTAATGTTAATTAAACACAACAGTCCAAAATAATCTACACAAAAAATAAGTGAGCAAAAATCTTATTCTCTAATTTCTCACAGATTATTTATATCTAATTTCCTTCTTTCCACCGAAATTAGTGGAAAAAATATATAAAATATTAAAAAAAATATCAATTATTCATTGAGATGTTGTGTCACTAAATTCTCTTGTATGTTTGTGAGGCGAGCCAATCAGGTATATCAGTATCTCGTAAAATCAAATATAATATAAACACAGCGTATAATAATATAAATACGGATATAAGAGAGCCGAATAATAATCCATTTATTTCTTTCGAAACAAAATCTAATAATAAATACGCATTTATTATCATTAGTAGCGCCGCAACCGTCCATGTCACAACCTACACAAATTAATACATATTTTCAAAATTAATATATTTTGAAAATTACGGAAATTTTTCAAAAGAACCCCAATATTTTCACAAACTTATAAGAAGCTCCACACTTTTGGGAAATAATGAGTTTTTTGGGAAAATCACAAGAAAGCCCCTACAATATGCCGAAGTAACAAAAAAAAGCCCCCGCATTATTGCCAAAATTGCAAAAAAAAAAAGAAAACAAAAATTATTTTCAATTTTCATCAACACAGGGACTTTTTTGCGATTTCGGCACAACGTAAGGGCTTTCTCGCAAATCCCCCCCAAAAAAAAACTCTACATACCTTCATGAACTTGCCGATCTTAAAAACACCCATCAAGCTTTCTTTAGAAACCAAGCAAAGAAGAGGCACGAGCGCGAACGGAATCTGAACACTTTGCAAGACGTTCAGCCACTCGTTCAAAACGTCGAGCGCGGATTCCGATGCGCCGAAAAGTAAGGCCACGATTAAAGTGGGGATTATGGCAGAAGAGCGGGTGATCAGAGCGCGCACCCACTTTTTGAGTTTGAGGTTCAGGAAGCCGCCCATTATGAACTGGCCTGCGTAAGTACCTGTCATTAAAAAAAATAATAATAATTTAAAAAAAATGAAAAAATACGAATTTTTCACTTTTTACTTTCATTTTTTAATTAAAAAGCTACGAATTTTTTCTTTATACTCATTTTTTCTTATTTTGTTAAGAACTGGCCTGCGTAAGTACCTGTGATTAAAAAAATAAAAAAATAATTTAGAAAAAAGTCCTTTTTTAACTTTTGTATTTTATTTCTGGGAAGTTAAATATTGTGAATTTTAGATCTGGGAAGCTGTATAGTTTGAGATTCACTTTTTTATTTTATTTCTGGGAAGTTATATATTTTTAATTTTAGATTGAGAAATACGCGCATTATGAACTGGCCTGCGTAAGTACCTGTGATTAAAAAAAAACTTAATTTAAAAAAAATGAAAAAATATGAATTTTTTAATTTTTACTTTCATTTTTTAATTAAAAAAATACGAATTTTTTCTTTATACGAATTTTTTCTTATTTTGTCAGGAACTGGCCATTAATATGAAAAATATGATTTTTTTTATTTATTTTCCTTATTTTCACTTTTTTTTATATTTTATTTCTGGGAATTTATATATTTTTAATTTTAGATTGAGAAATTTGCGCATTATGAACTGGCCAGCGTAAGTCCCTGCAATTTTTAAACTTTACAAATAAAATTGGAAATTTTTCAAAACCCCCCCAACTTTTTGAAAATTACATATACTTACACTGGCCAGTTCATAATAAAATTTAGAAAGTGGGTCCACGCGATAATACCAGGTGCGAACGGAATCTAAACAGAATCTAAATTCTAAACGAATTTTTTACTTTCATTTTTTAATTAAAAATAAGAAAAAAAATACGAATTTTTCCTTTATACTCCTTTTGTTTTTTTGTTTCCGGGAACTTTGCTCCTCATCTGTAAATTATCTTTACGTAAATATTTTTTTAATGAATTATGAACAGGCCGGCGTAAGTCTGTGATTTTTAAGAAAAAAAGTAAGAAATCCGAATTTTTTAGCCTTTTTAGAATAAGTAGGGTTCTTTTTTATTCTGTTTATGTTCAAATGCGCCCGTTATGAAATGAACTGCATAAGTCCCTCTAATTTTTGAAAGAGCCTATATACAAGATAATAATCATAAAAGTTAAACGGTACTAATTTCACTTAAATTTTTTTTTATCTATAATTGTGCTGTACGATTACAGGTCAATTGCCCTTTATAAATTAAAATAAATAAATCCAAAAAATTAAACTTTTTTTTACCTGTAATCGTGCTGTACGATTACAGGTAAATTACCCTTTATAAATTAAAATACAAAAAATCCAAAAAATTTAACTTTTTTTTACCTGTAATGGTACTACTCTGTCCGGCCGAAAGCAACCCAATCCCCCATATATACAAGTATTTTTTAACGAGTTGATAAAAAAAAAATTAAAAAATTACCTGTAATCGTTTTGCCAATTTTGTATATATGGGGAATCGGATTGCTTTCGGCTGGACAAAGCAGCACGATTACAGGTAATTTTTTAATGAGTTGATAAAAAAAAAATTCAAAAAATTTAAAAAATTCAAAAATTACCTGTAATCGTGCTGCTCTGTCCGGCGGAAAGCAATCCAATCCCCCATATATACAAAATCGGCAGAAACCCCCCTCCAAATTTACTATTCAAATATTCCCCCGCATTTTCCAATCCAATATATTGGGCTTGTTTAGATCCATAAAACCCTTTCGCAAAAACCGTCGTCACACAAATATTTATAAAGAACGATACAATTAATGCTACAGTGGATTCGATGGAGTAGTATTTTAGTGCTTCCGAGACTTGGGAGTTGTTTTGAGGGTTGACTTTGCGTGATTGGACGAGGGCGGAGTGGAGGTACACGTTGTGAGGCATTATTACGCAGCCTACTACGCCGACGGCTTGGCGGATTGTGTTGGAGCTTAGTTTGGGTACAAGAATGCCTAAAAATGTTAAGAAAAAAGTTAAGAAATGGTTGAATTTGAGCATTTAGTTTGGATGCCTAAAAAATGTTGGAAAAATGTTAAGAAATGTTACGAAATGGTTAAGTTTGAGGCGATTTGAATTATTATTATGTATTTTTGAAAGAAATTGATGTTAAGTGTTGTGATGTATGATTACACAGCCTACTACGCCGATGGCTTGATGGATTGTGTTGGAACTTAGTTTGGGCACCAAAATGCCAAAATATGTTGGAAAAATATTAATACGAGTTCTTGAATCGTAGGTTTGGTTTATTATATTACATATTTTTGGAAGAAATTGAACCTGGGTTAACCATATTTGGAAGAAATTGATGGAAGCAAAATTCCTTAACTTTTTTTTGAATGTTAAATTTGAGGGGATTTGATTTATTGTTATGTATTTTTTAAAGAAGTTGATGTTTAATCCCGAATTAGACCTTGGAAATTCATTAAAAGAGGGATTAATTGAAAGATTAGATTTAAAATTGAAAGAGTTTTCAGTATCGAAATTCCTTAATTTAAAAAAGAAATCAAATATGAGGCAATTTGATTTGATTTATTATTACATATTTTTCGAGAGAAATTGATGTTTAATCATGCCAGATTAAAAAAATTAATCGTTATTGATATGATTTGAATTCATGAAGAGGGGTTTAATTGAAAGATTAAAATTTAAAGGGGGGCTAAATGAAAAATTACCGATTAGAAGTTCTTTTCCGCTCGGTTTAGTTTCGCCAAACATCCAAGCAAAACTGATGGCCATTGTTGCGATTAAAACTGCAAATACGGCTTCTAATTTTCTCACGCCGTAATTCTCTAAAAACAGAAATACAAAACTGTCAAAAACGAAAAAATATGTCAGCATAAGCATCAGTAAGAAATAATCACAGATTGAAAAGTCGTAAATAATCAACCTATTATGTTTTCACAAGATAAATTAAGATGAAAATATGAAAAATAGATCCATTTCTGAACAAAAGATGAGACTTTTTATCGATTGGACAAAAAAAGATGAAATTTGAGCCTCAATCAAAACAATTGGAAAAAAAGAACAAAAAATTGAGAAAAAAAGAACTCACCAATCCATGGCAGTAATCACGACTCCAGCCCAAAGGGGCAAGAACCCTCTGCTCAAGATCTTAATCGCAATCGCACTTCCAATCACTTCTTGTATATCCGCCCCAATCAACGCAATCTCAGTCATGGACCAAAGCACGATCCTCGCCCAGTCGGGATACTCCTCCCTGCACAGCTCCGCCAGGTGCCGGCCGGTCGCCACACCTAACCGGGCGGAGAGCAGCTGAATCAACAACCCCATCGCCGTCGCCCAAAGAAGCAGCCAGAGTAAAGAGTACCCGGCAATGGCGCCCGACTGGAGATCTCCTTCCAAATTCCCCGGATCTAGAAACGCGATGCTCATGAGAAACCCGGGACCGGTGAAAAGCCACAGCTTTCTCCACGAAAATGGCGGAGCAGATCCCGACCCAGATCCAAGATCTGAACCCTCAATCTCAATCTGAATCTTCTCACTCGATTCATACGCGTGTTCTTCTTCTTCATCATCATCATCATCTTCTTCCTCCTCCAACAGAGACTTGACAATCACCCGGGCCTTGCTGATCGGCAACAAAGACGCCTCCTCCGACTCCGGCTCCGGCTCCGCCGGCTGCTCTTCGTCCGACGAGGGCTGCATGATGCGTAGCGGCACGAAGAGCGGGGCGGCGGATTTCGCCGGGTTCCGCGCGTCTTCACCTCGACCAACTTCTTCCATGATTGAGATTGGGCTTCTTCCTACGCTCTCTCTTTCAGTTCTCTGTGTCTCAAGTTTCTTTCTCCTTCTGTGTTTCTGTTTCTGTTTCTGTTTCTGTGGAGATGTGATGTGATGTGATGTGATGTGTTTGTTTTGATGGGGAAAAGAAAAACTCATGAAAAAGGAGCAGAGCTTGTATTGTTTTGTTTATAGTAACTGGGAACTGGGAGAGGAAATCCGGGTTTTGTATGGTTGGAAATGACTCGCTACATGAAGAGCTGCAGAAATATAGCAGGATTGGAAGTTATTGAGAAAGCCCTGGTTTTGTTGAATATTGTTAAACCACACTAGATGTTAGATTTCTATTTCTAGTCTTTATAAAATGACATAATTTTGATTTTTTTTGCGAAGTAGTATTTTTTTGGAGAATAATTTATCAGATAGCATTATTTTGAAAGTAATTAATCAACTAACACTTCCGTCAGAGGATCTAACTTTTTTTCCTTAATTAATCGTGTTTAAGGGTGTCAGGCCAGTACCGCCAGACCCTCTGCAGTTATGTCAGAGAGTCTGGCGGAAGTGAAAGTGCTAGTGGTTAATTATTTTCAAAACAGTGCTAGCTGATGAATTATTCTCCAAAAAAGATGTTAGTTTAAAAAAAATTCCATTATTTTTGTATCTTTCTTTCGTGAAGTAAAATTGTGTTTATTTTTCTTCAAAGTTATGTTAACTTTAATTTAACATTACTTTGCGAACGTAGAAAAAACTTGTTATATATAGTTCTTAGGAATGTAGGGGTTAATTTGCAACATTTGCAACAAACAGAGTTTATTATTACAGGCCGTACATATGCCACGTGGCTAGATTCTATTACAGTCAACTCACATGAGGCCATCTTACTGTTTAAGCATTGCAAATTCTTGTCTGATCATGTTTCATGTACACCGGATAGAATAAATTTTGTATATTGGTTTGTTCTTATAACTGGTTCGTGGTGAACCCTTACCACAATAATTTGGAAAAAAATAGAGTTTTCAAAAAGCCCCTGAGTTATCAGAAAATTGTAACATATCTTTTACTTGCATGCTTTACATTTTCTATATAATTTTCTATATAGTTTATAATTCATATTGTACAGAATCCTAAAAATGAAAAAAAATAATAAGGGAGAGTATCAATCCAAAGAAAAATAACTTCAAAATAATAAACAAATTTATTTAGTCATATCTACTGTAAAGATAACCAAGTAATTTTTTTATATAATTAAAAACACTAAAGCTCTATGTGGAAACTCAAATTAATACACTATAAATACTATTTTTTGCATTTTTTAATGTCTGGACCAGTGGCGGATCTTGACCCAAATTCTTGGATAGGCCGTGGTGGAAAATATAGCATATTAAAAAATACAGCAAAGATCTTTAGGGGATAAAATACATACAACTTATATATATTTATCACAAAATACCGTAAAAATATCATATATATATATATATAAACTAAAATTTCAAAATCTTGAGAGAGCGGCTGCCCCCTTAGTCCCTGGCAGTTGGCACATTAAACTTTGTTAAAGTTTTAAGCAGCACATCAAATAATCAGAAATATTAGGAGGTTTATTAAAATTTCCTAAGAAAGAAAGATTAGCTTTAGCTAATAGCCTATAGCTAAGAAGAGAAAAACGAAATGACAAGAAAGACAAAGAAAAAGGGCTAAAAACAGAAGAGAAGAGAAGCGCGCGACTAGACGGGCATGCAGACCGCCGCCGCCGTCTCCGCCTCGCCGCCGGACCTGCTCCGGCGCCGCCTTCATCGGCCTGCCGCCGCCGGGCTGCCCTCCTTGTCCTTCTCCTCCTCTCCGTCGAGGAATTTGGGATGTCTTGTATCGAATACTGGCTCGCGGTTTTCTAGAGTGGTTGTCGCTTCTTCTCCTGCTTCCTTCGATGGGTTGGATGCTAAAGACAGCTCGATTAGCAGCTCCAGCAATGTAATTCCGATTCTTCTTCACTTCTTTCTTGAACAATCGGGATCCCAATCAATCTTTATTCTCGTTTGAGCTGAAAATTCTATTCGCCAATGGAAAATTTCAAATCTTTCTTCGTTTCTCCCCTTTTCCCTCATTCCACGACTCAAATTCACCAATCTCACGCTCTTAATCCTTCTTTTTTCCAATTCAGAGCTCTGTTTTGGTGAGTTTGGTGCAAGAGATAGAGCCGCTGGACGTGAGTTTAATCCAGAAGGAGGTGCCGGCCGAGACGGTCGACGCCATGAAACGCACCATTTCCGGCAT
The DNA here is from genome assembly GCA_024447665.1 of Juncus inflexus. Lineage (NCBI taxonomy): Eukaryota > Viridiplantae > Streptophyta > Magnoliopsida > Poales > Juncaceae > Juncus > Juncus inflexus. The sequence continues at coordinate 3,939,850 of JAJHPC010000010.1, forward strand.
GCTCGGCCTTCTGCCGTCGGACCAGTTTAAGGTTCTCGTTGAGGCTCCGTGGGACCCGGTCAAACGCCTCTTGGTTTCCTCCATGATGACTGGGTAAGGAAAGCAACCCTACTCTCTCTCTCTCTTTAGAACTCTCTCTCTCTCTCTAGAATTCTCTCTGAACAATAAGAAGTAGGGAAATATGCAGAAAGGCACCTGCATTATGCCAACATGTAGGTTATTTATTGCGATTTTGGAATAATGAAGGGGATTTTTGCGATTTCCAATAAGCAGGGGCTTTTTTTGCAAATTTCATTAAAATATATTAATGGGGAATATCTTGCGAATTTTCCGAAAAAAAATTGATTTAACTAACTATTCCAGTAATTTATCTTTCCTTACAACACAGAGAAACATAATAGGTGTCTATTCCACTATTCCATTTGTTGCCGAACAGTTATAGATTTTTACTGAATAAAAATAGTTAACTTTTTTTTTTCAGATACACCCTTAGAAATGCGGAATATCGACTATCTTTCGAGCGAAACCTCGATTTTTCTGAAGAAGATTCGAATAACAAAATATCAAGAGAAAGCGCTCAAACAGAAGCTTCTAGAAGTGATGAGCTGGCGCCTGGTTCTGAAAAGAAAGATAATAATGAGGAAAATAATAAATTAAATCAAGATTTAGGGTTTGAGGGTTTGGGAGAGTTGAGCTCTCAGGCGAGAGATTATATTATTCAAATGCAAGCTCGTTTGAATTCTATCAAAAAGGTATAAAAATGGCAAAATAGTGTTTGTTTTTTATAATTTATACCTCAAAGTTAAGAAATATCATGAATATGTTGTAAAAGATAGGTGTATAAGAAATATCATGTATATAAGACCCTTTTTTTTCACATTTGATTTTGTTCAAGTTTCATCTATAATGATAAAATTCGATATTTTCACTTTTGCAGGGGTATTTTTGATATTTTTAAATTTTAATGAAATTATACCTGAATTTCTATTTTATTTTTTTGTAGGAATTGCACAATTTAAAAAGGAAAAATTCAGCTTTACAAATGCAACAATTTGTTGGAGAAGAGAAAAATGATTTGTTGGACTATTTACGCTCTCTCAAACCTGAAAAGGTATAATTTCAAATTAACCCAAAAAAGACTCTGAAAGTTTGTTACTTTTTTTTTTTTTAAAAACAGCAATTAAAAAGTACTGAAATTTCGAAATATGATGAAAAAAACAAAATAAATAAATAAATAATCCGGTATATTTTATAAAAATTATAAAAAATTCAAAAAAATACAAAATACATAAAATTATACAAAAAATACTTTGAATTCTGGTAATCAAAGTCCATTTTAAGTTAGTGAGAATTTCAAAGTTTTTTTGGGTTAATATAATTTTCTTACCATAATTATATATATAAATATTTTATATTATATTTTATTTATTTATTATTTATTTATATAGGTTGCTGAGCTGTCAGAACCGACATGTGAAGGGGTAAAAGAGGCAATTCACTCTGTAGCTCACGGACTTTTAGCCACTCTCTCTCCTAAAATGCACTCTATCAAAAATAATAATATTAACAATAACGATAATAATAATGCGGCTCTAAACTTTGGAAAAAATGAAAATAATAACGATGATGATTGTACCGAGCTTGTGGAAAATACCTCGATCAATTTCCAGCCTCATCTTTCTGTCCCGCGCGATTATCTGGCCCGTCTTTTATTTTGGTAATTTTAATTAATTAATTAATTAATTTTTTGTTAATATTTATGTGTTTATTTATTGGTTTATTTATTTATTTGTTTATTTGTTTATTTATATTTATTTGTTTATTTATTTATTTATTTATTTATATTTATTTATTTATGTATTTATTTATTTGTTTGTTTATTTGTTTTATTTGTTTGTTTATTTATTTATTTATTTTGGACAGGTGTATGTTGTTGGGTCATTACTTGAGGGGTTTGGAATACCGTTTAGAGCTCATGCAGCTTTATAATATATCTAAAGGCCTGGGTTCAACTCCTAATAATAATAATAATGGTGATTTTGTCGCGTGAAAATATATCGTATATTCAAATTTCGAACTTTGGTATTGTATATTGTGTTTCGCTTTTGTTAGTTGGGTATTATTGTTGTAATAATTGTTTGCTTTTGCGGTTTGGTGTTATGTGTTATATTTCCTTTTGCATTTTTTATGTTTTACAAGATTAAGATTTTGCAAGTTGGAGTTAGTTAAATAAAGGTAAATGCCTTTACAAGATTAAGATTTTCACTATTTGGGTGAAACTAAAGATAATGAAATTAGGGTGTTTAAAAAACATGCGTATGCACAACATATGTTTTTTAGTCACATCCAAAATAAGTATTAAAAAAAATAAAAATAAAAGTTTCAACCGTACGGATGTAATATATATGTTATGAATATGTTGTAGATTAATTTTCACAAGAATCAGGATATTATATCATTGTCATCATATATCATCAAAAATATACAGCACTATTCAAAATATATATCGGAATAATAGTTTGATGATACATGATAGCAATGATATATTATTCTTGATTTCAGTGAAAATTAATCCACAATATATTCATAACATATATATTACATCCATTTGGTTGAAATTTGAATTTTTACTTTTTATAACCATTTTACGGATATTTTAAAAGAACATATGTTGCAACATACGTATGTTTTTTAGCCTTTCTCGTGAAATTATACTATATATATCAAGGATGTATGCTTTTCTTAGATTGACATTTCTTTTGGTTCTTTTTTACTGGTTTACTACGTGGGGCTAACAAAACGAGTCTTTTTCTTTTTGATCTTCAGTGTCACATATTTGTAGTGATATATTTAACGAGTAATGCGGAGGAGTTAAATAAACAAACTTTTCAACTCACAACTCTAACGCAACTCTTCTAGAAAAATTTAAAACATGTCATTTTTCTGCAATTTATCATAGTAACTCTATTATTGCTCCTAATTTTCCATGACAAAATTTATAATGAAAAAAAGGAACACAAAATTTATAATGAAATATGTAGAACATCAAATAAAACAATTATAAAAATTTCAACTTATTACTCTTAAAAGTAACAAATGAATTTATGTGGGATCATATATTATATAGACATATGGGATTTACGAAGTTATTTTTTGTATATACAAAATATGTGTTTGTTAAAGTTATACTAAGTTCAATATCACTATATTTGAATATAATATTTTTATTAAACGTACTCTGAAGCGAAGCAAGGGTTCCTCTAGTGTAATAAAGATTCAGAAAGTGAAACTAAGTTAAAACTTGAGATGTAACAATCACGTGAAATTATGCATAGTGTAAGATTCAGCATTAACTTGCCAAAATTTTGATTGGATCCATATAAGAATGTCCATCTCAATAAAAAGATGATTAATAATTATAAAACAACTCATTGTAACTACTGGTTTAGCTTCTTAATGTTTTTTATGACTTAGTTAATTCTTTCTTTATCCCTCTCTAAAATAACCAACATATTACCACCTTTATATCATAGCAATACACAACACAATATTTTTCTTGCATCGTCTTCCTCCTCTCCTAAATAATAATAATAATAATAATAATAATTCTCCTCTCGTTCTCATTGTTGTCAATGGATCAATTAAACTTCATTGAAGAGATTTATGCATTCCAAGATAATAGTTTGTGTTCCATGGTTCTATCTATCCCGATAATTATTCATTTGATACCCTCTTATATAATTCTACTTCTTCAAGTAATAATCTGGTCAAAACATAATGACTGATTATTCTTCATCTTCTGCTAATTTTACGAATAGCATGATGGTCGACTAAGCTAAAAGTTATGACTTGAACGGTATGAACCTATAAATGCAATATAACACTAACTTTATGACATTGTACGACCATATCGTTCAAAATAAATGTGTAATTTAAAATATAATCATTTTTGAATATTTTTACATCAACATCTCAATATATTGATGGTAGCACTTCTTTCGTCACGTGTAGCAACAATAATATAACCTCTTACCTCTGGTCTCTCTGCTCATTATAAAAAAAGAAGACTTGTCGAATAACAAAACAATATGAAGAATTTAATTTTCTAACTCGGTACATGAATGACCACAAAATAATTTCCATCCGGTATTTATTTGATAGTTCATTGATTCTACATATATTAATTATCCAAAGCTCTGTTTAGTTTCCAGTTTCCACTAATGACAAGTAACTCACTCCAAAGCTCTGTCAAGCAACAATGGCGCTTCTCTTCTTCACTCTACTCATCTCTCTCCTTCTTCTCCCACTTCTCTTCATCAAACTCGTCTTCTCTGCATACCCAAAATCCAAAACCTCGCTCCCACCATCGCCACCTTCTCTGCCGATCATCGGCCACCTCCACCTTCTCAAACCGCCACTCCACCGCTCGCTCTCTTCCCTCTCCGCCCAGCTCGGCCCCATTCTCCACCTCCGACTTGGGTTCCGGCCAGTCGTCGTCATCTCGTCCGGCGAACTAGCTGAAGAATGCTTCACCATTAAGGACGTGGTTTTTGCGAACCGACCTCATTTCCCTTCTTCCAAAGAGGTCACGAATGATTTTACCACTCTTATTTTCTCTGATTACGGCCCTTTGTGGCGGAATCTCAGGAAAACGGCCACCGTTCATGTCCTCTCCGGCCATCGCCTTCTTTCCTCGGCCTCCGCCAGACATGAGGAGTCACGCTACTTGGCTCACAAACTCTTTGTTGGATCAGGGGAAAACATATCTACATTCAAAAAGGTATTCTGTAACAATTTTTCTTTGGTATAAAACAGAGTAAAGAACATAAATTTACTTTCTGGTATAAACAATAGTAATAAGTTACTCAACAATTTCAAAATTTCCTTCAAATCAAATAATAAAATTCCCGTTTTTATATTCATTATGACAGCTTCAATTCATCAAACTTCCCTTTTCTTGATTATTATACAAATGATCAAATGAAATTTTTTCCAACAGATAAATTTGAAGGAATCGGTATTAGAATTCACTCTCAACATAATAATGGGGATTGTAGCGGGAAAACGATATCACTGCCAAGAATTCAGACAGATGATTGCTGACGTGGCGCTTCTTGCATCAGGAGCGAGTTTGGAGGATTTCTTCCCATTTTTACGGCCGTTTTTGAAATTTACTGAGGTAAATCGACGGACCAAAAGGTTGGTAGCGGTGAGGAATGAGTTCTCTCAAAATCTCATTGATGAACATAAACGGAGTGGGTTTGAGAAGAAGACTATGATTGGTGATTTGCTTGCGTTGCAAGAAAGGGAGCCGGATGTTTATACGGATGATTTGATTAAATCTCTTACTTTGGTGAGTTTGTTTTTTTTATCGATTAAATTTTTTGGAATGTTTGATTTTTCTTCTATCACTAAATTCTCTTACAGATCATTTTGGTCCGAAAAAGAATGTTGATTGAATAAAATGCTAATGTTAATAAAAAAAAGTTGATTGCATAAAATGTTAATGTTAGTTCTCTTGTAATAGGATAAAAATATGAGATATTCAGTTTATTTGTAAAAAAATTTTACGATATATATTCTTTAAAATATTAAGAAAATTGGTGTTTTTTTTAATTATTTCCCTTAATTTAATGGCTCAACAGAGTTTATTACATGCGGGAACTAGTACAACATCCAACACGCTCGAGTGGGCCTTGTCTCTTCTCTTAAACCACCCTGACAAGCTAATCAAATCCCGACATGAAATAAACACAGTCATCGGAAAAAATCGCCTCATTCAGGAATCCGATCTCCCAAACCTTCCGTATCTCAGAGCGATTATCAACGAGACATTTCGTTTACATCCGGTAGTCCCCTTAAACGTGCCTCACGAGTCATCAGAAGAATGTTTCGTTGGTGGATACAGAATCCCTAAAGGAACAATGCTTCTGATCAATATTCACGCGATTCACAGAGACCACAACAGTTGGGATGAGCCGACGGAATTCAAGCCTGAAAGGTTTCTAGAAGGTTCGAAGGAGGAAGGAAGGTGGATGATGACGTTTGGGATGGGGAGGAGGAAATGTCCGGGCGAAAGTCTGGCGGTAAAAGTGATTGGATTGGCTTTAGGGACCATGATTCAGTGTTTTGAGTGGGAACGGGTTGAGGGAAAGGAGATAGATATGATGGAAGGATCAGGTATATCGATGCCTAAAGCGGTACGATTAGAGGCCTTGTATCGGCCCCGAAATGAGATGATCCCTTTTCTTAGGGGAGTTCAATTCAAATGACATTTTAATAAAGATAATTTGTGTGGAATAAAATTAATTAATCAATTTTTTATTTTATAATTTCTTTCGGCTTTAAATTTCTCAATTATTTATTTATTTTACGAAGTTTAACTTTTATTATTACCTTAACATGGTTTTTATTTATCTTTTAGTATTCTTGTTTGAAGCATTAAGCCCCCCCTTCTTTTGCATACAGCTTTGGGATTTGCTGGGGAGCCACGTCGCGAGTGATTTTTGACACCCCGATGAAAGGATGTGTTTTTGCGCGAGCGGTTAATTTTTTTTATCCTGTTGATTTCTGTGTGATATACGGGATTTAGTGTGAAATAAGGCTCGCTTGGTCTCACCCCTTCCACACCCTTATCTCCTCCCTCTACTGCCTCTCTCTCTCTCTCTCTCTCTCTCTCTCTCTCTCTCTCTCTCATGGGTTTTTCCACGCTGCTTCCGCCGAACTGCAAAGAAGGATCAGCCAGAGAAGAAGAATCGGACGGCTGTTCTGATGGCGTCAGAGCGGCGGCGAGCTTGCTCCGGCGATCTCGCGCAACAAGGCATAGCTTCCGATTCTTGTTCCATTCTCTCTCCCTCACGATCTTTCCCGCTTTGAAGAATACTTTTTTCCCTCTTTGCTTGATCATCGGGCCACGGGGCTCTGCACGGAGGCCCTTCGACATTTCTTCTCTTTCAACGATGAAGTCTCAATTCAATCAATTTCTGATGCAATTAACCTTTCAGGCGAGAGCAACAATGGGTTCCTTCGGTTCTCAATTGCGACCGAGCTCAGCTCCTCCTCCTTCTAGACTCGCTCAAACTCCATTAAGACCAATTCCTCCTCCTTCCACCGCTTCTTTCAACTCTCAGGTACCCAAATCCTCCATTTTTCCTCTCTTTCTCTCTTTCTTGTTGCTAAAATTTGAATCTTTAAAAACAGAGGATGCCGCCACCTTCATCTCTCACACAACACAACATGCACTCAACCATTCCTTCTTCTCCTTCTTCTTCGTTCGGACCTCCATTAATGCAACAACAAAGGCCGATTCAGACTTTACAACAGAGGCCGTATCAGACTCCATTGCCGCACTTGCAAGCTACGCCTCAAAACCCTAATTTTCAGAACCCTAACCCTAACAGAGTGCCGATCAGCAGTCCGATCGACCCAATCGGCGGTCCGATCGGCCCGATTGCGTTAATCGGCTACGATGCGTCATAACAGAGCGATAGGATTCTTACTAAGAGAACCATTCATGAATTGTTCAACCATGTAATTTATTTTCATTATTATTTTTTTATTTTCGTAACTTTGTGTGAAATGTGTTGAAATAATTAATTTGTTTTTAATTAGATTGATACGTCGGAAAAAGTGGAAGCGAAGTGGAAGATGTTCTTATTGAAGTTCTTTGAAGAATTTGTCGAGTCGGTAAGTTAATTATAATATATATTTATATATATATATATATATATATATATATATATATATATATATATATATATATATATATATCTATTTTATTTATTTATTTTTTAAGCGAATAGGTGATTGCCTACTTCACAATTTCATTAAAATGAAAGCAAAATTTTTTTAAGTTACATCAAATTAAACCAAAAAAAGAACTCTATAAATGTAAAATAGACGAAAACAATGAAAGAAGGAAATGAACGCTCAGTTGAAGGACTAAATTGCAAACTTTTCTTGCCTTTTGCCAAAAATATTCGCCGATAATTGCCAAAAATATCCCGTTTGCTTTTATACATGAAGAGTATGAAATTAGAATATTTTGAACCCATTGACCATTTTGCCTCTTGTGAAGAAGGTTTAGCATTTCAAGGAGAAAACAATTTTTAAATTTGAAGTACTAAGCATATTATATCAAAAATAGTTATATATCATATTATATCAAAAATAGCTATATATCAATATCAGAAAAAAAGATGAGTGTTAGAGTGAGTCAATTGTTATATGATAAGTACTAAGCAAATTAGGGAAAAAATACATCAAATGGTTATATTTTTTATAAAATTGATAATTAATTTTTAATTTTTATTTATTTTAGTTGGCGACATTTGCTTGTTCGTTGGCGAAACATAGAAAGTCGTCCACACTTGAGGCCAAAGACATACTTCTTCATGCTGGTATTTTAATATTTATTAATTCATTTCATATTTTATTTAATGAAAAAAAAATTATGTGTGATTTTTTGTATTTATTGATTTTTGTATATAGAAAGGAATTGGAACATAACTCTACCTGGTTTCAGTGGAGATGAGATAAAGATGTACAAAAAACAGGTCATTATTTATTAATTATTATAGATATTTTTAATTCTAAAAAAATAAATAAATTATACCAACTAATATTTGATTTATTTATTAATTTGTTTTTGTGATTATTTGCAGAATGTAAATGATATTCACAGAGAGAGGCTCGCATTGGTACACATACATGCCTATCTCTATATTTCTTATATTTTTATATATTATTTTATAAAAGTTAATGTAATATTGTTTAAAATTATGAATATTTGCAGATTAAAAAAACAATGGGAGATCCAAGAAGGGCTTATCTTACTTCACAGCAGGCCCCACAAAACAAGCCTTAAAATGCTGATGTCATCATTTTTATTATAACTGACCATCATATTATGAAATTTTTTGTAATTAGGTTTAGCCGACCATCATATTTTGAAAGCGAGAGGAGGGCAAGGCAGAATCATCATCATTCTCATCGTCTTGACAATTTTGAATTGGAGCCGCTCGATTACCACCACCATGAAGATGAACCCTAATAAACTAGCAAGCCGCTCGATATAAATTTGAGCTAATTTAATTTTTCTGTGTTTTTAAAAAAAATTTATTTCGATTCCTTTTTTTTTTTCAATTTGTTTCATTTCCTTTATTTTCCAGATTTTTGTTTCATTTTTAAAAAGAAAGTTGATTTGAATATTATATTTTTCATTAATGGTTTTATTTGAATTTTCTGTTCACTTTTTCTCATTTTTTTATTTTTCATTTTCCCTTTTTTTCATGGTTTTGTTTTGTTTTTTATTTTCTTCAGGATTTGTATTAGTTGTGTTTCTCATTTCTCCTTACATTTTTATTTTTCAGTTTTTTTTTATTTTAATGTTTTTTGAGGTGGTACTTGGGGTTTGAATTAGTGGTTGATTACTTAGGGTTCTGAATTTTGTTTCCAATTTATGGTTTAGGAAAGTGGTACTTTTTTTGGGGTAAGTTGTAATTTTGAATTTCTAAAATGTGTTGAATTTTTCTTTTGCTGAATTTTTTCATTGATTTTCTATTCCTCAGTACAAGTTTGTTTTCAAATATATGTTTTCCTTTTTTCTTCTTCTTTTCTTGTTTTTTCCTTTTCTTTTTTCTCTTTTTCCAGGGATTAGTTTCCTTTTCCCTGTTTTTAGGTTATGTAGTTTTTATCTTTTTTCGGAATTTTTCGGATTTATTTGTCCAAAAAAAAAAAATTCAGTTCTTCGATTTTTCAATTTTAGGGGTGGTAATTATGCCATCAATTTGGAAAGAAAATTTGAGAGATAATTACGTTATTAGGTTGAAGGATATTTGGGGGTAGTAATTAGGTTATTAATTTGGGAATTTATTAGGGTAGTAATTATGTTGTATGGAAGGTGAATATTTCTTGTAATTTTTTTTCATTCTTTTCTATTTTTACAGATTTTTCATTTTCTTTTTCCATTTTCTAGATTTCATTTTTTCCCCATTTTTCATTTCTAAAAAAAAAATTGTAATAAATGGGTGGGTTTGTATTTTTGTTTTTCATTACTTGTTTAATTTGAATTTTCACTTTTTTATTTCACTTGGTTAGTCTCATCGGATTTATGTTTCAGTTTTCTTTAATTATCAATTTTTTAAAGTAAAAGTTTAAATATCATTTTTATCCAATCTTTGAAATATCTTTCTTTTTTCAATCTTTGAAATATTTTTTATTGTTTTAATTATTTTTGTTTAGTTTAATGAGAAAGGTCCTCTAATTTGGAAGGTGATAATTTGTCCAGGGGTAATTTGTAAATTTGGAGTGGTAATTATGGTAGTGATTTGTAATAGGGTTTTGTTCGGAAATGGTGCTAATTTGGGCGGCAATTATGGTAGTGATTTGGTTGGTGATTATGGTGCTAATTTGGGTGGTAATTATGTTAGTGATTTGGTTAGTGATTATGGTGCTAATTTGGGTGGTAATTATGTTAGTGATTTGGTTGGTGATTATGGTGCTAATTTGGGTGGTAATTATGTTAGTGATTTGTTAGTATGAATATTGATTTATTTTTGTAATCTCTTAACAATATTGGGGAATTTGTTGTATGGCTTGCAATAAAAAAAATTGATGTATGGCTTTTCAACATGATTGCAAAGCATGCATTAAAGGGTGATCTTGTTAACAATAAATTAAAATACCCGCAGCGAAGTCGCGGGTATTATCCTAGTTTGTTCTAACTTCTAATCTATACAAAAGATTAAAAAAAAAAACTCATCAAATACAATTCACAATCTAATAAAATGACACCACAAATCTCAATCTAATAAAATTCAATCAATTATTCTGTAATCTATTTAACTACAAACTACTTGCCCATTCCCCTAAATACAAAACAAATCACAAATCTAAAACATCCCACAAACTTTCCTTTTTATTACTTACAACTATCCTTTATTACTTTCCTTTTTATTAGTTACAACTATCCTTTATTACTTTCCTTTTTATTATCTAAATCCCCATAAGAAAATCAACCATTTCGGGCCGGACCCGATACACAGCCTCTAAATTCTTTTCCTTACGCATCGTTATTCCCGATCCTTCCGTCATATCAACCTTTTTTCCATCAATTGTTTCCCACTCAAAACACTGCATCAGAGTCCCTAAACCCAGTCCGATCATCCTCATCGCTAAACCCTCTCCAGGACATTTCCTCCTCCCCATCCCAAACGTAATAATCTCCCCTCTTTTTCCCTTAGAACCTTCTAGAAACCTTTCAGGCCTGAATTCCTCTGGCTCGTCCCAGCTGTCTGGGTCTCTGTGAATCGCGTGAATATTGACCAAAAGCATCGTTCCTTTGGGGATTTTGTATCCTCCAACGAAACACTCTTCGGCCGACTCGTGAGGCACATCAAGAGGAGCTACTGGGTGCAAACGAAATGTTTCGTTTATAATCGCTCTGAGATAAGGAAGGTTTGGAATGTCTGATTCCTGTATCAGGCGATTTGTGCCGATGACTGTGTTTATTTCGTGTTGGGCTTTGGTTAGTGAGTTAGGGTTATTTAATAGAAGAGACATGGCCCATTCTATCGTGTTGGATGATGTGTCGGTTCCTGCTTGGAGTAAGCTCTTGAAATGGAGAGTTTGGGTTAGAGGATATAATTGTCAATTAAATGTAATATGCTATTTTTTTTGTTGGGTTTGGTTTGTCAATAGTTGTGAAATCATGTGCAGAAATAAACTTAGAATATTAGTTAAGACATCAACATTACTATTTTTATTTTTTTTATATATATTTTTTGGGCTTCTCTAAAGTAGCGAGTAAGGTCAAATTTTATGATGTGACAGTAAGACTAAGTTTATGACTAACCATAAAAATATTATCCTCCTTATCTTGAGGAATCAAAACTCTTTAGCATTTATTGACTGAGGAGTGGATCTATGAAAAAATATATCTCATTATCCAAAACTTATATTAGATAATGGTATATGATAAAAAAAAAATTGAAGGTGTGGTGTTGAAATTTTGTTATTTGTTTATATATTAAGGTTATTTTAATATCTTTATTGCTTTAAGATCTAAAACATGTACTGACTAAGACAGTCCTGAAATCACAGTCAAATTTGGTGGCTGTGACTGATAAAACCATTTGAAACCTAATATTAAGTTAACATAAATATTATATACTTTATATGCTATGAGATTTGACTTATCATTTTGAAATTATACTTCTGCAACCTACCAGTAAGAATTAAGAAAATGGAGTGATGATATCTTTTTGACATTACTTGCACAAACCAAGTTGTTCCTCGATAATTCAATAAATACTATAAATTAACCTATTAAATCATGCATATGCAAATTTTAGAATCTTACATTAGCTATATTTTATGACAAATGCATGCTTCATACTTATCCTGATCTACTTTTTTTGAGATTGCTATTGATGAAGTATTGATAATTCCACTTGTACATAATGTAAATTTTCAAAACGTGAATTGTAACGATGAATATTTATCATAATATACATAACATGAATCAAAATTCCGTAAAATTGCAAATAAAAATAAAAAGAGAAAGCACCATTGAAAGCTTACCAATGTAAGAGATCTAATAATTTCATCCGTAAAAACATCCGGCTCTCTTTCTTGCAATGCAAGCAAATCGCCAATCATCGTCTTTTTCCTCTCCACTTTATGCTCATCAACGAGTTTTTGCGAAAACTCTTCTCTCTGTTTCACCAATCCCATCAACTTTCGTTTCGCGCTACGAAATTTAACAAACGGATTTAAAAACGGAAAGAAATCCTCCAAATTCGTTCCTGAAACGAGAACCGCTATGTCTTCTACTTGTTTTCTAAATTGTCGAGCTTGTTCCCAATCCTTTGCTTCTTCGCCGTAATATCTTTTTCCCGCCAAAATCCCCATTATTACGTTCAGAACAAATTCAAATATTATTTCCTTCACATTTATCTGTTTATCAAAGTAATGGTTGTAAGAAAATATCCTGTTTTTCAATTAAAAAAAAAAGAAATATCGGGTTTTGTTGGTGTATATGTAAATGAAAAATGGTGAAATTTGATGAATTAAAGCAAAACTTTTTAGATTAGTCATGATTATGAAGAAGTTGGATTTGAATTGTAAAAGTTCTGTTCTTTTTAAGGGAAAATGAAATTGATACTCTGTAGAAACTATTAGATAAGAAGTTTTTTTAAAACGATTCTTAATTTACCCTTTTGAATGTGGATTTGTCATCGCCTGAAACAAGAAAAAGTCTGCGAGCCAAGTATTTAGATTCCTCATGTCTTGCGACTGTAGAGGAGAGAAGGCGGTGGCTGGAGAGGACTTGCACGGTGGCGATTTTTCTTAAAATCCTCCACCTAGCGCCATAACTAGAGAAAATAACTGTGGTAAAACCATTCGTGACCTCTTTTGCAGAAGGAAACTGAGGGCGGTTGCCCAAAGCCACGTCATTGGTCGTGAAGCATTCTTCAGCTAGTTCGACAGAGGAGACGACGACCACCGGCCGGAATCCTAGCCGGAGGTGGAGAACCGGGCCGAGCTGGGCGGAGAGGGAAGTGAGGGAGCGGTGCAGAGGTGGTTTGACGAGGTGGAGGTGGCCGAGGATCGGAAGAGAAGGTGGCGAAGGTGGCAGCGAGGCAGAGAAGAGGAGTTTGGTTAGGAGAAGAGAGAGGAGAAGGAGAAGGATTGAGAGAATGTAGAAGAAAGGCGCCATTGTTGGTTTGAGAGAGGAGAGTTCTGTGGACAAGTGATTATTGATTTATTTCCCTTTTTCTTATGATAGTATTAAGCTGAGAAATATCAATAACAATCAATATTTGCTATTGAAATTGAAATTTCTCAATTATTATTGAACTAAATGTTTATATTTTTATATATATATCATTTTATTTCATCCGTATTTTATAAAATAATCCTAAAAATATAAGAATAACCGATTTAGCGAATTATAGTTGTCTCTTGTTTTATTTGACCAAACACTTGATTGACTTGGAAAACGTTGTCTAAATTAACTAAGCTAAAAATAGATTCTTTTTTTAATCTAAATTGAGCTTTTCCTATTTTCTATAGCTTTTTTTTTTTTGCTTTTCCTATTTTCTATTGCTGATTACATTCTAGAACTTTTACATTGAAGGATTCAAACATTTTAACTTAAGACAATCTAGAACTTTTCCTGTTTTCTATAGATGATTACAGGAGAGTTGAAGGATTCAAACATTGTAACTTGTCATATTCAAGAACTTTTCCTATTTTCTATAGCTGATTACAGGGGAATTCAAGGATTCAAACATTTTAACTTATCACATTCAAGAATTAAATGTTGATTGACTAAACAAAATCGATTTAACATGAAATATAAGTTTCTAACTCAGCTAATGGTACTTAACTAAGTTAATTTTAAATACAATATATATAATATAAGAGGTTTGTATTTGAAGTTTCATTAGTCGCTGTATCTTGATATTATTTTGTAAAGGAAAGAAAAATGATCACTACAAGCAGTGACAGAACTTTATAAAAATCGTAGGAGACAATAGCCACCCTTAAGATTTTTGTTGAAATAGTATATTTAATAGTATTTCAGCGGAAATTTTTTCGAATATATATATAATTGCACCCCCCCCTAAAAAAATATATTATTTATATACAGTATTAAATTAGTAATTAACCCTAATTCCTTATTTTTCACCTATTTTTTAGCCTCCTCAAAAGATCACATCATCACTTTTATCTTGACCGTTTGATCAACTTTTTTGTCAAATCTTAGTAATTTATTTTCTCAAATTTATTGATATTTTATGACAACATTTATGTGCTTATTAAAACATAAGCATATGATTGGTTGAATTGGCATTTTGTGTTTCATATCCGATTTAGTGAGAACCGTTGTGAGTTTGTTTCTGACCATCAGATGATTTCAATGAATCATGGTGCAAAGTTATGTTCAATTATTAATACCAATAGTTAATGAAGACTTCATTCATTAAAATATAAATTATTTTTCTTTTCTTCTTTAAAAAATTATAATTCTTAATGAAATATTTTATTTCTAATGCTAAAATTATCAAATATAAATTTATTAGAATTTTATCTTTATTTTGAGTTCCATATTGTTATGGTTCCAATTTTTTCTTTCTTTTGACCCATATGATATATTTATTTGTGAAATTAGCCCATTAGTGAGAGAGTTAATGAAGAAAATAGTGAATTGTTTATTGGTTCTAGCTTCAATAATAAAAATATCGGTCATATAATCATTTTGAAGATAGTATTAATATATATATGAAATACTAGAAGCTTAAGAATGGATTGCATAATTAATTCCTAAAATAAAAATGACAAAGAAAAAATCAAGTAAATATTTAAGATAATATGTGAATATTGACTATATAAAAGAAGATGTACGAAATGACATGCTCATTAACTTATACATTATGCCTTATTTTTCATCTCTTTTTTGAGCATTCTCAAAAAAATCTATTGTTAATTTTATCTCGGTTGTTGGATTAATTTTTTTTTAAATATTAGTTTTTCATTTAAATTATTACCACAATATCACATAAAGACATATTGTTATGATTCCAATTTTATTTTTTCTTGACAAAATATGTGAATATAGACAATATAAAAGAACATGTAATAAAATGATAAGCTTATTTATTTTTATCATATTCTTTATCCCTCTTTGAAAATTCTCAAGAGAACTATTATCAATTTTCTCTTACCCGTCGAATCAAAAAATTTATCAAATCTTAGTTTTTAATTTAAAATATTATCATAATATCACATGATTAATTAGATTAATGTTCAATGTTATATCTCCGTTATGTGAGAACTATCATCTCAAACAAAATTTGGGAATATTGAAAATTATATTATATTACTTAATGTATTATGTGTTTCATAATAATATATGTGTAATTCATGTCATTTTAACATCTAAAAAAAAAAAGAAAAATAGCCGTGACAAGTTTTTGAAGAAAATGAGTTATGTTACATTTGTCTATGTAGTATACATATTTTTCCCATATATATATAATATTAAATATAATAATAATTTTTTATTTTTTTTAAAGTTAATCATTTATAATTTAATCTTACATAGTTTCAACAAAAATCTTCGAAATAAATTATTTTGTATTTTATTTTTTCTAATCTCATTCATCTAAACCTGACTAATATTTAATTTATTTTCCTAATATAATATGTCAAGAAATAACAATATAAAAAAAGCAAAGATAATAATTTGAAATTCTCATGCATTATTTATGTATTAGAAATTCACAAATTTATTTAAATTATATATTATTATTAGATTAAAATAACTATTAAAATTAAAATATTAGCCGCTAATCGCGAGCAATATCGTAGTAAGAAAAAAGTTTGGACTCATATATAAACAGTCAAGTCCCGACTTGACCGCCGTTGACGTCAAGGTCTGCCATTGACTACAACCACAAGTCTACGTTGCATACTGCATATATATATACACAGAAAAGAAAGCAATCACATACAAAAAGCCATTGATCACTTGACTTGACAGAAACTCTTTGAAGTCTCCTCTCTCAAACCAACAACATGGAGGCTTTCTACATACTACCAATCCTTCTTCTCTCTCTTCTCTTAACGAAAATCGTCTTCTCACCAAACCATAAACCCAAAACCTCGCTGCCACCTTCGCCACCTTCTCTTCCAATCCTCGGGCACCTCCACCTCATCAAATCAACTCTACACCACTCCCTCACTTCCCTCTCCGCCCAGCTCGGCCCGGTTATCCACCTCCGGCTAGGTTTACGGCCGGTGGTCGTCGTCTCCTCCGTCGAACTAGCTGAAGAGTGCTTCACGACCAATGACGTGGCTTTGGGTAACCGCCCTCAGTTTCCTTCTGCGAAAGAGGTCACGAATAATTTCTCCACCGTGATTTTCGCTAATTACGGGCCTTTGTGGAGGAATTTAAGAAAAATCGCCACCGTGCAAGTCCTCTCCAGCCACCGCCTCCTCTCCTCCACTTTCGCCAGACATGAGGAATCAAAATACTTGGCTCGCCGTCTATTTGTTGGTTCAGGCGATAACAAATCCACATTCAAAAAGGTATATTAGAAGTCGTTTTAAATACCTCATATCTAATAATTTCTACAAAATGTCAATTTTACAAAGAATAACAATTAGCTTTTATGATTCAAATTCAATTTCTTCATAATCATGACTAATTTTCGAATCTCCACAGATAAATGTGAAGGAAATAGTATTTGAATTTGTTTTGAACGTAATAATGGGGATGCTAGCGGGAAAACGATATTACAGTGAAGAGGCGAAGGATTGGGAGGAAGCCCGTCAGTTCAGGAAACTAATTGAAGACGTAGCAACGCTCGCGTCAGGATCGAATTTAGAGGATTTTTTCCCATTTTTAAAACCCTTTTTTAGATTTAGAAGTATTAATAGGAAGTTGATGAGATTGGTGAAACAGAGAGAGAAGTTTTCTCAAAAGCTCGTTGATGAACATAAAACGGAGAGGAAAAAAACGATGATTGGTGATTTGCTTGCATTACAAGAAAGAGAGCCGAATGTTTATACCGACGCCTTGATTAAATCTCTTACATTGGTAAGCTTTCGATTTGATTCTTGTTTTTGTGATTTTGCGAAATTTCTTTCATATTTACTTCGCCGGAAGAAATTATATTTGGAAAATATATACTTTTTATTTTTTAAGAGTAGATATGTATGTTTGTTGTTTAGTAATACACTTGTTGATAGTCACATTTTGAAAATTTTCATTATATTATGAGAATAAAAGTAGAATTATTAATATGGAAGAAGGCAGAATATGAACTTTAAATCAAAATAAGTAGGAAGCACGCATGCATCTTAAGCTATAGTTGACTCTAAAAAAGTTTAGTGAGAGCATGGCAAACTTATATTAATTTCTCTAAACTAATAATATAAGATTATAAAATCTCTATACAAATTCTTTTGGTAGTTTTATAGTTATTTATTAAAAAATTATGTTTTAGCCCTCTCGATTCTTTCAAATAATTAATTATTAGGCATTAAAGAATAATGAACATCAAATGGCCTTATATGCCAGCACCCTCCATGTGGACAGACTTACTCCGTACATGTGTTAGATCTTAAAAATATAAAAATATATTATTATAAACAAATAAGAAAAATATCACACCCCTCCAATACTATTTTGTAGACTTGTAGTTATATACTTGTATCTAATATAAATTTAGTGCCATAAATCATGCTCGAAATATGATTTAGATAATGCTACTCCGATCCTCAGCGGTGAAGAGTTGTGATTCCTCAAGATAAGGAGTATATATTGTTTGTTTATAGTTAGTCACAACGTAGGATCTACTAATTCCTCGTAAAATTGACCTACCAACTACTTTTCAGAGCTGGACAAAAAAAGAAAAATATAAAGAATAAAAGAAAAATCAAAATATTAATGTCCACTAGATTCTAGTCGCGCGTTGCGCGACCTTTACTTTACGGAGTTTTTCTGGCATAAGGAAGTAGACTCTTGTTTATTTCATTTTGTAAAGTTTTAGTAAAAATGTCAAAATTAAGATTTTTTTTTTTAATTTAATAGTTAAAATCAAGTAAATTCTTTTTAGAAAGAATTTTTGCAAGATAATAAAAAAACATAGTAAACTGTAAAAATGTTGTCTAAATCATATCACATAAGTTCAATTTACACCAAGTCTTTAAACTCACTTAGAATGATTCTTGAACCTTGTAAATAGTTTAGTGTTAATTGTTTGTAGATGTATTCTTGTTAGCCAGTTGTTAAATTACCTATATCATGATCATGCAATTATCATCAAATGGTCTAAATGACTGATATAGCTCATTTTGGTGGAAGAACTGTAGCAAAGAGGATTTAAAATTATATATATTAATAGATTTGTCTCCTACTGAACTACTAGGATATTTTAAATTTATTTGTGCACATGATTTCATAACTACTACAAATCTAAAACAACCAAAAAGATAGTGTATTGCAATATTGAAGTGAATTTTGATTCTCTAACCAAAACTCTCCATTTCAAGAGCTTACTTCAAGCCGGAACCGACACATCATCCAACACGCTCGAATGGGCCATGTCTCTTCTGTTAAACAACCCTGAATCACTACAGAAGGCCCAACACGAAATAAACACAATTGTCGGCACAAATCGCTTGATACAGGAATCAGATATCCCTAACCTTCCATATCTCACAGCGATAATCAACGAGACGTTTCGTTTGCACCCAGTAGTCCCAGTAGACGTGCCTCACGAGTCGGCCGAAGAGTGTTTCATTGGGGGATACAGAATCCCTAAAGGAACGATGCTTCTGGTCAATATTCACGCGATTCACAGAAACCAAGACAGTTGGGAGGAGCCGACGAAATTCATGCCTGAAAGGTTTCTAGAAAGTTCCAAAGAAGGAGGGCAGATTATTACGTTTGGTTTGGGGAGGAGAAAATGTCCGGGCGAGGGTCTCGCTTTAAGGATGATTGGGCTAGCATTAGGGACTCTCATTCAATGTTTTGAGTGGAAAACGATTGATGGAAAAGAGGTTGATCTGGTTGAAGGATCAGGTTTATCGATGCGTAAGGCGGTGCACTTAGAGGCCATGTATCGGCCACGACCTGAAATGGTCGCTCTTCTTATGGGGATTTAAATAATATTGTAAGAAATAAATGATAATTGTAAGTAATAAAGGAAATATTTCCTACTGTGCTTTTATTTTTTCCAAACAACTCAAATCACTCTTTTTGGATAAGTTGAGCTTTTTTCTATTACTTATTTCCCTCACTATCAAATAAGATGATGATATAATTTTGGAGGCCTTCATTTATTTTGAGGCCTTCACTGAATGTTTAATAATCCACCATAACAAGGACTTTTTTTTTTTTATATCATTATTTCCCAAAATAAATCAATACTTGCCACTGTTTTGAAAATAATGTGGTAGCTACCATTTCCGCCACTATTAGTGGCGGAACAACTTTGTTCCGCCACTTAGTAGTGGCGGAACAGATAGATTTTCAGTTATGCCAAAAACGGTCCATTTGACGCACTAAACGTGGTTAATTAGTATTAAAAATCTTGTTCCGCCACTACTAGTGGCGAAACATGTTAAAATATTTTTTTAACCCCCACTTAAAGATTAAAATGGCTCATGAATGGGCAATTAGCGTAAAAATTGAAGAATTACTATGTTCCGCCACTACTAGTGGCGGAACAGGTGCATATTTCAGCCACTATGTTAAAAAAAACCATTTTTGTAACGGTTCTTTTCTAAAAACCGTTACTAATTACAGTATTAGTAACGGTTTTTCCTAAAGAACCGTTATAGAATTGTAAAAAAAAATCTATTCATGCATATTTGTAACGGTTCTTTAATAAAAACCGTTACTAATTACATATTAGTAACGGTTTTTTCTAAAGAACCGTTACAGAATTGTAAATAACGGTTTTTTCTAAAGAACCGTTACAGAATTGTAAAAAAAAAATCTATATGCATATTTGTAACAGTTTTTTAATAAAAATCGTTACTAATTACATATTAGTAACGGTTTTTCCTAACGCTAAGCAAACTGTAACGGTTGTTTACTGAAAACCGTTACTAATATGTAATTAGTAACGGTTTTTATTAAAGAACCGTTACAAATATGCATAAATAGATTTTTTTTTTACAATTCTGTAACGGTTCTTTAGAAAAAACCGTTACTAATATGTAATTAGTAACGGTTTTTATTAAAGAACCGTTACAAATATGCATGAATAGATTTTTTTTTTTTTTACATTCTCGTAACGGTTCTTTAGGAAAAACCGTTACTAATAATGTAATTAGTAACGGTTTTTAGGAAAGAACCGTTACAAAAATGGGTTATTTTTGGCGGAACATAGTGGTGAAATATCCACTGTTCCGCCACTAATAGTGGCGGAACATAGTAATTCTTCAATTTTTACGCTAATTGCCCATTCATGAGCCATGTTAATCTTTAAGTGGGGGGTAAAGAAATATTTTAACATGTTTCCGCCACTAGTAGTGGCGGAACAAGATTTTTAATACTAATTAACCACGTTTAGTGTGTCAAATGGACCGTTTTTTGCGAGGCGAAAATTTATCTGTTCCGCCACTACTAGTGGCGGAACAAAGTTGTTCCGCCACTAATAGTGGCGGAAATGGTAGTTACCACATTATTTTCAAAACAGTGACAAGTATTGATTTATTTTGGGAAATAATGGTATAAAAAAAAAATAGTCCATAACAAGTCAGGGCCCGCTTGAATTATTATCAAGTATCAAGTCACAATCATTAGTAGAGTAATACAAATTTGTCTCATGTTGATCTCCCAGTTTATCTTCTCTATTGGTGAATGAGCAATCTAAAACATAAATGCATTTTTCTTAACAATGATTGGAAGAGCCATCATTTTTACAATAAAAGACAATGTCGATATGAACGCTTCGGTTGTCACAAGGCAGTTATCACGTGGCAACTTTTCTCACATCTCCTCAAACTTATATTAAAAAAAAAACTCTCACATCTCTTGCTTCAAACTTCTGTGTCCGTTCGGCCAAAGATGAAAGAGTAGAATAGTGGAAGAGTAATTCTTCTATTTTATTTCATCATTGTTCGGTAAATTTCATGAACTACAAAGTTGATTTAAAAAATAAAAATAATTGCTAATTACTATAATATTCTTATTTTAATTATATTCTATTAATTTATTTAATAACCTCTATTTTTTTAATTAAATAAGATAGAAAATATAAAAACATAAATGTTCAATTAAAAATATAATAATGAAAGAAAAATAAAATTTTATTCAAAAATATACGAAGACATATCTATTTAAAAAGAGAAAAATGAGTACAATCATTTGCACATTTCAAATTTATGATTTTATGAAATTATTATTGAAAATTAATGATTTTTTCATTCATATTTTTTTACAAAAAAATTATAGAAAGAAAGGAGAGAGAAAAATATTGTATTAATAATTAATGTCATGTCATCTAAAGGTGGAAGAAAGGAGGGTATTTTCGTCCTAAAATTTGACTTATTCCATGGAATAAAGATCTTCCACCCTTCCATGGAATTAAGAAATTACACTCTTCCACCAATTTATTTCATTTACTTTCATCCTTGTTCGGTTGGAATAACTCATTTCTTTCATTGTTCCACTCTTATTCCAGCTTGTCGAATGCCACCCTAAGGTCTAAAGGGTCGAATAAGAATAAAATGAGTTTTTTACTCTTTTGTTCTTCATGAAACGTTTTTGTTTTCATTTGAGATCATAACAAATGTGTCGCCTCTGCCAAAATCTCCACCTCATAATATCTTTGGCCTTGATCATCCGGCATGGTCAACATTGGTTCCAAAAAGAAAATGCTTCCTGCCTCCTCTTTGTGAGATAAGTGACATAATGTTAAAAGTAGGGGTTAATAATTTTTTATTTCAAAATTATATGCTACTTTCAAGAAACTACAAAAATAATGGTTGTTTGAAATATGCATGTATGTGCATGCATCAAAACTAGATTTCAAATATATTAAATGTATGTAACTATCAGAGCCAGCCCTCTGTTCCGGATTGCCCAAGCCCGAAGTCAAAAAATTGCCCTTATGATTATCATGAAATTTTATAATTAAAATTGCACAAATAAAGCTCAAGATGAATTCATGAAAGCACTGATTTGAGATAAAGTTCAAGTAGAAATTTTTCATTAAAGAGGGCTGAATAAAAAGAAATCAGAAATCTTAACAACAAAATGCTATGTTGTTATTCCTTCTGGAACAATTATTTTGAAACGATGCAACTCGAGAAAAATGAATATTCTTTTTTGAGACTCGAATCCACGATTATTTAATTTCTTTTCAGTCATCCAATGCTTTCATTTGAAAAGATAAAGACAAGACGAACTTTTACACTTCTTTTTTCCTGTTTATTTTTTTTTTTATAGAAAAAACTCGTATATTATCTATTTATATTCAAAAAAACTTCACAATATTTGAGTTAGTGAATGATGTCTTATCACTGTATCAAAAGTGGTTTGGCCCTATTTGTTTCTTTCCTGTTTTTGTTTCTTTGTTTTTTGTTTCTAGTTTTACTTTTACCATTCTTCTTCCTCTGATGTTTGTTTTCAAGGAGAAAGATGAGTGAAGTGGGAAACATTTAATGAGTAGAGATCATCTACAATTTCACTAAAATAGAGAAGATGAGTACTTAATTATTATTTTAGAAAGTATATACTTGTTTGATTGGAGATCTCCATTATTTTGTAAATGTAGGATAATTGGATGGTAGAAATGAATAGAGTTGGAACAGGCAAATTAATGCATTAAATTAAATTGGCTGTCTATTTTTAATTTAAGGCCAATATTGTTACTTGGAAATGAGTCTATATCAATGTACTTAATTTTGTTGTTCTAACCCCAACGGTGCCTAAGTTTATGGGCTCGTTGGGCGTATGGTAGGGCTGGCCCTGCTAAGTATACATGGGTTCAGACTAGATTTCATAAATTATGTAACTTCATATTGAATTGCCAATGTCCGACTTTCAATGGGCACGTTTGGTCTGGGGAATATGAGATACACTTTATATTTTAGTTTGAGATACAATATATTTTATACTTATATGTCGTTGATAGCTTATCTATTTTCTAGTTCATCTACATTATTTTGATTTACTCTAAAACTTAAAAAAGAAAATTAATCCAATTCGGTATTTACAATATCCAACAATTTCTCAAATCAAACATATTCAATATGTAAAACATTTTCACGAATAAACAAAAACTTAAACTTAAATCACATATCAGATCTTGGACATAAGTTTCTTTCTCTGTGTTGATCAATTACTTTTCTTTTATAATTTTACATACCTTTTCCATAGCCATATTTTCTGAATTTTTAAAAATAACATCATCATAATAAAAAAGATTCACAAAAACATGATCATACTTTGAGCTTTTGCAGGGTGCATGTGGTAACTATTCATAAAAAAAACTAGCACATAAATGCACATGAATACTAAAATTTCCATATGAGAAGTATAACAATAATATATAAAATATTTCATTAATTATCACGTTATCGGTTCGGGAATCAAATCGTGCAACGTGCAGAATAAATTTGAGAGGTTTGGTTAGTTGATGTGTTAAATTCAAGTCTGAATCCATTTTAAATGGTGATGGAGATTAAGTAAAGCATGATAAATTTATTCATTTACTTTCTGAAAACCAGTTTTTTGTTTTTTGTTTTTCTAATTTTCTTGCTTGGTTGCAATTTTTTTGAGTTGTTTTTCTTGGATTTGTGGAAGCCCCAATAGGACAACTTGGCATGAATTAGAGCAGAGAGTGCTTCTGTTGACTTGAGAGAAGTTACTAATTTATGAAGAATAGTATAGAGCTTTATTAATTAATATACATGTTATGAAAAATTCTCAAAAAAAAAATAAAAATAAAAAAAATAATATACATGTTATGAAAATAGTATATATGACAAACAATATAATTACAGTGTATGTGTATAACCATATTAGACTAGTATATGGATATTAAGAAATGAAGATGTATCATATGTCATTTTGTATAATTTAAAAAATTAGTATGTATGTTAAAAATTATAGGGTAAATTTCACCGTAGTTCACTCAACTTTCAAAAAATAATCAAATAAGTCACTCAACTTTCAATTATCCCCTACAAGTCACTCAACTTTAAAAAAATATCAAATAAGTCATTTGAACTTTTAATTGTCATTTATAGGTCACTCAACTTTCAAAAATAACCAAAATAGGTCACCCAATTAGTTGAAAAATACAAATAAGTCATCCGATATGAGTGACCTATTTGATAATTTTTGAAAATTGAATGACCTATTTGAACATTTTTTTGAAGTTGAGTGACCTATATGGGATAATTGAAAGTTGAGTGACTTACTTGGTCATTTTTTAAAGTTGAGTGATCTATAGAGGACAATTGAAAGTTGAGTGACTTATTTGGTCATTTTTTAAAAGTTGAGTGACCTGGGTGAAATTTACCCAAAATTATATTAGATAATATCGTAAAATATGTGAATATAATGAATTTGAACTTAGTCAACCCTTCCTTCGAAAGAAGATATGTTTATGCAAAAAATAAATATTTAAAAAAATGAACCATATATTAAATTGTAACAACGTGAAATTAAAAATTCTTACCACCTCTTTTTTATTTTTTGATATTCGTACCAGATCTCAATTTAATTAGTCCATCAACCCCATTGTCCAATGTCGGATCTTGCACATTAATCATGCCAACTTGGAAATGGAGATCTCAAAAATTTTAAAGATTGGAGATGATGAGCAACATTATTTCTGCCTTATCCAATACACTCATGATGACACTTATTTCATTTTTCTGTCAAATGATGGACCAAACACACATAAAGTTGTATCAGAAAAAAGAAATTGTTTTATTGATAAATTATTAAATAGTTTTTTGAAGAAAAAGTCTGGGAATATGATTGGGAATCATATATGATTTTTTTCCTGTTATTATGATTTTTTTATTTCTCATGAATAATAAATCTTTGTAAATATTGTCTAAAAAAAACTTTGTAAACACATATTTTTGAAAATTATGTAAAATAAAAATTTAAAAAGTATGATAAAAAAGTATAAAGTTTTTTTTTTTGAAAAATATTAAAAGACATTTTGCATTATTGTCATCATAATTCAAAAAATTTACATCATTTCAATGTGCATGCAATATTTGCATTCAAAATTCGCATCATCCGAATTCAAAAAAGGGGACCTAATAGAGCACGCCGGTATCACGCCGGCTGACGTCAGGTGAAACCAAGCCGATGTCAGCTGGCTTTAGTTACGCTGGTTCTCAATAATGACCTCCATTTGTCATGCAGCACTTCCGCCACACTCATAACAACATATATCATTACTCAAACAATATATATATATATATATATAATAATAATAATATATAAATCACATATAAAACATTATATATATCAGTATACAGATATGATATAACAATATATTTATATGATAAATAGATATAATATAATGGTATATTATGCAGACAAAAGAGTGTATATATATATAACAATGGATAAATCAGTTAGTAACAGTTTAGAGTCATTATGTTGGAAAAGAAAAAGCGACGGGAAGAAAAAATTGAAAGAGTTGGTGTGAGTGTTGTGCGGCGGGCGTGATTGTCTGGTCGTATTTGTACATTTCTCTCCCTCCCTCCCCCCCCAAAAAAAAAAAAAGAAAAAAAATCATATCAACATCACTTGTCTGATTGCACAAAATGAAAAATTGGAAGCTAAATGAACGAAATTGAAACTATTAGAACCTAATTGAAATATTGAGCCGGTCAGTAAATGTTTTCTTTGATTAAATTTACTACCACTCTTTTAGAACCTAATTAAAATAATGAACCAAATGGTTCTTTATTTTCCTCTTTCTACCTACCAACGCATGGAAAGCATTGCTATAATTTAAGCATAAATGGCACGTGCTGAGACGTGTCCGTTCTGACATCCAATAGAGCCGATGGATTCTCTATTAATTTTTGAAAAGACCTGCTAACCAGCTTCATCCATTTGGGCCGGTAACAGCAATTTACATTTAAATCTACCTATTGTTTTCTAAATAGATATTAATATTTACTTACAAAGTGTATTAATATTTTGAATTTGGTATATAATTTTCAAATGCTAGACTATATTTTTTGAAGAAAGGAAAAGAAAACCAGTAAATCATCCTTTTATGAATGAGTCATACCATGTTTCATATCTTCTATTACAGAAGAGGGATTCATATATATCATTATTATTAAATTTCTACTTTAGTTATTACTCCATTTTTTTAAATCCAAATAATAAACAAAATATTTATGATCTTTATTTATTATCTTGACAACTTATCATGCAAAAATGAAAGAAAACTAAAGAAAATAAAAAGAGATAAATATTGAGTTACAATTATATCTTTTATAATTGTATTTATTCTATATGATAACTTACTTTGTTCACTGATAATATATAGAATAGAATAAGTGGTACAAATTTGGATTGACAAAAGAGCCGAGGCAGATAAGGGGGAAATTTTGGGAGACCAATATAATTTTCCTTTCTATATGCCTATTTAAACCTTAGTAAACTCAACACAATCCATCATTCAAACTCGAGTCTAAATCCTTTACCCTCACTCTCTTCTCTTCACCTTCTTATAGTTCCTCTTGATGTTCACATTTCAACAATCATAATCATTTCACACCAAATATAACTAGGGAGCACTTAATATCTTTCTAAAATAGTTGACAAAAAACTATAACAATGGCTTCTCGTGCCCTTTCGATGGCCAACCTGACCGCCACCTCTGCATGCCCTATCCAACGCAACCGCCGCATGCAAGAGCGCCGTGTCCGTCTCACTCCTCCACGTGCCAATGCCAAATCCAACGGGCCGAACGGCTCGACTGACAAATATGCATTAGACAGACGTGACATGTTACTCGCCTTAGGCGGCACTGCTGCTGCTACTGCAGCTACTGTCACAACACCTGGCGGCGTGATCCTTCCGGCAATGGCGGCTCCAGTTGCCCCACCAGACCTTTCGAAATGCCACGTCGCCAAATCGGCTCCTGAAAACAACAACAAATGCTGCCCGCCTTACACCTCGGCGAATGTGATCGACTACGACTTTCCCAACACACCGTTGCGTGTCCGCCGTCCGGCTCACGTGGTGAAGAACGACAAGGAGTACTTGGACAAGTACAAGTTGGCCGTGCAAAAAATGAAGGAGCTTCCGGAAAACCATCCGTGGAATTTCTACCAACAGGCTCTGATACACTGTGCCTACTGTAACGAAGCGTACGATCAGAACGGCTATCCAGGCGTCAGCCTACAAGTTCATTACAGTTGGTTGTTTTTGCCGTGGCATAGGTATTACCTCCATTTCTTCGAGCGGATTCTCGGAAAGTTGATTAATGATGATACGTTCACACTGCCGTTCTGGAACTTCGACGCGGAGGACGGCATGCATTTGCCGGAGATTTTCACCATGGACACCAACTCCTCCCTTTACAATCCTAACAGGTTTAGTTTACACTTTTTTTTATTTAGAACACTTAATCATATCTAGATATATATGTTATACACATTGGTTTTATAAAATATATTGACGTTAAGAAAATTAAGATATCACTTCCGGACTTTCGGCTCATTGCGTGCTTAAGATCTAGTAAAATGGCCACAGTTTGTGAAAAATAAATAAATGTCTGACAGCTGTGACAATGAATCACTTGAGTAAAAGTAGGTGGAAAAATCAAAGAAAAACAAAGAAATAGACGGTGGAAAACGTGATATGAAGAAGAATATATCAATGTATCAAATGTTCATGATTAATGATATTGATCTCTCCCAGACATGACAAAAATAGGATTGACGCTAATACAAAATAGTTACCAAACCTAACAAAAACATTTAATGATTAATAAAATTAATATAACAAATGACATTTAACTAACTATACTAATTTTTTAAAATAAATGCACTCAACAAAATTAATGTAACAATCAACAAATGACATTGAGCTAATTATTTTTTTATAATGAGACAGGGACACAAATCACTACGCTCCCGCCCTCCTAGACTACAAATATTCGTACGGCAACTTGACCGGAACAGGTGTCACCGGCAAAGAACTCGTGCAAGAGAACCTGAGCTACATGCAAAAGACGTTCAAAAACAGTCTGCAGTTGCCGGAGTTGTTCATGGGGGATGCAGTCAGAGCCGGCGAGGCCGACACAATAACGGGCAAGGGCACAGGCGGTTTGGAGAGTATTCACAACGCGATCCATCAATGGGTCGGACCGCTAGAGGCTCCCCACACAGACATGGGAAACTTCGCGACGGCTGCAAAAGACTGTGTGTTTTACTGTCTTCACGCAAATGTCGATCGTATGTGGCAAGTGTACCGTAGCTTCCGTGGTAACCGTACTGAGTTCAATGAGCCTGACTGGCTCGACGCATCGTTCATCTTCTATGACGAGAACGAGCGAGTTGTCAGTGTTAAGGTAAAATATATTCTAAATAATAATTATTTCAGTGCAAATTAATGATATGGCAAGAAAAATAATATCTAATGCATATTAATATTATGACAAAAAAGTAATATATCTAATGCAAATTAATATAATCATGATAAAAAACAATATTATGACATAACTGTTGAATAAACAACAATATCTAGTGTAAGATTTTATATATTAATTGTGGCAGATCAGGTGGGACCCTAATTTAATGACATTTATTAGGACATGTGATTGGTTAGTCATTAAGTTAAACTATTTGTATAAATCAATAATTTCTTATTATTTATTCAATTGAAAATTTTAAATATTCTTACATTCATTAATGAAATCAGACTTATTGAAGTTAGGGATCATTGAAAAAATGATATCATATCATATCAGATCTTATCTACAATTATATAATAATAGATCAACTATGCTTAATGCAGTGAAGGATTATTAAACAACCTAGTTGGCTAATTGCATTATTAAACAAACCTAGCTGGATAATTGCATTAATAAACAATCTAATTGGCACATTAAACAATATTTCATTATATTATATATCAATTATTTTATATTTTAATGCAGAAGGGTTATTAAATAGCATAGTTGCCACATTAATAAACAATATTTCATTGGTTCAAATCTCATTTATCTCAAATAATGAAAATGGGGCAAAATAAAACTT
Source organism: Juncus inflexus (assembly GCA_024447665.1). Lineage (NCBI taxonomy): Eukaryota > Viridiplantae > Streptophyta > Magnoliopsida > Poales > Juncaceae > Juncus > Juncus inflexus. Next base: position 3,969,634 of record JAJHPC010000010.1, read on the forward strand.
CTCCATACAATAAACCAAATTGAAGAAGGCTTGAACAAATTTGGTATCAATTATTGTAGGTCAGGGACTGTCTAAACCCTACGAAGCTCCGATACGCGTATGAAGATGTGCCGCTCGAATGGATGGGCAGTCTTCCAGTTAAGAAGGCTGAGACGACAACAAAGAGCACCAAGGCGCTCAATCTTGTACGCGTTGAAGACTTTGGTCCAAAAGCACGTGCGCTCGGTACAACTCCGTTACGTGTCATGGTGGCCCGTCCAAAGACGAACCGCAAGAAGAAGGAGAAGGAAGCAGAGGTCGAGTTAATTCAGATCAGCGACATTCAAGTCAGCTCACAAGGTCCTGCTAGGTTTGATGTGTATTTGGCGAAACCCTATGGCGACCTGGCCGGTCCAGACTTTGGTGAGTTCGCCGGAAGTTTTGTTAAGTTACCTCACAAGATGGATCCATCTGGAGCCAAACCGGCTAGCCCGCCAAAAAGCAACGGTAGGAAGACCAATTTGAAGTTAGGTCTTACTGCTTTGTTGGAGGATCTCGAAGTAGAGGATGCCGAGAAGTTGGTCGTCACGATCGTGCCACGTGGCGGTGAGATGACTGTTGGCTCCGTCGAGTTCAAGCTGGTCAAGGCTGATAGCCCTAGACTTATGTAGAGTACATTTCTACGTATGTCTGTCTAATGTCTATTTATCTATCTATATATGCCTATTTGTCGAACTATCTAGTGTTTTGTTTGGTTTGGAATAAATTAGTAAGTTTGGTTGAGAGTGAGTTAATTGACGAGGGAGGATGTGTCCGTGTATGAGAGTCATTGTAGGGGCCATGGTTGGATGGAAAATGGACCCAATCAATAAAGTGCATTGCTTTTCTTCATTTTATGTTATGAATTGTCATGTTTCCACGTTTTCTTTTCTGTCTTTGTTTTGATGATTGTCATGTCTTCTCTCAAACATTAAAGCCGAAAGGCATTTTTGGAGTTGGTCCTTGAATCTTGATTAACGTGTACTAATTTGACCCTCTGTACTATTAAATCACTTTTTTGATGAACTAGTGGTAATAATTTAACCATCTACATTATTAAATCACTTTTTTATGAACTAGTTATGTAATAATTTGACCCACTACATCATGTTGTGAGCACCAGATCAGTACAGACAGCTTTTCAAACTCAATAAAAGAGAGAATCACGAATATGCTTCTCCCCTCACTCACAAATTCAGTGCATGAAACATGCTTCTTCTTTTTTTCGCAAACCATTAACTTAATTTATTTTAAAATAAACGAGCTATCAAGAGTTTTTGATCAAAATTATATCATGTACTTTCAACCTCCTAACTAGTAAAATGATGTTTCGTAAAATATTAATAAAAACAAATCTAGAAATTCAGAAATCTCAACAAAGAAAATGGAAATTAATAAACAAAAAAAATGAAAGTAAGAAAGGTAATCATGTTTATTTTAGTTATCGTTTTGGACGAGTTTCCTGTTCGTTAAATTATTGAAGTATTTAAAGGTTACATATTAATGGTGCGTAATGTGTTCAATCCTACCACCTTTATTAAAACAGATAAATCTTAAGATAGTGTTAATACCAAGATTAAAATATTGTATACTGGCCGCTTAATTCTGAATGGTGAAAAGTACATATTAATTAAATATATATTAACGGTCATCTTGTAACTTGAGTAAAAAAAAAATTCAAATTTATTGATAAGATCAAACAAGAATAGTAGATTAATTAAAATTTAAAAATGAGCTAGAAATGTACTAGCTCACGGGGCGTAAGGACCAAAAAAAAAACACATGCTCTGATTAATAAAAGAAGTCACAAATACAGGTGTTTATTCGGTTCGATTTATTCGGTTACCGAATTGAACCGGTATATTTCGGTTAATTCGGTTCGATTGTTCAGTTAAATCGGTCCGGTTCAGTTGGAAATTTTGAGTTGTTTGGTTTATTCGGTTCGGTTTTGGTTTAAAAAATCGAATAAACCGAACTGACCGAATTATATATCAACTTATTAATTTACAATGATAGAATCTTAAATTTTAGATTACACATATTAATATTAATAAATATAGTAATTATCTAGGCTAAGAAAATATTAACTTTGACTTAATATTGTATAGATTTCTTTCTATTTTGGTTCAACCGAATAAATCGAAATAAAATTCGGTTTATTCGGTTCGGTTCAAATTTCGGTTTCATTTTTATTCAGTTCGGTTCGGTTCAAATTTAATTCGGTACCGAACCGACCGAATGAACATTCCTAGTCACAAGGTACACAGATTAAATCAATAATTTTATACGCTAATAAATAAAGTCTAGTTCCTTAGTTCACGAGATTCTCATGCTCAGTTCCACAAAGCATTCAGAATAATTATTTCAATTCTCCCTTAAGTTCAAACATTATATAAACTAGCGCACGTTACGCGAATTTCTATAATAGTACTTATGAAGTAATTTATACATTATTTAGAGAATAATGATAATTGTATTGAAATATAAAAGAAATTAGTATTATTACAAATCGTAACACTAATCTAGTAAAAAAAAAACTACAGTTATGTGAAAAATTTATTATATAGTATAAACACAAAAAAGAAAAAGTCCGGCAAAGATTCAAAATATGTACGTTGCGGATAATTTCAGATATGAATCCAGCTCAGATATTTATATGGATATGAACACAATTTGGATATTCTTAGATTCGAATACAAATACTGATTCATTTCGGATATTTAAACGGGTGTATATTTGTATTATTTCTCTAAACACTTGACTATTTATGCAACAAAGTTAATAAATTATAACAACTTTTAAGAAAAAAAATAAAATTAGCAACAAAATATTAATATGAACATGGATAATATCCATATCCAAATATGATTAAAAAAACCATATATATATATAGAGAGACTAAAATACATACGCAAGTACAAGTCTTATTTTGCTTACGTATGCATATATTGGTTATAAAAAATAAAAATTCAAATTTTAAAAGTACGAATATAATATATATATATTTTTTGAATATATTATGCATCGATTTTCACATAAATCGGAATAATATATTAGTGTCATTATTTATTATTAAAATATATATTTTATATCCCGCGATATACTGATATTAGGCTCAGTTGATTTTTTTCAAAGACCATTTTGCCCGTATCTCTCTCTTTGTCTTCCTTTTTTTCTTCTATCCTGTTCTCGTTCGCAACAGACCTCTCACCGCTCGCCGCCGCCCTCCTCCGCTCCTCTCGTCGGATCCCTCTCCCATTCAAGAACCGCCACCATATATCTTCTCTCTCTCACTCCGTGCTTTCTTTTAATTTCTATCTTAAAAGATATTTTTTCTCTTTGCGAATTTGATTGGATTGGGATAATATATGGCTTAATTACACTAAATTTGATATCAATTTGGATAATTAGGGTTCTATGTGGTTCAATTTGGCTAATTAGGCTAGCTCATTAAGCCTTTTTTAGGGATTAGTGCTTAATTAGGGCATCAGTTCTGTGTGATGTTTTAGGATCTTTTGGTGAGGAATTGAGTTGGAAAGTTGGATTCATTGAATGAATTTTGGTGTAATTTGGGGTAAATTGAAAAATAAGATTCAGTGCTCAACGGAACAGTGAGATGCGAGAGAAAGAAAATGAAAGAGATGAAGTTTTTATTACTAAATTCAATCCTTACAACAATCAACCGAATAACCTGACTCACTCTACTGCTATTTATAGCTATAACCAACTCTGATACAGACAATAACAACTTGAATTCAAAAGATAACATTTTGCATTGGCTTGATGCACCAGGTCACCATACTTGACTTATTCAACACACAATTTCTCATTTAATTCGTCTAACGTGTTATCGCGTGATCTGAATTCTCTCCGCGCGGCCCCTATGAGCTCATTAATTGTCATTTGATCCCCATTCATCATATTTTGAAATTAGGATTTCTTGAATTTGGTTAATAAGAATTATTGTGTAACTATTCTAATGGATTTATCATTTGTACAGAAATAGATGACAAAGTTTACAAATGGATGTTTCAGGAAGCAAAGAAGCAAATTTTATTTTGTTATATAAATTTGGATTTTTGATTCTATATGGATGTTAGCATCTATATAGGATTGGATGTTGATGTATGGAATTTTATATTGTAATCGTGCACTGTCAAGTGGATATTGTTTTAGTTTCAATTTGGGTATTCAAACTTGAATTATAAGTTTAGTTTTTATTGATATTGAATTTTATAGTCACATTGAATTGATGTAATTTTTTTTTTGTTGCTAAATTAGCACATATGTGCTTGGTACCAAATGCTCATATTAATTCATAAACATTGCATATATTTATTCATATTTGTGCCAGTGGTACCGCTCAAAAGAAAATCATAAACTACATAGTGCAAACTATAAACAATGTCACCAAATACGTACGTCCTTAAATTCCAAAAATTGCAATAACATCTCTATATTCATGTCAATAAATACAAACAAATAATAGCCATACATCCATAAATTCAAAACAATCTAAAATTATTTACAAAATAGAAAAAAAAATCCCTGAACCTTTACAAGACAGTAGCAAAATATCCATAAAAATTTATACAACACATGTTGCAACTCCATAAAGTCTAAACTTAGCATTCAATCCAAAGATATGGATGAGCTGCGTACTCCCGAACGAGAAAATGGCTGCATACTCTCAAACGAGAATTAATTATAGCGAGTAATTTTTTTTGCCAAACATCTCAAATTCTATACTGTCTTCACTACTCTTAAATCATCACTATGACCTGAAAAACAAATAATAAAAGAGGTTAAGTTATAATAAACACCAGATTCTATATTTTTCTTCAATTAGAAGATATTAACGAAATGATATACATTCGCTTTACAAAATCCAATAAATCAATTTCAAATTGAAGTTCATCTTTTCGGAAATTCTCTAGACCTTCAATTAGGCAACATCTTCTGCAAGTGTATCTCTGGTTTCGTATTGAACTGAAAGAAAATAATCTCAAATTAATTAAAGAAAAATTATTAAACTATTAACAAAGAACAAAGGATTAAGTTCAGAAAAAAGTACAAGAACTAACAATGCATTTATCCCTTAATTAATTATGAGCATGTATGTACTAAAAAAATCCTAAATAATAGGCTGAAACAAGATAAACTAAATGAATAAGCCAAACAAAATAAGCTAATAACAATCTCCCATTAGAAATTAAACTGATTAACCTAATTAAGCCTAACTAACCTGATTAAGGGCTAATTATGCAAATTTGGCGAAAAAAATATTAGCAGAGGATGACTAGCTAATCTGGCAGTAGCTTCTTACTTTCGCAATTCCTGCATATGCAGAACTATATTTTTCCAGGGCATATGTGCAAAATATCAAACATTTGGATTATTGAGCAGTTCGTTATATTTTGGTGTTAGCATTTAATGCTGGACCATTTTAGTTCATTGAGTACTTTTATATTTTAATTGGTGAACCGTGTATCTTTTTATGTTGATCACGAGTATAAGGGGGAGAAGAGAGACATATTGGTGTGGCGTTGAGTATTGTTTGTAAGAATTCAAGTTGAGAGTTGTTCTCTTTTTGTTTTTGTAACTTCTTTTCCTCTTTTAAACCTTGTATCCATTTTATTCCCTAAATTCTTCAAATTAATCCATAAATACCCACAAAATAGTCACGAATCGATCCCGGTTCGTGACAATTGGTACCAAAGTCTAAATTGAAGAATAGAAAAAGGCACCATCACAGAATTGCAAGAATCAGGTATTATCGTGCTTTATTTGGAAAAATAAACTTGAAAAATGGTCGTATAAAGAAGAGAAGGAGAATAGTGCTTCATATCCGATCTCCGCAAAAATCCCATTTGTGCCAAGAAATTGAATCTAAATATTTCTTAGCCCAAATACTTCTCAACCCAATTAAACCTGCTACAAAACTCATTCAAAAATTCGCATTCAAATTTTCTAAAACAGAGGCCCAAATAGCACTTCAACCCAACTCTTGATAAGCAGAACTATATTTTTCTTGATTAGAAAATATTGTTCAATCCAATTAATCAGTCCCATGCTTAGCCGAAGTAGAAAGAACTGTTCTATAATTTTGATCAAAGTTTGAAAAAAAAAATATGGATGATAAAAATGCTTATTCGAGGAATATTCTTCATCCCGAATTGAAAGGTCGTTGGCATAAACGCGGTGTAAGAAAAAAATATGCGAGTCTTGGAGATTGGTTTTGCTGTGAAACGGGAAAAATAGCGCATATTTGTGAGAAAGATTGCGACCAAAAGATTTTGATTGGAAATGATAGGTCTTATTGTCAAATTAGTGGGTGTTTTTTCTCATTAACTTGGGAGGAGAAACGAGCGGTTGATATATTACAAACGGAAAAAGATGAATGAGCGGGCAAGCAAAAGAATTGACTTAATTATGGAAAAGGTTGATCGGTGGTTGGGCATTTACACTAGTAAGAATTGCAACATTTTATTTAATAGGGTTAGAAGCAATTATGATGCTTGGGATGAGTATGATTCAGATTCAAACATTTGCAAACCGGATTCGGATGTGTGTGAGACAGATTTGGATGAAAGTGAAGAAGAATTGGATGAGTGTGAATCGGATTCGGATATTAATGGGTTGGTTTCGGGTGATAAAGGGTCGGATTTAGATGTGAATCAATCGGGTTTGGACTCGATTGAATTGGAATCGGATTCGGGCGAGAGCGAGAGCGAGAGCGAATCGGATTCGGGCTAGAGCGAATCAAATTTGATCGAGCGTGAATTGCAGATTGTGGCGGATCGTGGAAATTTATTCTTGACAAAATTACTTGAGCCAAGTGTGGCGCGGTTAAAGAATCGGATAGATTTGGATCCATATTTAGTTTCGAAGGTGATGTAATGACGCGAAAACGTGTCGTGGTATAATCACGTGTTAAAAAAATAATTTATGATTTTCCTAATTAACCAAATAGTGTATAAGTGGTATTTGAGTTAGGGGTCGATCCTCAAAGAGACTGGCCTTAAGTAAAATAGATTCACAAATCAATTTTAAGTGTTAAGTGTTTATGCAAATTCCAAGAGTTGTGATTTAAGCGTAAGAAAAATGTGTGTGAAGAATTGTTCAAGAGAATAGAACCATGTGTAAGAAAATAATAATAGAAAGTAAATATTTTTATTGTTTTTTATTTTAAAAGTTAATAAAATTGTAGGGAAATTATGACAATTTATATAGTATGTAAATCATTAATCAAAATATGTGGTAATTTATTTAATTGGTTCAAAAAGTAAGGTTTGATAAATTTCCTTCAAAAAATGAATTAACAAATAAATCAAAAATTAAGTTCGACTCAAAAACTTCCACTTTCAAGTATACATAAGCTCGATTTAAAACCTAATTTAATCACAAAAACCTCTTCTAAGTGTTCAAATGATCAAATAACTCCTAAACACGTCATAATTTAAATCAAGACTAATCTTCCAATTAGAATTAATTTATTATTTAAGTTTTGAATCAAATATATTCTTCCAAATAATTCTACTCAACAAGCTAATCTTCTTAAACCAAAAAAATTTCCCAAATCAAACACAAGATTTCATCACAAATTATACAAAAAATCTTTTCCTGCACAAAACTACTCAAGCATACACACACAAACAAAATTCACACACATACTTAACAAATTATTAATTTAACAAAAGAGAAAAAAAAATAAGGAAAAAGAAGAGAAAATTAATCAAAACAAATGATGGCGATTCAAGTTAGAGTCTCCTTAGTCGATTTGAATCTTCCTTCAAATCTCGCTCCTTCTAGAACAAAACTTCCCTCTTGAAGAAGATTAGCTTTTTTTCGTATCAACACCACAAAAAAAAAATTAGATTTTGGACAACTCTAAATAAAGTCATCTATTGAGAAAGAGAAATAGAAAGAAGAAAGTAATGATATTTACAATTGATTAGAGAAGAGAATGGTGTAAGAATGATGTATGAGAATGGATATGATAATAGTTTATCTTTAGGAAAATTTCCCTTGCAAAAATGAAAAATAAGAATTATGCGACTAAAAAGAAAGATTTGATCCGGTTTTGTTTAAAATAGCAACTTAGGAGATGTGCATCATTTTTCTTTATTATTTCTTATTCAAAATCAGCCAAGGTACATTTATCATTCCTCCTTTTAAGTATCGGAATGGACACATGGCGCTACCTGATTGGAGGGATCTATTCAGCTATACGAATTCTGAGACAAGTCAGGAATGCATATCGGAGAAACTAGGAAGAGAGAGAGATAGTGCCATGTGTCAACCTTTGGATGGTGGAAACAGAATATACCATCCGCGTGGCAGTTTCTGGTTGGACGGAGGAAACCTCGGAACAGTAAAAAAACACATTTCAGGTTGGTTAAAGTCACAAACATATTTCATGCAATCTGAGTTTCGCTTAAGATGGAGAGGTTGGTTTCTGTTTTCTTTGCATAATTTCTAGGGGGAATGGAGATGGCTTTTATATTTGATTCCTCAAATATGAAAACACGTTTTGCTGAGGAAATGAAAAGAGTCCATGGCCTGCCATGTGTCACAGTATGATTGGCTGATATTTTAGTAATTAGTTTTCTTGCAAGAGATCTTTATTTAAGCTTTCCGAGAGTTCTAAAAGGTATGTTTTTGCGAGGATGATACCGTTGGATTCGTATCGTCGAGACCTTCGTGTTGATATCCAACTTGACCCTATTTTGAGATAGTTGAATTTTCGGTCAAGGCGATTTTCGGGCTTGACTTTTTGTCTTTTTTGGCTTGGACGGTTGGTTGATAGGGGTTGTCAAAAGTTTGAGCGGCGTGTGAAAGGTTTTGGTGGAGATTTATATAGAATTCGGCCATCCTTATTCTAGTATTTGCTTATTGATCTTTCATTTGGAGTTGATTTTTTGTCAAATCCTCCAAATATTTTTTTCGTGGTCTTTTTATCTGAAAAAATCACACAAAAACATATTAAGAGTTTCAAAAATAATTTGTCTAAATTTTAAACACTTTTTCAATATTTTATATGATTTAAAAGTAAATTTTATATGTTAAAAATCCTAAAAATATTTATAAAAATACATATTATAGGGGACTAAAGGACGGGTCCTAAATCCGTTTATGACGGCTAATGAAGGCGAAGGATCACTTTGGGTTCAACACATTGGAGGGTATTTGTGCGATTCTTTATGGGTAAATCTTGAATGATGAAGACCGTTCCCATTTGATGCAGGACCGGACTTTTTGGTAGTGACCAGAGATGCAAAGGAAAGACTGCCACCTAAACTGAATATAAAGAGAAATGTAATTTTCTTGTGGGTGATGGTTGTGATGAAATGACCACCGCCTAAACCAAAAATTAACCCCTGGGACAAGATTTTTATAAGGGGAGGGGAATGTAACGAATCGGATCTATTCGTAATACTAAATATTCTAGGGCTTATGTGCAAAATATCAAACATTTGGAGGCACTTATTGAGCAGTTCATTATATTATGTCAGCATTTAATGCTGGACCATTTTAGTGCATTGAGTACTTTTATATTTTGGTGCATGTATTAATTGGTGAACCGTGTATCTTTTTATGTTGGTCAGAAGTTGTTACAAGCATAAGGGGAGAGACCGATTAGTGTGGCGTTGAGTATTTTTTTTAAGAATTCAAGTTGAGAGTTGTTCTCTTTTGGTATCTTCTTTTGTTCTTTTAGACCTTGTATCCATTTTATTCCCTAAAAACACAAATTATCTTCAAATTAATCCATAAATATCCACAAAATAGTCACGAATCGATCCCGGTTCGTGACACGGAGGCGGCCGGTGGAGATTGATCGGACGAGGGGCGAGAGAACCATGGTGAGATTCGTTCTCTGTTCGAGCTCAGATTGGGAGGAGAGAAGGAAAAGAAAACAAAAGAAATCCTTTCATTTAAAAAAAATAAAAAAAGTAAAGGGCAATATGGTTATTTAAGAAAATATTTAACGGGGTTAATATTTTCCATCAAGTGAGGAACTATTTGTGCACTATTTTAAAAGCACAAAGACTAAAATTACCAAACATAAAGTATAAAAATTAAACATGCACAACAATAAAGTACATGAACTAACAACGTATTTATCCCGTGAAAAAATTTCACATCACCCACCTGATTGATTGAACAAAATGGATAAATTAGAACCAAAATTAACCAAGTTGAAACTTCTAGAACCTAATTGAAATATTGAGATGAGCCTGCCTGCCGGTCAGTAATTTTTTTCTTTGATTAAATTTTTGCCTAGCAAGAAGGAAAAAATGAACTTTTTTTTGGAAATGACAAAAAAAAAAAAAATTTAATTAAGGGAATGGCTAAGTTTTAAAAATATTTGCAAAAATAGCCATTTCGTGCAGTCATCGGACGAAACACAAGTAGTTTCGCCCAGTAACGGGGCGAAACAGAGCGCAATCACATTACGGGCGAATTTGATTAATTAACCCTGTTTCGCCCAGCGGTCGGACGAAACAAAGACTGTTTCGCCCGGTAGCCTGGCGAAACAAACTATTATGCATATTTTGGGCTTAGCCCAGCCCATCTTTGTTTCGCCCTCCGGGTCGGGCGAAACAGATGTGTTCGCCACTCATTTGGCGAAAAAATTGTCTCTCCAACCAAAAAAAATAAATAAAAAAGCCTAAAAAGGGAAAAAATTAAAAATAGATTTTTTAGCCTTTTTATATGGAAAAAATAAATAAAATAAATCTGAAGACAAAAAAATAATAATAAATAACTTATTTTTATTTAGAATTTCTTTTTCATATTGAAATGACAACTCTATTTTTTTAGTACATAAACATTGATTTAACATGTTAGGTTATAGGAGGAATCTAAGTTTTTTTAGGTATACAGTTTAGGGTTCAGATATAGGGTACTAGAGAATATTTACTTTTTCAAATTGAGACAATTTAGCTTTTTATTTAGTTGGTAACATTGATTTAACATGCTAGAATATAGGAGGAATCTAAGTTTTTTTAGGTATACAGTTTAGGGTTCAGATATAGGGTAGTAGAGAATATTTACTTTTTCAGATTGAGACAATTTAGCTTTTTATTTAGTGGGTAACATTGATTTAACATGCTAGAATATATGAGAAATCTCAGGATTTTTAGGTATATGATTTAGATTTCTATTTAAAGAGTCTTCTTATTATACTTGATCATCAAAAAATTAAATCTCATAAGTCTCTCTTGCAAACTTCTTCCTTTCCTTCTTTCTCCTTATCAAGAAAATGCCACAAAATTCGAAATTTTTCTATATTACAATGGTCAAATTGTTCAAGATTCGAGCGGATACAATTACGCTCCACAAGAAGGTGTTTTTCTCCCGCGTAGTAGAAATAGAAATTATTATAGATTGTGTTTAGAAATTATTATATATAAGATATATAAGATTTTTTAAATAAATAAAATAAATAAATAAAATAATTACAGCAAATTAAACTAATAATATATAAATAAATAAAATATATAAGATATATAAGATTTTTTAAATAAATAAAATAAATAAATAAATAACATACATATGATTTTTTTTACTTTCTAAAAAATTTATAAGTAATATACTAAAAAAAAAATACCGAAACTTCATGTTGTCGGTAGCGCATGGGTTTGATAGTTACATCTTCAGTATTGCCAAATTTGTTCGCCCGATGCATGTGTTGTTATGACTGAAGCGCATAATTTGGCCGGCTAGGTCTCGCGTCAGATGACATCTTTATTTAAAAAATCAAATAATATAAATAAATAAATCAAATAATATTAATAAATAAAATAATATTAATAAATAAATAAAAACTACTAATAAAAACTAATAATAAACATACATACATAAACATACATTTGATTTTTTAAACATTTGATTTTTTAAAACATAAATAAATAAAAACTAATAATAAATAAATAAATACGTAAACATAAACATACATACATAAATAAATAAACATACATACATAAATAAATAAATAAATAAATGCATAGCATACATTTGATTTTTTAAACTTTTAAAAAATAAAACTATAAATAATATACTAAAAAATATATCTATAACAAAAAAAATATAAATAAATAATCCTAAACCCTAAACCCTAATCAACCAAATCAACCAAATAATAAATCTAATTTCAAATCAACTACACAAATGGAAAACTAATTTTGAGCAAATAAACCTAATTTGAAACTAATTTTGAGCAAATAAATCTAATTTGAACCTAATTTTGAGCAAATAAACCTAATTTGAAACTAATTTTAAGCAAATAACCAAAATTAACTAAATCTAAAGTCAAAGAAATCAACATACCTTCCCTCTCATTTTTTCTGTTTTTTTTCGCCTCTGATTCGCCATTTTTTTTGCTGTTTCAAAAATTTTCAAAAAAACACTCCAACTGTTCAGTCAGGGGCTGGAATTATTGGCGGCTGTTTCGCCCAAATGTTGGCGAAACACGATCTGTTCGCCCGACCAAAGGGCGAAACAGAGATGAGCTGGGCTAAGCCTAAAATATGCATAATAGTTTGTTTCGCCAGGCTACCGGGCGAAACAGTCTTTGTTTCGCCCGACCGCTGGGCGAAACATGGTTAATTAAGCAAATTCGCCTGTAATGTGATTGCGTTCTGTTTCGCCCCGTTACTGGGCGAAACTACTTGTGTTTCGCTCGAGGACTGCGCGAAATAGCTATTTTTACAAATATCTTTAAAATTTGACTATTCCCTTAATTAATTTTTTTTTTTTTTTTTTGACCATTTAAAAAAAAAAGTCGAAAAAATGGCCCTTGATCATTTCCCTCTTCCCACCTACCTACCAGGCTACCAACGCATGGAAAGCATTGCTATAATTGTCGGTTCCGACACCAATACAGCCTATGATGGATTCTCAATTACATTTTTTAAAAGATCAGCTAAACCAGCTTCATTCATGTGGTGTGGGGTTAAATGCCCGTGAAAAAAAGATTCGACACTTGGAGCAATTAATTGTAGAATAATTTTCTAAATGGACATTGACATTGATATTTACTTAAAAAGTTCAGTAGAATTTCAATTGGTATATTGTTGATACTTACTTACATTTTTATTTTGAAAAAAATATATTAGTACTTACAAACTATATAACATTATATGTATATTGTTATATCACACTGCACACTAAACAATAGGAGGCCCTCGTTATTACTTAATAAAGTCTTTTGTGGAAATAAAGCGAATCACAGAGTGATTATTATTTTTTCTTTCTTTGGATAGAAGTTGACACTTTTTTGTTTTTTTGAAAATCCTATTTGGATTTGTTCAAATTTAATCTCTTTCTAGGGGTCTCGAGTCTTTCAGACGTATGCATGCTTATTGTGCCGAACAAGTCAATTGAAAAAATTTGAAGGAAGCAAATACGAGAATTATTTTTTATCCCTTGATTTTCTTGACATACACCACTTGCTAACCATTTTTTTTTCTACTTCTTAATAACTCATGAAATGAGTATTTCTGGTCGAGAATAATGCAAGGTTGAGTAGGAGGATTTCGCATAGGTCATGATGATTGACTGGTTGGATGTCGAAAAGAGTAGAACGCTTGAAAATTCAATAGGAGAAAAAAATAGTGCTTCCACTAGTTAAAAATCAAATTTGACTTGGTATTTCTTTTGGACGATGGGTAATGTAGCGACATTATAATAATATTATATAAAAACTGAAAATAATATATACAAACATATGAACATAAAATAAACAGTATATAAAAATTCATTCGATAAAACAATATATATTTAAAAAAAATGAAAATAGTACATATAAACATATAAACTGAAAATAAACCGTGTATACAAATTCATTCGGTAAACAGTATTTAAAAAATAAAAATGGTATAGCGTCTATAGAACTCGAGAAAATAATATATAATTTCAATCTGTCGCTACAAGGTCTCTACAGTAACTCCGGCGTGATTTTCAATTTCTCAAAAAATAGTGCTTCCACTAGTTAAAAATCAAATTTGACTTGGTATTTCTTTTTGTTGGGTCTCGGACGTGCATAACGCAGCGGAAAACAAAAAATTATTCGTCCAAAACCCATCCCGAGAATCCGTGCGTATCGGTTAAATCAAAGAAATAAATCTTAAAGATACCTTTCGGATTACGCTTAATCCGTGACGCTCAAACCATGCGTGTTATCCAAGCGCCTCTAAATCGGTTACCGTCCTAACCGATTTTTCGTCCGTCTAGGTCGGATCATGCGGAAGCCATCTACCGCACACACAATCGGTCTCCACCAAAACTCTCAACAACCCGTTCTCATCTTCTTAGGCCGAATAGATCACAAGCGCCGAAAGTACGAACGCCTCTACCGGTATCCACACGAACAAACTTCTTAAAACGGGAAGAGGAACAATATATATGCTAGTAGCTTGTTCTTCTCTTGCACAAGAAAACTCTTTTTCTTCTTCTTATTTTGTCTCACAAAAGATGTATAATTCTCTAATATAATTGCACCTTTTCACTTTTGTCATATAACAGGAAAGCACCCTTTAGTAATTTTGTCACACAAATGAGAAAGGATATTTTCTCTCTTTTTTGTCTCATAAAAGAGAATGAGAAATAATGAGAGAGAGAATCATTTGGTACAATGAATTTGAAGCCCTCTATGTCCTTATATAGAGGTGAAGAGTCATGTCTATTCACACTAAAAGATGTGTATGACATCACTCATCATTATCCACATATCATCATCTAGACTCTTCTAGATTACATGATCTTGTGTGCTCATAGTCTTTATATACATATATATCACATCTTATCACATAAGATGACAATATCTTTGTGACATTCCTATGCAACTCATCATATAAGTCGCTAGGATTTTCTGCGCCCGTTTCAGTTTGTTCTTTGTGTGTGACCCTGTAGGTTCACTTAATGTTGGCAATAAACTTGACAGTCTATAAATCATGAGCGGACTCTAGCAAGCCATCATGACTACCCAATTTAAGTAAATATCGGTGATCCGATTTACCTAATCAACAATCACGTATTTAGTCCCTTTGTCACGCGATATCTATATCGATCATAAGGCATGTAAGACGCCATCCTTATATTAATCGATTAATATTTCTTGATCCCGAATTAAACTGAACAAGAATAAATAACATTAATAACTCTTATTAATTAATTTGAGTATGGCCATACATTTCTTCAGTTCAATTCATCAAGAGGCCTAAAGATATCTCTCTCATTTATGAGAGGAACAAATCCCGTCTTGATTGCACTCATCCCTCTACATGATTCATTGTATACCTAATTATAACCGTTATGACCACCCGGTTAAAGGCAGTGTTAGATTATATTAAGGTATAAAATTACTCATGCTGGGAACCGAGACAATCTAAGGTCAAAGGACTATAAATACTTTATGTTACAAGAATCGCTAATGACATAAAACATGTAGCATTCTTATGGCGGGTCAGTCCAGTATATGGTCTCTAACATATACCTATGTTAATGACTTGATAACTATTTATCTATGATCAGTAAAACATGATCATCAATCAACTAATATACTGATGTACATTTATAGCTTGTATATAAATATATATTTATTTATATCCGCAAGTATATTTGTCTCCACAAATATCCTATAAATGACCAGGGACAATTTAGAATAGCATTCATAATACTTTATAGTTTTACTATCAAAGTCACGTACTTTGATGACATAAATCTGAATTGCATATTCATGGTCTATTTTAATTATATGAAAATAACCCATACGCACATATTATATGAAATATCTTAGAATAAATATTATGTTTGTTATTACAATCCATCATCTAGGTCACAAACACTTTGGCCTAGGGCATAACACCATCACTTTTGGCTTCATTAAGCTGTCCGAAATCATTTTTAAAAAGTTAAAAAGTCATATAAAATCTAAAAATATTTAACATGTCTCATATAGTATATGTAAAAATAAAATAAAACATATAGATAAAAGTACATAAATAAAGATATGGTATATAATTTTCAAGTGTTAAGACTATATTTTTTGAAGAAAGAAAAAGAAAATCAGTAAATCACACTTTTATGAATGAGTCAAAGCATGTTTCTATCTTTTTTTTTTAATGAATAAAGATTCATATTTATCATATAAAGAAACCAGACAGTCACACAAGGACTGAACCAGATAATCGCGTCAGTAACAAAGAAACAGAACAATAATGACTGCGCAGTAACACGGCAGCACTAAACCAGCAGCGACCTTGTGATTATTAGCAGCGGAAATAATAGTGCAGCAATACGCTCACACTAGTCCAAGAAAGAACAATAATAGAAGAAGAAAAGATTGAACAATGGAACTTGAAAAAATAAGATAAATTTCTTATTACAAGAGAAAGAAAGAGATACAAAATATTGTTACTGTTGGAATGAATAAAACTCTACCCCTACCTCTCTACTTATAGGATAGTCATATCTAATATAAGGAAATAACTCAAAGAATTACTGCCCCATTTAATACCTATACATGGAAATACGAAATCTCCTTCTCAAGAAATCTAATTTATGGTAATACCAAAATTCCTTGTCAAGAAATCTTATTTCCAAGAAATATCTTTCCTAATTTGTTAAATGTCTTCATAATATACAAATGCATCTTTATATTTTAACAATCATCACTTTTATTTTTCTCCTCTAGTTATTATTCTATTTTTTTAAGATAAATAACAAATAAAATAGTTGCAATTTTTATTTATCACCTTAACATCTTGTCACGCATAAATGAAACACAACTTAAAAAAAACAAAGAGATAAATGTATCTATTCTATATGATTACTTACTTTATTTACCACGTGGTAAGTTGCAACCAAAGTGGAGTGCCATAAAAAGCAAGGGCAAATAAGGGGGAAAATGTGCGAGTCAAATATAATTTTCCTTTCTCTATAGCCTATTTATACCCTAGTAAGCTCAAGGCGATCCATCCATTCCAAGAAACCCAAACCCTTTAACCTCACTCTCTTCTCACCACCTTCTCATAGTTCCTCTTGATGTTCACATTTCAACAATCATAAATCATTTCAAACCTAATAAATCTAGGGAGCACTTAATATTTTTCAGTTGACAAAAAGCTATAACAATGGCTTCTCGCACCATTTCGATGGCCAACCTGACCGCCACCTCTGCATGCCCTATCCAACGCAGCCGCCGCATGCAAGAGCGCCGTGTCCGTCTCACTCCTCCACGTGCCAATGCCAAATCCAACGGCCCAAACGGCTCGACCGACAAATATGCATTAGACAGGCGTGACATGTTACTCACCTTAGGCGGCACTGCTGCTGCTACTGCGGCTACTGTCACAACACCCGGCGGTGTTATCCTTCCAGCAATGGCGGATCCAGTTACCCCACCAGACCTTTCGAAATGCCACATTGCCAATTCAGCTCCTGAAGGCAACAACAAATGCTGCCCGCCTTACACCTCAGCGCATGTGATCGACTACGACTTTCCGAACACGCCATTGCGTGTCCGTCGGCCGGCTCATGTGGTGAAGAACGACAAGGAGTACTTGGACAAGTACAAGTTAGCCGTGCAAAAAATGAAGGAGCTTCCGAAAGACCATCCGTGGAATTTCTACCAACAGGCTCTGATACATTGTGCCTACTGTAAGGACGCGTACGATCAGGACGGCTATCCAGGCGTCAGCCTACAAGTTCATTCCAGTTGGTTGTTTTTGCCATGGCATAGGTATTACCTCCATTTCTTCGAGCGGATTCTCGGAAAGTTGATTAATGACGATATGTTCACACTGCCGTTCTGGAACTTCGACGCGGAGGACGGCATGCATTTGCCGGAGATTTTCACCATGGACACCAACTCCTCCCTTTACAATCCTAACAGGTTTAGTATACATTTTTTTTATTTAGAACACTTAATCATATCTAGATATATATGTTATACACATTGGCTTTATAAAATATATGGACATTAAGAAAATTAAGATATCACTTCGGACTTTACGTTGTGTGCTTAAGATCTAGAAAAATGGTGACAGATTGTGAAAAATAAATAAATGTGACATGTGACGGTCCGGTCCTGTAATTCGGGAGTTACTTAACGGAAATTAAATAGACACACTAAATTTTTTAAATAATATTATCCTGAATTAATTACAAAATACTTTTAAATAAGAAACTGATAATATTTATAGAACTAATTAAAAAAGTTACAAAATATCACTCGTCTTACTCAAAATAAAATTACAATTAATAATTTTTATAATTTAAATATATTTCTTCTATCTTTAGAAGCAAATATATCTATTAAATCAGAATAATACACAGGAATCTAAGAACTCTTCTTCAATTGATAGCATTACTAATTCATTTAACCTCTCTTGTGACATTTTTTATCAAAAATAATTTTTTATTAATTTTAACTTCGAAAAAGTTCTTTCTCTTAACGCGACCGTAACCGGAATAGTTAAAATTATTCTATAAGCAACCCATGAATTTGGATAACAAATTTTCATCCCTTTCAAATAATTGAGTATTTGCTTACTAACTTCATTCGGCAATCCATTTCTCAAAATCTTTTACTCCATATACAAATCATTTCCATCAATATCTGAAATCTCACCATGCTTTGGAAATTTCTCCATACTTGCACAACATCTCGCTAACGATTAATCGTTCGACTCTTTCAATTTAAATTAGAAACCAATTTTTTTCTCGTAAATATTAAATTGTTGAAACATAACCCTAAGTGAAGAAAGAGTTATATCAACAATATACAAGAAATAATTAATCCTAAATGATTCTTCGGCTGATTGGGTCATTTGTTCTCTAATAGCCTCATCAAATTATTATTTTTCTATAAATAATGTGTTTTCTACAAATTTAGGCTCAACTGATCCCATTTTTTTTTGCTAATTATTTAGCTTTAATCATTGCTTCCATGAATCCACTTTCTCTATATTTTTCAAAAAATTTAACAAGTCATTTCAATTGCTCAACAACCACATATATATCCATGTGTTCACTTTGAAGGAGCTTGCTCACAACACGAAACAACATTTCATACCAAATAACAACACATAATAAAAACTCAAAACTCTCAAGATCGGATTTTATTAGAGTCATAACTATAAGCCTTGCATTGTCATCTCCGGTCGTGTTTGCCAATTCAACTAAAACATCTCTTATTTGTGGAGTATTAAACCGTAACGGTTTAATACTTTCTGTTCGACTTTCTCAATGTATTTGTGACAACTCTTTAACCGTGAAACCCTTTACGATATCTTTCAGAATAACTCACCTTTGAATAGAAGATGAAACTAGAACATATATGTTTTATTGGATTAAAGAAATTATGTCCTTTAACACAAGAATTTATCATATCCGAAAGAACATGATTGCGATTATGACAACCACATGGTGTATATAATGTTTTTGGATTAATTTTAAGCACTCAAATCAAAGAAAAACAAAGAAATAGACAGTGGAAAACGTGGTATGAAGAAGAATATATCAATGTATCAAATGTTCATGATTGAAAAATAATGATATTGATCTGTCTGAGACACGGCAAAAATAGGATTGATGCTAATACACAATAGTTATCAAACCTAACAAAAACATTTAATGATTAATATAACAAATATTCATACAAAAATGAATATAACAAATGACATTTAACTAACTATACTAATTTTTTAAAATAAAATGTACTCAACAAAATTAATGTAATAATCAACAAATGACATTGGGCTAATTATTTTTTTATAATGAGACAGGGACACAAACCACTATGCTCCCGCCCTCCTAGACTACAAATATGCGTACGGCAACTTGACCGGGACCGGTGTCACCGGCAAAGAACTCGTGCAAGAGAACCTGAACTACATGCAAAAGACGTTCAAAAACAGTCTGCAGTTGCCGGAGTTGTTCATGGGGGATGCAGTTAGAGCCGGCGAGGCCGACACAATAACGGGCAAGGGCACAGGCGGTTTGGAGAGTATTCACAACGCGATCCATCAATGGGTCGGACCGCTAGATGCTCCCCACACTGACATGGGAGACTTCGCGACGGCTGCAAAAGACTGTGTGTTTTATTGTCTTCACGCAAATGTCGATCGTATGTGGCAAGTGTACCGTAGCTTCCGTGGCAACCGTACTGAGTTCAATGAGACTGACTGGCTCGACGCATCATTCATCTTCTATGACGAGAACGAGCGAGTTGTCAGTGTTAAGGTAAAATATATTCTAAATAATAATTATTTCAATGCAAATTAATGATATGGCAAAAAAATAATATCTGATGCATATTAATATTATGACAAAAAAGTAATATATCTAATGCAAATGAATATAATCATGATATAAAACAATATTATGACATAACTGTTGAATAAACAACAATATATAGTGTAAGATTTTATATTAATTGTGGCAGATCAGGTGGGACCCTAATTTAATGACATGTATTAGGACATGTGATTGGTTAGTCATTAAGTTAAACTATTTGTATAAATCAATAATTTCTTATTATTTATTCAATTGAAAATTGTAAATATTCTTACATTCATGAATGAAATCAGACTTCTTGAAGTTAAGGATCATTGAAAACAATGATATCATATCAGATCTTATCTACAGTTATATAAATACTAGATCAACTATGCTTAATGCAGTGAAGGATTATTAAACAACCTAGTTGGCTAATTGCATTTTTAAACAACCTAGAGTGGCTAATTGCATTATTAAACAATCTAATTGCCATATTAAACAATATTTCATTATATTATATATCAATTATTTTATATATTAATGCAGAAGGACTATTAAACAGCCTAGTTTGCCACATTAATAAACAATATTTCATTGATTCAGATCTCATTTATCTCAAATAATGAAAATGAGGCAAAATAAAACTTGTCCATACAATAAACCAAATTGAAGAAGTCTTAAACAAATTTGATATCAATGAATTGTAGGTCAGGGACTGTCTAAACCCTACGAAGCTCCGATACGCGTATGAAGATGTGCCGCTCGAATGGATGGGCAGTCTTCCAGTTAAGAAGGCTGAGACGACAACAAAGAGCACCAAGGCGCTCAATCTTGTACGCGTTGAAGATTTTGGTCCAAAAGCACGTGCGCTCGGTACAACTCCGTTACGTGTCATGGTGGCCCGTCCAAAGACGAACCGAAAGAAGAAGGAGAAGGAAGCAGAGGTCGAGTTAATTCAGATCAGCGACATTCAAGTCAGCTCACACGGTCCTGCTAGGTTTGATGTATATTTGGCGAAACCCTATGGCGACCTGGCCGGTCCAGACTTTGGTGAGTTCGCCGGAAGTTTTATTAAGTTACCTCACAAGATGGATCCATCTGGAGCCAAACCGGCTAGCCCGCCAAAAAGCAACGGTAGGAAGACCAATTTGAAGTTAGGTCTTACTGCTTTGTTGGAGGATCTCGAAGTAGAGGATGCCGAGAAGTTGGTCGTCACGATCGTGCCACGTGGCGGTGAGATGACTGTTGGCTCCGTCGAGTTCAAGCTGGTCAAGGCTGATAGCCCTAGACTTATGTAGAGTACATTTCTACGTATGTCTGTCTAATGTCTATTTATCTATCTATATGTCTATTTGTCGAACTATCTAGTGTTTTGCTTGGTTTTCAATAAATTAGTAAGTTTGGTCGAGAGTGAGTTAATAAATGAGGGAGTATTTGTCCGTGTTTGAGAGTCATTGTAGGGGCCATGGTTGGATAGAAAATGGACCTGATCAATAAAGTGCGTTGCTTTTCTTCATTTTATGGCATGAATAGTCATGTCTCATGTCTCCATGTTTTCTTTTCTTTGTTTTGATGATTGTCATGTCTATCAAACATTAAAGCCTAAAGGCATCTTTGGAGGAGTTGGTCCTTGATTAACGTACTAATTTGATCCTCTGTTTACTATTAAATCACTTTTTTGATGGACTAGTGTGTAATATAACCCTCTACGTTATTAACTCACTTTTGTATGAACACGTGTGTTGTAATAATTTGACCCTCTACATTATGTTGTACGAATCCAGATCGGTCAGTCCAGACAGCTTTTCTAACTCAAGAAAAAGGAGAATCACGAATATGCTTTTTCTCTCATGCACAAATTCAGTGCATGAAACATGCTTCTTTTTTTTTGCGCAAACTATCCACTCCTTAATTTATTTTAAAGAAAAAGAGCCATCAAGAGTTTTGATCAAAATTATATCATGTACTTTCGAAATTCTAACTAGTAAAATGATGTTTCATAAAATATTAACAAAAAAAAAAATATAGAAATTCAGAAATCTCAACAATGAAAATGGAAATTATAAAGAAAAATTGAAATTAAGAAAGCTAATTATCATGTTTATTTTGATTTTATGTTCATTTTGGACAAGTTTTCTCTGTTCGAATATTAAAAAGTTACGTATTAATGCTGCGTAAGGTGTTCAAATCAACCACCTAATTTATTAGAACAGATAAATATTAAGATTGTGTTAAAACTAAGATTAGAATATTGTATAAAGGACGTCACTCTTATTTTCGAATGGTGATAAGTACAGATTAATTAACTATAGATTAACAGTCATCTTGTAACTTGAGCAGAGAGATACAAATTTATTGATAAGTTCGAACAAGAATGGTAGATTAATTAAAAATGAGCTATTAATGTACTAGCTCACAAGGCATAATGACAAAAAAACACATGCTCTTGCTCTGATTAATAAAGAAATCATAGGATAACAAATATGAAATTAATAATTTTACACATTAATAAATAAAGTCTAGTTCCTAACTTCACGAGACTCTCATGCTCAGTTCCACAAAGCATTCAGAATTTTATTTGTAAAATCTCCACATGTAAACTGTTCTTAACACTATTTTGATGTATTTCATGCGTGTGAAATGAAAACAACCCCACTTCATATATGTACGTGCCAAAACAAAAGAGAAAACAAATAGGTCGTTCTCGTTTAGAATCATAGTTTGACACTTATAATAGAATATATAATAGTAGTAAAACAAACGCCTATGTTAAGCATATTGGGCATAATGAAAAGAGTATACCAATTCAGATGCTAATAAACTATATACAACTATGTGAGAACACAACCAAAACAATAAGCAACATACCACATAACATATACAACATAAATTCAAACATTACACATAAATATCATAACAATACATACAATTACACAACAAAAATAATTGAGCCATTAAATCAATTAGCCAAACTTACCCTTCCAAAATCATTAATCATAACCAATCACCCTATATTATTATTCCCCAATCCCTCCAAAATGTCTAAAAAATTACAAACACCAAATACAAAAACCAAATAAACAAAACCCTAAACCCCAAACTAAATCCTCTTAAGCAAAGGAACCATTTCCCTTCTCGGCCGATACATCGCTTCCAAAGCGACCTTCCTAGGCATCGTGATTCCGGAACCTTCCGTCATATCGACCTCTTTTCCCTCAATTCTCTCCCACTCAAAACACTGAATCATCATTCCGATTGTTAATTGAATAATTTTCTTGGCGAGAGCCTCACCTGGACATCCTCTCCTGCCCATCCCAAATGAACACCTCCATTTCCCCTCCCCCTGTTGAAAGTGTTGATAATGTCAGACTTAGTTTTAATATGTCAAGAGTATTGTAAGATGGAATGTGTGGATTAAATGATGTATCCATGTGTATGTGTTAAAGAGTACAATATTGTTGGGAAATTTTCAATAAAAAACCCTAATTTTTCTCAATATTTCAAGAAAGACCCTAATTTTATAAGAATCTAAGAAATTTGGTTTTTTTTGAAATATTGAGAAAACTTAGTTTTTTTTTTCTAAATTTCCCTATATTGTTTGTATCTAGAAGAATATGTTATTATATAATATATAAGCATGCCATATATATCATTTTGTAAGCAAAAAGAAAAGAAAAAAATAGTTTATTATTTTTTTCTCTCAATATATATTTTTTACTTCTAAAATTAC
This sequence comes from Juncus inflexus, assembly GCA_024447665.1. NCBI lineage: Eukaryota > Viridiplantae > Streptophyta > Magnoliopsida > Poales > Juncaceae > Juncus > Juncus inflexus. The sequence goes on from JAJHPC010000010.1 coordinate 3,993,668, forward strand.
CTTTCCATCCTCAAATCTTTCCGGCTTAAATTCCGTCGGATCCTCCCACACATTAGGATCTCGTTGCATCCCATAAACATCGACCAATAGCATCGTGCCGCGTGACACATCAAAACCACCAATCTTACAATCGTCTGAGTTTTCATGAGGAACAAGGAGAGGGACAACTGGATAAAGCCTCAGAGTTTCGGTTATAATATTTTGCAAATATGGTAAGTTTTGGAGGTCGGATTCGGAAATGAGGCGGTCGAAGCCGATTATTTCGTCGATTTCGGTGCGGGATTTGAGGAGTTTTGAGGTGTGGTTGAGCAAAAGGGAGAGAGCCCATTCCATTGTGTTGGATGATGTGTCGGTTCCCGCTTGGAGAATACTCTGTGCGAAAGAAAGAATGTGTATTGTTCTTCTTTTTTTGTAAGTTATATCATTTGAAAGTTGGGCAAAATATCATTTTGATTCGTATATATGTTACTCGAATTTTACATGAAAGTAGAGCAAAAATGTCATTCGATTCACCTATTTTACTTAAATGCAAGTAGAGTGAAATTTTACTGTTGACAGGAAAAAAGAATGTGTATTGTTTATTTGACGAAATCTTTTTGGTTTCTTGCTTGGAAAGAAGATTCTTTCTATTCTAAAAGGAAAAAAAATGTATCGTTTCATTCAACTATGTTGTTCAAAATTTAGATGAGAATTGAGCACAACAGCATTTTGATTCACATATATAACTCAAATTTTACATGAAAAGTGAGCAAAAAATCATCTTAATCCACCTGTATTATTCAAATTTACATGGAAATTGAACGAACTGTAGAGAAGAAAATATTTTACTTGAAACAAATACTTGCCTTATAAAATTATGAATTTTATTTACCCACAAGAAATTCTAATTTTATATTTTTTTCCTGTCAAAGTAAAAAGAAAACGATAAAATAAAATAAAAAAACTCACCAAGCAAAGAGATCTAATAGCAACATCAGTATATAATTCCGGCTCGTTAATTTGCAACTCCAACAAATCACCAATCATCGTTTTCTCTCTCCTCTCCCCTCTCAAACTCCTCATCTCATCAATGAGCTTTTGTGACAGCTCGTTTCGGACCGCCGCGAGATTTTTCGCGCGTTTTTGGACCCCTCCAAAATCGAACAATCGCAAACCGGGTAAGAAATCTTGGAGGTTTGAAGCTCCAGCAATGGAGGCCGCTTCTTCAACCATGTGTTTGAACCTTCTCGCTTCCTTTGAGTCCTCTGTTTCTTCACCATAATACCTGTCAAAACCCTAAATCTTGAATTAATTTAACCCAAGTTGATTACTTTGAGATCAATTTGATAGAAATCAATCAGCATACCTCTTGCCAGCAATCATTCGCATAATCACATTCAAAACGAGCTCAAAAAACGAAATCCTCACATCCAGCTTAGTAAATCCATTCTCCCACTCAGAATTAACAAAAAGACGGCGAGCCAGCAGTCTCACCTCGTCGGAGCGGACATGTTCACACTGGCTAAGCCGGTGACTTGACAGAATCTCAACAGTCGCAATCCTCCTAAGATTCCTCCAGTTCGGACCATAGCTGGAAGAAACAAAGGTGGTGTAATCATTCGAAATATGTTTCGCCGAAGGAAACTTCGGCCTGTTAGCGAAAGTCACGTCGTGTTTTGTGAAGATTTCAGTCGTGAGTTGAGGGGAGGAAACGAGGAGGACGGGGCGGTAGCCGAACTGGAGGCGGAGGATTGGGCCGTGGGTGGCGGAGAGACGGGTGAGCGTGCGGTGCAGAGGTTTTTTGAAGAGGTGCAGGTGGCCGATGATGGGTCTGGAAGGAGGGCTTGGCGGGAGATGGAGAGAAGGTTTGGTGGAAGAGAGGAGGAGTTTGATGGAGAGGAGAAGGAGGAGGAGGAAGGAGAGGAAGAGTGAGAGTGATAACTCCATTAATGACTATATGCAAGATTTAATGGAGAGTGATTATTATGTTAATGGAGATTTGGAGGATTTAATGGAGAGTGATTTGTGTTAAGAGAACTTGACCGGTATTTTTAATGCACGTGACGTCATAATTCACTCCGTTAACACTTCCCCCTCGTAAAACTGTTATAAAATCATATAAAATAAAGTAAAACTATATATTTGTATAACAAAATTAACAAGTATATATTATATATTTTATTTAAAAAATAGTATATATATTTTAAATAAATGTATAGATACAAACAACAGTATATACGAAAGATGCACAAAAAAAAAAGATATAAAATATGAAAATCGTATGTACATGAAAATGTTTCCATTAAATACTTGAATCCATAAAGAAATGTAAAAAAAAAAAAAATTCTATAAAGAAAGGTAAAAAATGTATATAATTTACTAAAAAACTAAAATATTATTTTATTTCCCAAACTTATCTGATCTGGACCTTAGACTGCAACTCAAACAATAAAAAATCCAAATTTTTATACCTGTTACCACTCAATTGGACCAACTTGACGGCAAATTTTCCATTCATCAATTCTGTTAGTCTCTCCTTCTTCAAGCTTCCTTCACTTTCTTCTTCTTCTTCTTCTTCTTTCAGACACAAAACATTGGTTTCATATCCGAACTAACAATGATAGTCTCAGCTTTGTTAACATCAGTAGGAATAAACCTGCTCTTAACAATCCTGCTCTTCGCGCTTTACTCCGTCCTGCGGAAGCAGTCCAACTACCTCTCCGTCTACGCCCCTCGCCGCCTCGCCGCCGCCGCGGCGTCGCGGGCGCCGGAGGAGGATGGGGACGATAAGAGGCGGAGGTTTAACATTGAGAATATCCTGCCATCCGCCGGCTGGGTCCGCGCGGCATGGCAGGTCACGGAGGAGGAGCTGCTGGAGTCGTCGGGACTTGATGCGGTTGTGTTTATGAGGATCTTCGTGTTTTGGTTCGTGGTTAATTGGATTGAATTGTTTTGTTTTGTTTTGTTTCAGTCTTATGATGGATGGTTTTGAATGGGTTTTAGAGATGGAATGAGCTTCGATTTTGTCCAATTTTAGCGTTCAGCTTCGATTTTTGCCATTATTTGTGAATTTTAGAGCAAAACAATCCAATTAGATACCACAAAACAGAAAACAAGAACTAAAGAATAATGCTTTACTGTTCATTTCATTTTATACCATATAAATTCAAAAATGAATTTGATATATATATATATTTAATTTAATTAATAAATTAGTGCAGTTTAAGGGTATTTTCTGTTGCTGGAGTAATAGGCGTATTTATTTTGGTACCGGTAAATTATTTGGGCGATCAGCTGAGTAATATTGATTGGTCCGATATTCCAAATAAGTCCCTCGATTTGTTCAGTATTTCAAATGTTGACGATGCTTCAAACAGGTAGTTGTTTTATTTCATCTCACTCTCTCTTTTATTTACTAATTTCAAAATTAAAAAAAAAAGAAAAAAAAAATGTATTATTTTATTATTATTAACAGCTACCAATTTTTTCCGTGGTTATTTTTTTATTCATTTTCTTGGTTGGTTCTACCTAAACGAATTTTTCCTATAATTTGTGCTCATTAATTCTTATTAATTAATTAATTAATTATTTATTTATTTAATTAAATTATTTTCAGATTATGGTTTCACTTCTCAGCTGCATATGTTATCACTGCATTTGTATGCTATCTCTTATATAACGTAAGTTTGTCATTACCTCTTTTAGTACTTTATATCAAAACAAGAAAATATTCTTCTTTTCTCACGTACTAATATCTAATATCATTCATTATCAACTTATGTTATCGTAGGAATATAAGTACATATCGACCAAGAGGTTAGATTATTTTATGAAATCAGAACCCAAATTGCACGAGTTTACAATCCTGGTACGCGGAATTCCGGTACGGGACGGTACGTCAGTCAGTGAGACAGTGGAGAAATTCTTCACAGAATTTTATCCGTCCGTTTATTTGTCTCATGTGGTCGTTCATCACACCAGCAAACTCCGCCACCTCATCGTAAGTGATTCTATTAGCTTTTTTGGATGGGAAATTTGCGAAAAGGACCTTGTGTTATTGAAAATTGCAATAAAGTCCCTCGATTTTCACTAAATTTGTCGATTTATTTGTTTCATATTGTCAACTGTTCATCATACCATCCATCAGTTTGTTTGTTTCTCATATAGTCGTTCATCATAGCAGCAAAGTCTGCGACCTTGTTGTATGCATATTAAGAGAAATTTGCGAAAAGAACCTTACATTATAATTAAAATTGCAAAATGCCCCTGAATTGCTAGAAATTGCAAAAAAAGCTCTATTCTTTTGGGAAACCGCAAAAAAAGCCCCTACCTTTTTATTCAAAAAAAAAACAAACATTAATTACGAGTTCTTAATATAACGAACGTTTATCTTGACAAACAATAAGGTGCTCTTTTTGGTAATTACATTTCCGCCCCTTGTTTATTATTCATAATTTTTTTGTCAATATTTCTGTTCAGAAAGACGCTGAGGGTGTGTATAGAAACCTGACGCACCTCAAATCGATACCACGCTCTTCACAAAGAAATAATGGAGGATTTTGTGGACTATTTCGCAAAAAAGACCCGGTTTCTGATTACACAAAGAGGTTAGAGGATTTGGAGGAAAATGTGAGGCTGCACCAATCAGATATTTCTGTGTCTGGCGAGGTAAAATAAATAAAAAAATAAATAAGTAATAATAGCTACTTTTTTTTAATAACAAAATAGCTACTTAGTTTTTCACTAATTTTGATTTTTAAGTTTCAATTGTGCCACTATAAACTCGAAAAGCAAACTTAGTACTTAACAGTTTTTGTATTTAACAGTTTTATTATTGGTAAGATTCTCAAATCAACCCGCTTTTTTTCCGAATTCCTAAACTAACCCACTCTTCAACTTTATTTTCAAACCAATCCAAAAAAAAAAAAAAAAAAGTCCAATGCCTTTTTGGTACCAGGCTCTCAAAATCCGGTACTTCTTTACTATTTTTATTGTCCCTCGAAAAGTTTAATTCAGTAGCACAAGGACCAAATTGCAATGTAATTAAACTAAAGGCACCAAGTTGCAAACTAACTACAAGGACCAAGTTGCAATGTAATTAATCATTCTTTTTCTTATATACCTCTCTATAATATATTTTTATTATTTTTATATTTTTCTTTTTTTTTTCAGGAAGTACCGGCTGCATTTGTATGTTTCAAATCCCGTTACTCTGCATCCACTCTCATAACTCTCCCTCTTTCTGACGATCCGACCCAATGGGTCGCTGAGCTGGCGCCTGAACCTTCTGACGTTTATTGGCCCTTTTTTTCCACGTCTTTTGTTCAAAGATGGATGGCTAAATTCGTCGTTTTTATTTTCATGATTTTTCTGATTATTTTATTCTTGATTATCGCTGCGTTTGTACAAGGACTGACGTATTTGGATCAGCTCGAGGCTTGGCTTCCGTTTCTCAAGAAGGTGCTTGAAATGTGAGTAATTTGTTGCAAAAAAGCCCTTAATTGCAGAAAAGCCCCTCTGTCATTGAAAATTGGGAAAATAGCCCCTCTGTTCAATAGGAAATCCCAAAAAAGTCCCTGCCAGTTGTAATTTCTAATAATGGAGGGGCCTTTTTGCAATTTAAGCATAATACAGGGGCTGTATCGTTGGTGAATTTCTCAAAATGCACAGAAAACCACTATATATTTTGATGAATGTTGGTTGACCTTTCCCTACTTCAAAAAGCAGCACAAACACTATTATTATTATTATTATTATGCTTTATTTTATTAATGGCACCGAATCAAAAGTAAATTTTGTATAATAATAATAACTAAAGTAATAATAATAATTAATTAATTAATTAATTTGCAGAGCTGTAGTGAGTCAAGTGATAACTGGATACTTGCCGAGTCTTCTTCTCCATTTGCTCTCGTCACAGATCCCTCCGTTGATGAAGATCTTCTCCACCATGCAAGGTTCGTAATAATAATAATAATATAATAATAATAATAATAATAATAATAAATAGGGTTTATTTCCACAAACGAGATAGGGAAAAGTGCGTGTGGAAATAGATCCTTGCATTGTTGAGGAGAGTAAAATTAATTATTTATTTATTCATTCATTTTATTATTATTGTTATTTTTAATAATAATAACAATAATAATAATAATAATAATAATAATAATAATAACAATAACAAAAATAATAATAATAATAAAATAATAATAATAATGTTATTTCCACAATTTAGGGTTTATTTCGACGAGCTCGATAGAGCAATCAGCATGCGGCAAAATGCTATGGTTCACAATTTGGAGCATATTTTTCGCTAATGTACTTACTGGATCTGTCACCAGCCAGCTGGCGATTCTTTTAGATCCTAAGGATATTCCCGCCATGCTGGCAGTCGTCGTACCAGCACAGGTACGGATAATTTTTAATACTTTTTAATTATGGATAATTTACAGAAAAGCCCCTGCATAATATGCCAAACCTGGGAAAAAAATTACGTTGCACTCTTCAGAATTGCGAAGAAAATGAGCTCAGTCAATTATGGCAATAGGATATGTATAATTACAAATATTTTAATAATGGGAAATTAACAAGAAAGTCCATGCATTATGCCTAAATTGAAAAATAAATAACCCTGCATTGTTCAAAATTGAAAAAACCCCCTAAATTCATGAAATTTTCATCATAATTTATACTTTTAACATTTGTACATATTTTAATTATCTAAAGAAGTGCCAATTTATCTCAAGTTTATCTGAAGAAATGCCAATTTCATATTTATACATATTTTAAACATCTAAAAAATGCTAATTATTTTATCTCAATTTAATATTTCAGGCTTCATTTTATATCGCATATGTGGTGACATCATGGACCAGCGTTTCATCAGAACTGACTCAAACAATGAAGCTTTTCACCCACTTATTTTCCTGCCCTTGTTCTCAAAATAAAAATAATAATGATAAAATAAATGTACCGTCAATTTCGTATCATAGTGAAATTCCGCGTATTTTATTATTTGGGCTTTTGGGCCTGACGTATTTCATTTTGGCGCCTTTGATTCTCCCGTTTATTTTGATATTTTTCTGCACTGGGTACATTATTTACCGTAATCAGGTCAGAAATATTTCTTTTGAGTTTATTTAAAAAATAAATAATTTATTTTTTAATTAAATAAAAAATGAGCAAGTACAAGTGTACTGCTTTCGATTGATTGATCTATATCAAGTGGTTAAAAAATAACTAAATGCCTTTGATTTGGTTATATTATGTAGTTAAAAAATAGATAATTTATTTCTTCAATTATTTATTTAAAAAATAGAAATAAAAATAATTAACGGCTGTCCCGGCCTAAAATAAGAAACAAAAGAGAAAAAAAATCGAGAGATTAAAATTGCATGTCATACTTAGAACAACTTTTATGTTTATAGCTATATAAAAGTCATTCTCTACCGAATTTACATATTATTTTTTGCCTTACTTTAATTAATTAATTATTTTATTTAATCCAGCTTTTGAACGTTTATTCGCCGAAATACGAAACGGGCGGGAAATTCTGGCCAATCGTGCACAACACGACAATATTTTCTCTTATTTTAATGCATTTAATCGCCATTGGAATTTTCGGTCTTAAAAAGTTGCCTCTCGCTTCGAGTTTGATTGTTCCTTTACCGATTCTCACTCTTTTGTTCAATGAGTATTGTAATAAACGGTTCTTGCCGATTTTTAAAGCTTATTCTGCTGAGGTAATAATTAAATAAATTAATTAATATATTAATTAATTAATAAAATAAATAATTAAACAAAATTAATTAATTAATTATTTTAATTAATTAATTAATAAATAAATAAATGGTTCTTGCCGATCTTCAGAGCCTATTCTGTTGAGGTAATGAAAATAAAAATAAATAAATAAATAAAGAGATAAAGAGAAAAGTCCATTTTTGCCCCCTCAACTATTGAAATAGCTCATTTTTTGTCCCTCAAATAAATAAATGAATGAATAAAATAAAGGTAAGTTTCCCAAACTGATCCCAAAAAAGTTTTGGAATTATCAAACTGACCCATTTTTCAATAAATAATCAAAGAAAAAAGTATTTAGATTGATTTTTTCAATTTATTTTGATTAGTTTGAGAATCGTATCTAATAGACATGCAGTTTTTATTATAGACATGCAGTTTTTATTATACAAGGCAATTTACATGAAAGCTATTGAATTTTCATTTTTTTTAACCTTTTATGAATTTCTGATTTGTAAAATTACTATTTTTTTACTCTAGGCGCTGATGAAGAAAGACAGAGAAGATCTTAATAATCCAAATATGTCAGAATTTTTCCAAAAGTTGGTCACTGCTTATAAAGATCCAGCTTTGGCTCCAATTAATCATATTAATATTAATGAGCGAAATTCACCTCTTCTCTCGTAAAATCTACCTAGATTTGTTATATTTTTTTTCTTTTTATTTTTTGTTGGCATTTGTGCGTGATATTATTTGTAATTACGCCCTTGGTTTTCTTCTTGAATGTTTTTTTTTTGCAAGTTTTGTAAGTTTTTATTTTGTTTTCTTTTTTGGAACTAAAACAAACTATTTGTATTGTAACATAGCACGACCAGACCGTTTGTACTTCTAGTTTGTTGCTCAATAGTTTTGATGTTTGTTTTGAGATATTTTCAGTGATTGATATAATTTTTGCAATTTTTTTAACATAAAGGTTACAATAATTTTGATGTTTGTTTTGAAATACTTTCAGGAATAAATATAGTTTCACAACTTGAAAACATAAACAAATTTTTTCCTTCAGCTCAAAATCTGCCTTATTTTATTGCCTAATAAAACTTATAATACACAGATCAGCTTACATCAATTTATTCAAGCTAACATATCTCAACGCAAAATTTCACACTCTCTCTAAGAACCTATATCCTAAATTAATAAATCTATAATATCTTCTCAAGTCTGAACAAATAAATATCATATTAAGTTAATGATCAAAATCTATCTACACAAGGTCAAAAACAGGCCGAATCGCCTCTTTAAAATCTCGGTAAAAACTCTGCTCAGAAAACTTCTTGGCTCGGTTTCTTGCGGCGCAAGCAATCGCCAGCCTGTCAGATTCTGACATCGTCAGAACATTTACAATCGCATCTGCATATTCTTCTTTTGTACTGGCTAAAAAGCCTGTTTGCTGTTCGCCTTCTTTCAGAATAATATCCATTTTTGGTCCGGCTGAATTATTTGCTGCGAAAGGAACAAAATTACAGGATAAAAAAAATATTATATAATTGAATGATAATTTTCGTAGAATGATCCAATTTGGATAAATACAGGATTCAGTTCTTACAATATGAAGTATCTCATCAAATAATTGAAATATTTTGCAGAATGACCCAATTTGGATAAATTCAAAATTTAGTTATGTTTATGGTCAAAACCGAGTTTCCCATTTTATTTTGATCCTCAATTGTTGTACACTTTGCAATCAAGACATAAATTAGTGCAATGACATTATAAACAAAATAAAAAAATTATAAAAGATAGTGGAATAAAATGAGAACAAACCGATTGGAATAGCGCCAGCTGCCATATATTCCACCACACTTATTCCAAAATGCTCATCGATCATCGAATGAAGCCCCACAATCGCTCCTCCTAAAAGCCTCACTAAATCCCTATTTAACAAATAAATCAAATAAAAAACATTATTAATAAAAAAACACAATTTTCTTTCAAAAAAAAAATACTTTAATTTTTCAACTTACTTGTATGTCACGTCTTTATGAAACTCCACAAAATCCTCCAATTTAAATTCCGCACATTTTTCCTTGAGCTTTTGAAACCGATTTAGATCCTCCTGATTCCTACAGCTTCCCACCATTTGCAGTTTCGGTCTAGGATTAAATCCTGAACCGAGTCTATCCAAAACTATACGAAACGCCTCGAGCTGAAGCGTGTGAGCCTAAACAGTTCAACAACACAATAAAGTATAACAAAGTGTTGACAAAATAAAGAGAATTTTGCAAAAAAGCCCCTGCATTTTGGAATTGCAAAAAAGCACGTACCGTTAGCATTTCTTAATTAAGAAGTTAATTGACTTGCGTTACTTAATTTCTTAATTAAGTTTGAGAAAATCTTATGAGAGAAAAATATTAATTGATATTAAAAACATGTTTTTTAAGGTTTAAACTATGAAATCTAACGATGTTAACTCCTAACTAATTGTAGATTTTTTATTTTGCAATTTTGGCAATAATGTAGGGGCATTTTTTGCAATTTCTAATAATATAAGGTTTTAATTGCAAATTTCTCTAAAATAAATTATTATTTCAATTGAGGATAAATATTAAAATAAAATACCTTTTCAGGTCGAAATTGTGCTACTGAAATAATAATAGGAGGCTCAGTTGACCTTTCAAGCGGAAGCATCTATTAATTAATTAATTAATTAATTAAACTACAATATTCAATGAAATAATAATCAATTAATTATTACAAAAATATGTATCATTATGCTGACCTGTAATGCTGAGGTGTCGCAAGGAGGATAAACCAATTTAGTACGGTCCGGAATTTTCCAAAGCTTTAAAATATGCGATTTAGTCCAAGAAGAATTTACAATCGCGAGATTCGCGCAAGAACCCACAAATCCATAAAGAAAACTAAACACTTTATAATACACCATTTTACACCTCGATAGCCAAACACTGCCATTAAATCACAAAAAATATCAAAACTTTTTATCCAAAAATAACAAAATTACCTCAAAATTATTACCTTTTGGCGATTAATGAGTCGTTATTATACATAGAGCTCTGATTTATGACACGTGTCAGCATGTCAGTGCTTATAGTTGGATAGTGAGTGTAGCAAATCACTTTGCAGCCGAATAAACAGGCTAACGGGTACGTAAATGCGTACCCGCTTGTATCGACGTAAAATTGAGGGGTTTCTTTGCATAAAGCCTCCCATGCGAGGTAAATCGAGCCGAGACTTTGGCCAATCATGGTGAATCGTGGGTAGGTTTTTTCCTCGACCCATTTCCTCTTTGTCAAATGAATCACCTTAATCAAGAAGAAGATTGAATTAATCTGAATTAAATTGATTTTAATAGCGACTTTTGTAAAGGAAAGAACGGAACTTTTGACCAACCTTAGGAGGGCGTAACAGTTCGACGCCAAATCGATCAAGAGCGCGGGCGGAGAGGCTCTCCGGCGAAGCATCATCGCCGGTGTAGACCGTGCATTCAAGACCGGGTTTTTCCTCCTGTATAGCTCTGACGGCGCACCATAGAACCCGCTCGCCGCCGCCGCCGTCGTTGGTGTACGGATGGAAGAATCCGACGGACTTGCGGCGGGTTCTTCTGCAAGAGATTACGGTGAGAAGGATTTGAAGGAGGATTGGGAGGAGAAGTGGGATTAGAATGAGGAAGAAGATCGCCATTGATGAATGAATGAAAGCTTCGAAGAAGAGTTTGATTTGATGGAAAATGGAGAAACGGAATTGGTTTCCTGGATTTGAGTTTTCTGTGAATGTAATATAATCCGGGATTGCGGTTCCCGATTCTGCAGCCTTTGCTTGAGAAATTATAAAATGTTCCTGCCATTTGAGTTTATTTGGTATTTGGTATTTATGTATGTAGGTTAATATTTTTTTATTTAGCTTACTATAATATATATATATACCGCTTTATTTTGCATATATAGTATTTTATTTATAATTATATGTTGTTTTAGTATATTTTTGACTTTTTGTGATGTTTTTATTGTTGCTAGAGATTGTTCTTGTAATCCATAAATATGTTTACTATTTTGTTATCGCTGTATTACCATCTTTATGATATTTTCATACTATTTTGCTACTGTTATATACAGTTTTATAATAATTATATACTGTTTATAGTTCCATATAACTGATATAAGACATGATATATTATATCCTTCTGTTTATTAAGACTAGGATAATAGACTATTATGTAGATTTTTTTTTGTTGCAACTATTATATAGTAGATTCGAAACAATTTTCATAAAATATATATTAAGTACAAAGTTTCTATTTGTACAATATACCAATTATATAACCCTCAAATTATTCTACTTAATATTGACCAAACAAGACCATAAATCTCTGAATAAATGTTGTAGAGTGGAAAACTGATAGACTTGCTACCAAATGAATAGACTTGCTACCAATTATTTTAATCCACTCTAATCATTCCCTCCTAACCCAACCTAACCAAACCAATAACCAACATTAAATTTACTTGAATTTTTTTCGTACTATTTTGTTGTGCTTAAATTACCTGACAATTATTATTTTTAAGTTATTAAATTACCAAAATTGTTTTTTGTGGATTAGGCCAACCAGAGATGCAAATTGCAAAGTTTAAACCAAATCAAAAACTATCTTTCTGCAAAATCATTGCTTAATTTAGAGACAAGATGACTTCATCTGTCAAAATTGATCCAACCACAATTCAATTCATTGTAGGATAATTTTGTGAAGACTCAATAGAAAGAGATAATTATATAAGAGTTAAAAAATGTTAAAGTTTTGATATCAATGTTGTATTATAAATTATAATCAAGATTTTTATACATTAATTTACTAATATATGTGAGATACTATTTGAAATTTTAGTTTTTTAGATGAAAATATATAAGTTCCATTAGCAGTAGAATTCCAATTCATTTTTCAATTTTTTTTAACCTAAATTGTTGTTTCAATCTTTAGATGGGGATGATTTGTTTGTTGTTGACAAAAGAAACAAAATTATGTACCTGATTGTTACTTGAATGCTAATTTTTTTGATGAATATACATAAAGTGAAAAAAATTGAATTACACTTTTCGTACTTGAAAAAGAAATTTGTTTCAAAATATGATAAAGTGTTCTTTGTCAAAAATTTCAAAATTGACATGCAACTTTTATCAATATCCATAAAAAAATAAATAATGGATGTAGATAGAAGATCTCCTATTTGATAGAAAGCTTCTTAAATGCATCATGATGACAGGTCAATGCTACCTATTGACAGAGATCTTCAATATCATACACGAACACGACTATACCTAAATGTGACAAAATAAATACTTGGTCAGTAATATTTTTACAATTGTAGTGACAAAATTTGACAATTTGTTCAATAATATAACTATTCATATGCAAGTAAACAGTAATTGGTAAGCTACATAAGCAATAGCTCATTTTTTTATTATTATGAAAAGACCCAGAATTCCATCTCCATTTTAAATTATCATAAGATTTCAAATCTCATGATCAATTTTTTATATATTAATCAAAATATTTAACCATGAAACTTTTATTTTCTCACGCTAAGTAAAAGAAGTTCATGCATGACCACAATTAAAGGAACCTTTATTTTAGGTCTTGAGTGAATATTTGAAAAGATCATGTATGTGTGCAAATTACACCAAGTAAATCTAAAGTTTAAGAAAGGGTATTAGTTTTTTGTCTTTTTGCTTATGGAATCAGTTGCCAATGAATCATAACTATTCAATTTTCTTTCTTAAATAGCAAATCTAATCAGTGCGAATAATCTTCTAATTTAATGGATAATTAATTTCGAAAAATCTTTTTTTTTTTTTTGAGGTAATTAATTCGGAAAATCTTAATAAATGAATAATTATTATGTAAGGAGATGTCACAATTTTTAGTTAAATACATACCAATAAATATAATAATACCAAAAAACAAAGAAAGCTGGTCTTTTGTGGCTCTATAGGCTGATCATTTTTGTGCAAAAGTGCCAAAATTTGACCCAACCTAAAAAACCATCCGACCCGCCAAACTTGAATACGACCCTGTCCTAAAATGCCAAAAAGTCAATGATTCAAAGAACTAAATATATATAGATCAAATTACTCAAAACTTAAATAACCTGAAATATAAATGTCAATCTGACATTCCCAAAAATAACTTAATAACTGATTTAAATACATAAAACCTGTTAGATTTCATAATTTCATTAAAAATTGCCTTGAAAACACACAGTCCACCCAACATCGAATTTGATCTTCGATTGACTTGTAATAGAACCCAATAAAAAATTTATCCTAACTTAAATAACTCAAAATTACTGCATTTCCATTGATCTTAATATTCACTTCGTAAGCTATCTAGAAAAAGCCACATATTTCTCACCAGAATGTCTTCTCATTACTCAACTTAAAATAAACAAAAGTTTCCATAAGATCCCTTCGCCTTTTAGGAAAGGAACAATCTCATTTATATCTACAAAACTCAAAATTATTATGCATAGTTGATGAATTTAATACATGATGTTTATAATTTTTCAGGCTAAAAAACACGATATAATAAATAAGAAAAATTGGATTTCTATTTCCTAAAAAAAATTGAAATTCTATTTTTTTGAAGAAAAGTTAAATTTCTGTTTTTTACCGAATAAAATCGAAGAACTGCTTTTTTTTTTTATCTTAGAAAAATTGAATTTCTGTTAAGAAAACTAGTTGATGTCTTAAAACTCCAGCTAAGTGGTTGGCTTCAAGTAGTTGGCCTATCACTCATCTAAACAACATACCACCAATACCTCTACACCAATCTTTAATACCCCAACAATAGCATAATAATAATCAAATTATGTTGAGAGAGAGAAAAAGTGATTATCACAATTTATTTAATACCCAAATATAAAAATATTAACCAAATTAAATTGATAAAAACAAAAATTAACCCTTGACTATATAAGGCCCAACAAAAATACAAACCCCCTCTCTCTCCCTCTCTTTCATAATGGGCATGACAAGGGATGTTTTGAGAAACTCCATTAATACATTCTTCCAAAGCTACCATCACTTCACCTCTATAGCTGCACTTCTCGTCTTTCCAGCTGCCATTTCAATCCTTCTCTCCGAATCTCTCGCTCCGTCTTCAGAATCCATCCTTTCGGCTCTCTCAATTCGCCTTGAAACCTTATTTCATGCAGCCGGTTTCCCCAAGAGTTACTTCTTCTCTCTCCTAAACATAAAACTCTCTCAAACAATCTTCTCCTTCTTCTTCTCTCTACCTTTTACCCTTACTTTCTTACTCCTCGCAAAATCTTGCATCATCCAAATATTTCGTGATTCGCCTCATCACGGACGGTTAATCTCGCCGAATTTTTCGAAATACCTCCCTCTTTTTCCCTCGCTTTTATCGACTCATTTATTCAATACTTTTGTTATTTTATCATGCAATGCCACCACCTTTTCTCTTTTATTCCTACTCTTCAACGCCGTCGATCTCTCAGGCATCAAATCAAACGCCTCCGAAATATTTCTATCTACAATTGGTGCAATTGTTTACTCCATAGTTATTGCGACAACAACAGTAATTTGCAATCTAGCCCTCATAATTTCTGGGATGGAAAATTGCAATGGCTATATATCAATTTTGAAAGCTTGCATTTTAATAAGAGGCCGAATCGGTACGAGTTTAGTTCTAGCTTTGCCGACAAATATCGGAATGGCGGCTTTTGAAGCATTGTTTCAATTTCGAATTACGAGACAATTTAGGGTTTTGGGTAAAATCAACCCGTCCGTTATGTGCGAAACATTTACAATTACATATATTTATTCAATTTTGATGGTTTTTGAGATTATTGTGAGTTGCATGTTTTATATAAAGAGTAGGTTTACGGAGCGCTCTACTGGAGAGGATGAGGTGGAATGGATAGAATTTGAACCAGAAGAGAAGGATGATTTTCTTGTTTGAGAATTAAAAATTTAAAGGTGGTTTTTGTATAGAGTTTTAAATTTTAATAGCAGGAAGGAAATATATACTCTGTTTTATAGATAGCGGTCAAAAATTTTACAAAGTATTATTTGAAGACATTTTTTTATTTTGTGAAAATACACTTGAGAATTATTATTATTTTTGCCTTCTGAGGATTACATGAGGGAAATATCCCTTTTTTATCTGTATTTGACAACATTACATGATCTATTGGTTCTACTATAAACAATATATATACAACAAAAGAGGGGAAAAACTAATTACAAATTACAATTAATGGATTTATACATATAAAAAAAATGAAAGTAATTAAACTGAGCAGCTCTCTGTACAAAAACGCATATCGGAGTCTTTAATATCATACTTAACCCTGCAAAACTGAAAAATATCATGAATACCCCTATAATAAAACGAAATTAATCATCAAAAATGCATCGTTCCATAATACATTAAAGGAATACATGCACAAAATTGATATAAACAAGAAAAAAATACTATATATTTACCTGTTCTTAGTTACAAAATTCTGAAGCTAACCTAGGTGTAAACGTATATCAATAAATGTCATCTTTTATATGAACTGGACCTCTCCAGTTCAGCTTCTTTTTTAGCAGCCTTTTTCTTCTCCAGTTCAGCAGACCTCTCCAGTTCGGCTTCTTTTTGAGCATTTTTCTTCTCCAGTTCTGCGTTCTTTATATTTTCCTCATGAGCCTTTCGAAATAACCTTACGAAATTCAACAGCGTGCTTGTAACTACATTTCATAATAATTACAGAAATATATATATTAATTAATTATATCTATTTTTCATATTAATTATTAATTCAAGTTCAAAAGGATTACCTTGTTCAAATGGGCATTTGGCGGGTTCTTCACCAAAGTATTTTGTCAGGCCATCTGCATTTTTGCCCTATATATCAACCAATTATCAATTTTGTCAAATTTGGAAGAATAGGTTTTTTTCATGCAAAAAAATGTTTTTATGCCCACAAAAACTCAAAATATATGTATATCACAAATAATTTAGGGAGATTTCTCCAAATATTTACAAGGCATGGGCTTTTCTGAAAGTACTGATAAATGCATATTTTTTTTTATTGAAAAGTGATAATTGTGGGATATTTTAATAAATTTTGTGATTAAAATTTAATCAAGATTTAATGAACTTACAACTGAACTGTAAAGATCTGTGAGAGCTCGTACTTGTGATCCAGCTGTCGACGTAAATTCTTTCAGAGTCTGTAATACCAAAAATATTGTTAAATATTTTGTTTATAATTGTTTAAACCCTAAACCCTAAAAAATGAATACCTTGCAAAAAACATCAGAAACAGCTCCGTCATTTTCTGAGGCTTTTAGTTCCAGCTCGACTTTTTCTAAACCTTTCACAATGGCTTGTTGCTCTTCCATTAATACTTTCAATTGTATCTATTTACATAAATAAATAAAATTAAATAAATGGTTAAAAAAAATTTATCGTTATTTATAGATTAAAAAAGGATAGATATAAAATAGAAACACACTTTTGATGCTGCTTCTAAGCTAACTAGATCCTCATGAAAGTCCAAAAGTTTTGGTGTCTTTTCAGCAATTACCTATGTTTAAGAAAATGAATCAAAAATTGTTTATTTCATAGAAATAAGAAAATTAGAAAGACTAAAATATTAATATAAAGTGATTAAACGTACCCTACAAAGATAATGCATTAATGTAATTTTATTATTTGTAGCGCGAGTTTCTGTGAGTTTCGGTAAGCTGTCGAGCCTAAAACCTACAGCTGAGCCTGTAATAAATAAAGTAAAAATTGGTAAAAAAGAATGAAACAAAAAAAGATTAATTTTTCATATTATGTTAAATAATAAAGAATAATTGATGAAATTATTATAAAATTAGTATTTTTTTTTTACCTCGTGCGGTTCCTTGATTCAATGTGTTGCCAAGAAAGAGAATTTTCTTCATTATTTCCTTTAATTTATCTGAATTTCTTAGCTGGCAAAGAAATAATTTTTAGTGTTAAAATATAAGTAGAAAAATATAAATTTAGTGGAAACTCAAAATTATCTAATTTAACCCTTCAAAAATCTCAAATTATCAAATTGGCAATTATGCAACTATAATTATCAATATAAACCCTTCTAAAAGTAAGAATATCACAATTTGATTTCTGATGGTAAATTTGGGATTTTGATTTTTTGGAAAAATATTGTGAAATTTTGCCTAAATAGAGAAACATTTAAACTTTAGTAAATTAATTAATAATATAATGAAATATTACCTCATCACATGCAGCATTTACCGTTTGTAAATTCTTTTTTATCTCTGCAATCTAGAAACAGAAAATGAAAAAAATAATATTAGCCAAAAATTATTTTACACAAAATTCACTAACTTGGGAAAAAGAAGAACCTGTGAACCAAATTGAATCTTAAAAGAGAAAACCTGCAACTTAGATTCTACGCGAGGAACTTTCATCAGTTCCAAAAAGAACTGCATAAATAAACACAATTAAAATCTTCAAATTAATAGTTTTACTCTTTTTCTTATTTAAATTTTTTTATCAATAAATATATGCAATATATAGAAGATACCTGCTCACATTTACCAAGATTTTCCTTGTCACCTGTGTAATTCTGAAAAGACAAAATAATTAATTTAACTAAACTAAATCAATTATTATAAAAAAATAGTAAACAATATTAAAAAATGTTATATATATATATATATATATATATATATACCTTCAAAAGCTCCATTTCTTCTTTTGTTGGACAAAATTTTATTAAATTCTCAACTTGATCCGCATCAAGAATCGACTCATCCATTGCTAGTGCAGCATTCTACAATGAAGAAAAAAGAAGAAATAAAAGAACATTATACAAAAGTACTTAAGAGTATTGTAATGTAATGCTCATGAAACTATGATCTTCTTTCAAAACAAAATGTGTAAAGGTAAAGTAATGCTCTTTAAAATAGTATATCTTGAACTGGAGAAACATACCATCATTTCAGATAGAGGCATTTTAATTTTTGTAAGCATGATTTCCGTATTATTAGCCCGCCGTAGATCAACCTGCAACATTTTTCAAACAAATTAATATAAAATTCATTAGAATAAAAAAATGTACTGAATATAAATTCAGAAGATTAATACCAAGTTAACTTTATCAGATTTAGACCCGGCTGATTTTTTCTTTTCGGACTTCAAATCATTTGTCTTTGGCACCACTGCAGAAAATAGCATCTCAAGCTCTTTCACGTCAAATTCTGAATGGCTACACGTGTTCTAAATCTCATTAAACAACTCCACAATTTCCATTAAAATTTTACAAAAAAAAATAGCTTTAAACAAATGATATACCTGTGAGCATGAGCTTGATTTTGCAATTCGGCCCACAAGCTCCCTTGCATGGCCCTTGTAACTTTCACCCAATGATAAGGCTTGAAAGGCGACTTTGGTTTTGAATTTGAACGGCCAAGACCAAGGCCCCTTCCAGTTGTGAGGCTCCCCGGAAATCCTTTCCCGGCTTGTGCATTGGGTGGTGGTGGTGCACCTGGCATTCTAGGAGGTGGAGGAGCACCGGGGCGTCCTGCTGGAGGTGGTGGTGGTGGTGGGGCTCCGCCATGTCCTCTAGGAGGAGGCGGCGGTGGCGGTCCTCCATTTGGTCTTCCTCCTGGAGGTGGAGGCAGAGGAGGTCCATTTGATAACCCTTGAATAGGCGGAAGAGTCGGCGGAGTCGGCGGAGGTAGAGGAGGTCTGTTTGATAACCCATGAATAGGCGGCGGAGGCGGAGGAGGTCCGTTTGATAACCCATGAATAGGCGGAAGAGGAGGTCCGTTTGATAACCCATGAATAGGCGGCGGAGGCGGAGGCGGAGGCGGAGGAGGTCCGTTTGATAACCCATGAATAGGCGGCGGAGGTGGAGGCGGAGGCGGAGGCGGAGGAGGTCTGTTTGATAACCCATGAATAGGCGGTGGAGTCGGCGGAGGCAGAGGAGGTCCGTTTGATAACCCATGAATAGGCGGAAGAGGCAGCGGAGTCGGCAGAGGCAGAGGAGGTCTGTTTGATAACCCATGAATAGGCGGCGGAGGCGGAGGCGGAGGCTGAGGAGGTCCGTTTGATAACCCATGAATAGGCGGCAGAGGCGGAGGCGGAGGAGGTCCGTTTGATAACCCATGAATAGGCGGAAGAGGCGGCGGAGTCGGCGGAGGCAGAGGAGGTCCGTTTGATAACCCATGAATAGGCGACGGAGGCGGAGGCGGAGGAGGTCCGCTTGATAACCCATGAATAGGCGGCAGAGGCGGAAGAGGCGGAGGCAGAGGAGGTCCGTTTGATAACCCATGAATAGGCGGCAGAGGCAGAGGAGGTCCGTTTGATAACTCATGAATAGGCGGAAGAGGCGACGGAGGCAGAGGAGGTCCATTTGATAACTCATGAATAGTCAACGGAGGCAGAGGAGGTTCGTTTGATAACCCATGAATAGGCGGAAGAGACGGCGGAGGTAGAAGAGATTCATTTGATAACTCATGAATAGTCGACGGAGGCAAAGGAGATCCGTTTGATAACCTATGAATAGGCGAAAGAGGCGGCAGAGGCAGAAGAGGTCCATTTGGTAACTCATGAATAGTCGGCGGAGGCAGAGGAGGTCCGTTTGATAACCCATGAATAAGCGGAAGAGGCAGCGGAGGCATAGGAGATCCATTTGATAACTCATGAATAGCCGGCGGAGGCAGAGGAGATCCATTTGATAACCCATGAATAGACGACGGAGATCCGTTTGATAACCCATGAATAGGCGGCGGAGGCGGAAGAGGTCCGTTTGATAACTTATGAATAGGCGGCGGAGGCGGAAGAGGTATGTTTGATAACTTATGAATAGGCGGAAGAGGCGGCGGAGGCGGAGGAGGTCCATTTGATAACTCATGAATAGTCAGCTGATGCAGGGGAGGTCCGTTTGATAACCCATGAATAGACGGAAGAGACGGCGGAGGCAGAGGAGGTCCATTTGATAACTCATGAATAGTCGGCGGAGGCAGAGGAGGTCCGTTTGATAACCCATGACTATATAGTGAAGGTCGTGGCGAAGGAGGTGCTGATGGGAGCAGAGGTGCCACTGCATGTATTCGTGGTGGAGATGGAGGAGGTGAATGTGGTGATGACACAATTGCATCAAGTGGAAATGTTAGAGATGGAGCTTGCAAATCTTGAATAGGAATTGGAGGTTGTGTTGGTAGAGACAATGTTGAAGGATTTGACGATGGGTCTTCTTTAGTAAGGATTGGTTGTACCACTTCTAAGTCATCTTTTGGAAGTGGTGGTAAAGATGGAGATGTAGTTGATTTAGCAAGTCGACCGTATAATTCTCTCAGTGCCGACTGTGGCGTTAAGGGTGGCGATGATTGAGAATGGGTTGTTTGCAGCGTTTCCATTATAGAAGATGATAGTAATGTATGTACATGTACATGAACATGAAGATTAGAAGGTGGTGGACGATTAACGTCGTTTGAAGATCCTTCAGTTGAAGATCCTACAGTTGCCATTTCTTGTGCAGGTTCGGTTGAAGAAGATGCTGCATCTATTGTTTCTATCTGAATCGTTAGTGGTGGAGGAGGTGTCGAACCTGTTTCTAGCAAAAATTTTAGTGAGCCTTCCTTTTGAAATGCAATAGAATGCGATCTATCATCCAAAAGAGTATCTTGTACCGTCTCTTCTCGTTTCATCTCACGCAAAAAAACGCTCCCCTCCCTTGGTGTCCCAACCACTGAACTTGGATTATCAAAACTCGCTTCATCCGTAAATCTTTTAGACCTTGACCTTGAAAACGGGATATAACTTCCCGGTTCGGACCGAGGAGTACCAAACTCCACTGAGTTTTTATTATATTGGTCCGTAGAAGGTTCATGATCAACTGGACTTTCTAATAACATCTCCTCTGCCTCGAAGAATTCTTCAGCCGAGTCCATCTCCATGTCACTGTCGCTCTCCGAGCTCGCATCAGACTCCGGATGAAACTCTGAAAAGAGTACCTGGTTCAGAGATCAACTAGATTTCAACTCAATACTCTCGCTATATGAGCCATATGTTCCACTGTGGTTATGTACAACCTAACAGGTCACAAAAAGGCAAAAGATTGTCTTAATGCTTCAGTTATGGTTCTTCTTCTTGATCCAATACCAAATATATTCAATATAAGTGAAGCAATTAAAACACATCGATTATTCAATAGATAATTATAACAAATTTCATGCTAAACTATCCAACAGTGGTTATCAGAAGTTCTATGAACCATATGGAGGAAAATGTATCGTATTATAGATTAAACTTCATAATATTTGATACTCTACGTCTTCACTACCATATGTCATCAAAACATGAATAAAAATAAATGCTGAAAAGCATGCCATATGATAATAATAAAGAAATAAAATTCGAAATGTACGAAATTTATTGTACAACATACTAAAATAATAGAATTTTAATTGTTACGGTTGCAATTAATTTAGCGCTTATATCAAGATTTAACTAATGTTGGATATGTTATCATGATAAAAATGTTGGACATTGAACCGAACGCAGAATCTCTTAGTCTTAGAAGATAAGAACATAAATAGAATACCTCGGCTTTAAAGTCTTTGGAGAATTGGTCCTTAGAATCCCAAGCCAAATCAACATCATCAAGCGAAAGCATCAAGATGTGGGATTGGATGAATGCTGTGTTGAACATAACTCGAAACATCAATTTCTCCCCGTCAAAATCCGGATCTACATTTATACATTCCAACACCACATCGCCTTCGACATGACAACCCACGTTTATCTTTGCAGATGGATTATCTGCCTACAAGAAAAATATAAACAAAAATACAACGAAACAAATTAATTACACAAAATATATTTTTAAGTTATGCTCAAAACGATCAGATTACAAATTTTTGTACCTTGTAATGCTTAACATATCGCTTGGTCTTTGAAGTAGAGAAAATTACTCTCGAATCCTTTTCATATTGATCTTGACCATAAACCCTAACAATCGGACTACAACCGCCATCTCCATCAAAATTTGGCACGACTCGTAGTATCAAACAATCCAACGTAAACAAAGTCCGCGTCATTTGATCATCCCTCAATTTTCCAATATATTGTAAATATCTAATATGAGAATTGAATGGATTCAATGTAGAATACAATTCAATTAATTCCTTTGGGCCTTGCTTATACACCATTTCTAAGGTTCTTTGCTCGCCTGTATATTGTTTGCGGTATAGAAGTAGACTTGCGAGCATAAAGGCCAAAATCGGCCAACCGCCCATTTCACAATGCATCAGAAGTATGTTTTGGTTTGGCCCGATATTTTGATTTGGTCCATCAAGCCAACTTTCTGTTGTGCTTAAAAATTGAGAAATTGTTTCTATGGGGAGTAAAGGGCAATTTGAGAATTGATTAGGGTAGTCTTTAGAGGTTATGTTTTGTTGAGAGAGCAGAGTAGAAATAGGGCTAGGATTATTGATATTTTTTTCTTTTGTGTCTTGACGAAAATTGAATACCATGAAAGAAGCTTCGGGAAAATATTCGCGTAATTGTAAAACAATTCCATCTATGTAATTTTTGAACTCTTGTGCTTCCAGTGATTCCGTCGAGAAACAACAGTCAAAAACTGTGCATAAAAGGAAAAAAATGGATAGTTAAGACAGATTGAAAGATATGGAATAAAACAAAATTATTCTTTTGTTTCTAAAGATAGGCAATTGTTAAATGCAATTATGTGCAGAATTATTACTTTCTTATTTCAGTTTGAATACAGAACAAAAAAAATGCATTCATAATCACGTTATTTTCTTCTTTATTGCATGTGAAGTTTGATTCAAATTCCAAACAAACAAACAAAAATATTGAAAAGCTTAAGTTATTCAACAATTCGAAGTACATCCCATTGCAATTAATTCTTGCAAAAAAGAACCACAAAAATCCATCACCGCACCAACAAAACCAAGAAAAAAAGGATTAGTTTAGGAAAAAAAAATGAAATACCATAGACTCGCTCAGTAATTTCAAGAAGCCGATCAGGTGGCTTGCGATAAAACAACCTCCTGAACAGCGCCATCCGCCCGGCGCCGCCGCCTCAGGCGGCCCTCTCCGCCCAGCCAGGTTCAGTCGCCGGAACCTGTTACAATTCCAACCCTATTTCCTTTTCTTCAAAACTCTTTAACCAAACCCATAACCTTTTTTCTCCCCTTCCAAAAACTATACACGCAATTCCACCTTCCAAAACCAAATTTCCCTTCGATTATGATTCAGTTCGTTGATTTTGGGCTTAATTTCGATTTTGCGATAATTTTTGGGGGAGAGAGAAGAGGAAAAGGTGGCAGAGTTGTGAATTGAGGATTCAAATTATCTGTTTGCTTTGCTGAGGTGGTGCATTTTTTTTCTAATTATGGAAAGAAAACACTTGTGCATTGCATGCCCGTATTGAGAAAGTTTCGGTTACACGTATGATCGCTTCATAATAAACGGTTCACTGTGAACCGAGTCCATGCACAGAATAATTTCCAACCTTGTTTTCTATTTTCGGTCCATCGTGAGCCGGGTCCATCCACAGAATAGTTTCCAACATTGTTTATTAATTTGAGGGAAATTTTGTTGTGTACCCCTCTAAAATCTTAAAATATCATGTATAGACTTGCAAAATGGAGAATATCAGCCTGGATATCCCTACAAAATATGAGAAATAGATATGCCCCTCGGCTCTATGTTTGTTTCAGAAAATTACTAAAAGTATGATTCACAATATGTCTTCGATATGATAAAATACTTTTTTTTTAAGACAGAGAACATTTACAAGGGACATATCATATATTTCATATTTATATGCAAAATATGTGAAACAAAATACAAATGCTCATACATTCTTATATTTGTTGTTTATGGATTTAGTTTCATAAACCACATTTTGTATAACCACACACCACAAAAATATATTTCTAATAAACATATGTTACAACAAAATCTTTTATGTAATAATTAAGTTACCACCAACAAACAAAAAATGCCTAAAAAGCGACTTCAATGTCATTTGACTCTAACTCTTTCAAGCGTACATTTAAAAAAAAAACAATCTCAAACTTATATGGTTTATAGGATATAGAGCAATTGGTAATGAATTTGACCAAGAAGTTCACAAAACCAATTGCTCCATTCTTCCTCCTCGGTCGGCCCATTATAACAAATATCATCCAACACAGTAATATTTGCCCATTATAGCAAATATCATCTAACACGAGTAGTATTTTTTGAATTAAACAATATATTATTAAGTTTCTTTGCAATGCATCAATTGATTCTAGTTGCGAGCATTTTCTCAAGCCGGATTTGATCATCGCCTTTGTATTTTTAATAAAATCTAACTTGAAGAAACAAATTTCTTATTCATCTTATTGTGAAAACGTCGCTAAAGGTTTGAAAACAGATATAGAAAAACCACCCGTGTTTGCTTT
The DNA here is from genome assembly GCA_024447665.1 of Juncus inflexus. Taxonomy (NCBI): domain Eukaryota; kingdom Viridiplantae; phylum Streptophyta; class Magnoliopsida; order Poales; family Juncaceae; genus Juncus; species Juncus inflexus. The sequence goes on from JAJHPC010000010.1 coordinate 4,018,883, forward strand.
CTTATTTTTCGTCTCACTTTTAGGCGCTCATACTCGAGTTCATCAAATATATCTTCGGTATCATTTAGGGCCTTTTTGAGATGCCTCAACCATTTAGTTATCGTTCGTTTATTATTCTCAGTTGCCTTTATCACCCGCTCGAATTGAGGTAAAATAGTGGTTTCTAAGTCCACTAACTCCTCGTCTAGATCGGTTCCCGCCATTTTTGAATGGTAAGTTTTTTCTCTGTATTTGGTTTTTGTTTTGTTTTTTATTTTGGGTTTCTTCGTCATTTGGAGATTTTTTCTTGTTTTGATTCTTTTGGGTTTTGGATTAGGAGTCGTATTCTAGTTGATATGGAAATGAGAAGGGAAAGACAAGCAGATTGGTAAGGGAGGAAAAGAGGAGCTAACAAATGAGCAGGAAGAAAAGGAGGAAATGATAGAGGAATAAGACTAACAATGGATCTCAAAGAACAATATGGCTAATGTTTTGGTTTTGCTTTTTTATCAAGCTAAAGAGGTAAAGAATCTAATTTCTACACAGTGGGGGTGAGAAATCACGGAAAGAAAGATTCGAAAATGTGACAGGCACATGGAAATATGAGATTGGCATGTTGGTAGTGGTGTCTTTAGCTGAAAAAAAATTGAAACTTGTCAGGTTTAAGATTAATTTATGTAGTCATTAAAGTAAATAGTATACTAGAAAATATAAAATAAAGGCAAAGCACCTTGGAAATTGAAATCCACATGGATCAAAACAAAAACGGAATAAAGTGACTCCAAAATATCTTATTAGATGATATAAATTGTGGCTATACATTATGTTTTGCTCTCAGAAAAGAAAAGGAAAAAAAAATTGATGTGGACAAACTTTAATACATAGCACAACGTTCGCACAGAAACGCAAAACTCAAATTAGTTTAAATTGTCACAAAAACAAACAAAAAAAACTAAAGAAAACTTGCGAACAAAAGATATCGATCATGATTCATGACACATTATTTTGTAATTCACCATATAATCAGAAACCTAAACCCATGTCATCACATAACTGATGAAAGAATAATTTGTAACAAAATCACATTTCATACATTCCAAGCATCTTCTTATATAAATTATTTATATACAATCTGTTTGCTCTCTAAAAAAACTGCAAATCATTTGATACATGCAAAGCATAATATATGGCATCACACTTAGTTGAATCCTCGATTCAAAACTAGTTTGAACTTCATTTCATATATATGTATGTATATTTTGGATATAATAAATATAATCTGCATTTACATATCATTTTTGCATGACGTTTCACGATTCTTCTACATCTGCTGTCGGCTTCCATATGATATTTTCCAACTTACTGCACAGCCTCTTGTAAAACTACATTTTAATTATCCAAAACTTAAAATATAACTTACAAAATGCAATTTATTATTCATATTTATTAATTAAATAAACCTTGTGATATTCTAAAGTATCGCCAGCAACTTTACGAACATCAGTCATGAAAAGAGACGGTGCAACTTCATAAACCTGTTTATTCAAAATTTACTTCTTTTAGTGAGAAAAAAATACTTGAAATAGAAAATTTTGAGGGGTATAAATGTAAATTTCACCTCAAGAACAACGGCAAATTGGCCCAGCTTATTTGTGGCCACTCCTTCTAGCCTCATCTGCCCGATAAATTATTTATAATTTAATCAGAAAATTAAACAAAAAATAAAATAATAAGAACTAAGCCTCAACTTAAATATTCAAGAAATATGTTCATTTTTGAAATAAAAAATCACATGATCGAAACTTCTCTTGTCAAATTAGATCTTATGGTAAAATAAATTTGAGAATAACAAGAAGAAAAATGAGAGAATTATGAACAAAAGAGGGAATTAAATATATATAAATATAAGTATAAATATAAATATAAATGTAAATACTTTGTAATTTTGAGTATGAACTTTGAGACCCATTGATTCAGCAATGGCTTCGATCGTTGCGATTATTTCTTGTGCGGGTTTCCGTGAAACGAATCGTGTTTGTCTTTGAACATATTCCTATTTAATTATTATTCATAAAAACATTAAAAAACATTCAAACAAATAAAAAAAAAGAGCATGCACAGGACTAGTCAATTTGGTTTTAAAAATAAATCCTACATCATACAATTTCTCTTTTTTAGATATTTGTTACAATATAGTATAATTTTTTAGTATGTTTGAATAGAAAGATATATGTGAAACAAATGCTCATGCAATCTTATATTTCAAATAATAAGAAGAATGTTCACGAGTAGGTCTTAAGCCACAGAAATATTTCATACCATTATTATATTTCAAATAATAAAAAAAATGTCATTAAATTTCAAATAAAAACATATATTTATCATTTTTAACAATTAATGAATGTTATTAAATTTCAAGTAAAAATGGTACATTAATTATTATTATTATTGTTGTTGTAAAAACGGTATATTACTATTTCAAATTATAAGAAAAATGTTATTAAATGTAAAAATGACGAACAAAATATATATTTTCAACAAAATCATTTGTGTGTCAAATAAAAAGTTTATAAATATCATATTTGACCTGTTGGCGGTCGAAAAGGGCAGAAAGATCGAGTCCTTGCGAGAGAGTAATCATTTCAAACGCGTTCATTAAAAGAGGTCCGTTTTTTTCACCACTTGTCGATTGTTCTGTTACATATTGGTCCTTCCCAAAAATAAATAAATATTTTAAGAAAATAAAATTATGCACGTAAAACAGAAATATGTGAAATATATAAGAAAAAATCGTCATAAAAGCCCCTCCATTATTGAAAACTGTAAACTAATTCTAACTAGCAGCACGAAGTTTTTTTCAATTTCGGTAATAATATAGGGGAGTTTTTTTTGTAATCTTCCAATAATGCAGGGAACTTTTTGCAATTTAAGCATAATACAGGGTTTTTTTGCAAAAAAATTACCTCAAAACATTAAAAACAGAGTGAATATAGCAAAAAAATCCCCTGAATTATTGGAAATTGCAAACCAACACTGTGTTACCTCCTAACTAACTAACTAACTATGCAGGGTCTCTTTTGCGATTTTAAAATTATGCAGGGGCTTTTTGCGAAAAAATTTACCTCAATATCGTTAAAAACAGCGTGAATATCGTCAAGACTAACTTCTTCGTCTTTTCCACATCGGATCGGTTCGTAATTTTTACTAAACCACATGTCTTTTTTTATCCCTTCTATTCTAATCCTCTACATTAAAATAAATAAAATAAATAAATTATATTGCAACTTGGTCCTCGTACTACTGATGTAAACTTTTCGGTCCCTGTACTTTACAGAATTGTGCAACTCAAGTTTTCGTTAAGTATAAGGATCGAAAAGTTTGAATCAATAGTACATGGACTAAATTGCAATTCAATTAAAGTACAGGGACTAAAAGCTATATAGTTTTTTTTTGGAATGATTAAAATAAAAAAATTAAGTGGAATGGACAGCTGGCACTTTGCTTACAGTTTTGGGATTCGGATCGAGTATTCTTTTTATTAATGATTTGGCTCCAGGAGAAAACCAGGACGGAAATGAAAATTGCGCCGTATTTATCTGCAAATCAAATTAAATTATTTCAATATTCAAATTTTGAAAAAAAAAGAGTAAAATATTCAAGTTTCGGTTTTGAATTTTAGAAAATTTAGGATACGGGTGAGTTTACAATAGTACATTTTTTTATTAATTAGTAAAATAACAATTTTATATTTCATTTATTTTTAGTAAAACTTATTCTAGAGAAACATACACAATATTTTTCACTCTCTCCATGATTATTCGACAATTTTGACGTTTCAAAGGGGTATATATGCAACTATACAAATCATGTAGCATTTAGTATTTAGGGTTTAAGTACCATATCATAAAGAGTAGCAAGATCTCTCTAATACTAATTTGTGCTTGTTTATGACAATTTCAATGTTTCAAATGCGTATTTACGCGATTATTTACGGTTTAGGGTTTGATATTTTAGGGTTTAATTAGGGTTTTGAAGTACCTTATCATAAAGAGTAACCAAATCCAAAAACAAAAAGTTACATCAACTCATTATTCTAGCATTAATAATTTAATATTTCATTCATTTTTTAGCGTAAAATCTTTTAGAGAAACAAAGACAACATTTTCACTCTCTCAGAGGGCTATTTATGCAATTATTTAGGGTTTAATTAGGGTTTGTGAAGTACCTTATCATAAAGAGTAGCTAGATCCGTTTCATCAAAAGGAAGAAATCCGGCCATTAAAACGAATAAAATAACTCCGCACGACCATACATCTGCTGCTGAACCATCATATCCTTCATTACTCAACACCTAAATAATAATAATAATAATAATAATAATAATAACTTATTAATTTTTTGTTACTTACTTTTTGTTACTTATTAATTTATTTATTATTTATTTCTTTTATTTATTTTGTATTATTATTTTTTCATATTTTTATTCTTATTTATTTATTTATTTAATTATATACCTCAGGAGCGACATAATTCGGGGTGCCACATGTCGTATGTAAAAGTCCAACCCCCTGTATGAAATTAGAAAAAGACCAAAATTAATAATATATATAAATGAATTAATATATTTAAAATTGAATAATATATACTTTTTGAGGCAATGCACTAAGTCCAAAATCCGAGACTTTCACATTTCCGCGTGAATCAAGAAGAAGATTTTCAGGCTACATTACATAAAATTAATCAATGGTTTATGTAAATAATAAGACAAGAAAAGGAAAAAAAAATAAGAGGAACTTTTTCAAAAAGAAAAACCTATATTTTCTGGTATTTATGAAAAAAACCCCCAATTTGGAATATTAAAATTTCCATTTTTCAAAACCCCTCTGAGAGAAATAATATGTAAAGACCTTAATTTGTTTTGATATAATAGAAAAATAATTTGCAAATGTGTTTAATAATTATTGATCATTATTTAGATATTATTTGAATATTTTTTTAGCAGAGGTTTGAAAATAAAACTAAAAATTAAAGGGTTCTTTACTAACTTCAGAAGTTTCGGGGTCCTTTTTATAAATTTGAAAAAATATTGGGGTCTTTGGAAAAATTCCCAAAACGTAAAAAGAAAAGAATAAATAAAACCTTAAGATCGCGATGAAATACACATTTACTATGGCAATAATCAATCGCATCAATAAGTTGCTGAAAATATTTCCTCGCTTGAATTTCCGGAAGCTTCCCTTGATGAACCTCCAAAATTACATCATTTTCATTATTTTATTATTTTATTTTAAATTTCTATTAGGAAAAAAGAAAAGAAGATGAAAAAGACTTACTATTTTATCGAAAAGTTCGCCTCCTGTTATGAGCTCCAATATGATATAAATCTTGGTCTTACTAGCTAAAACCTAATTAATATGTATATATAAGAGATTAAAAATAAAAATAAAAAATTGAAAGGCTTTTTTGCAAATTTTCCATAGAAACTTCACAATTTACATATATATATATATACAAAAAATAACATGTTTTATACCTCGTGTAGTCTCACAATGCAAGGATGCCTCACGATCTTCATTATTGAAATTTCTCTCTTTATCTGTCATGACCAAATAATAAATCATTCAATTTTGCAAATAAGTCCTATTTAAATCTTATTCTCACATCAATCCCCTTAATTGTGCATCTGAAAATGATAATTCATCCTTAATAGCTGTTAATTTCATGCCATTTCCTGTACGTAGTAAAAAATCAAAATTCCTGACAATATCACCATCCGTACTCACTCTTTTTCATTTTTTTCCTATTCTTTTTATAATTATTATTATTGAAATTTACCTGATGAACCATCTTGTGCTTCAAAACGGTGGATTTCTCAAGCACTTTCACGGCAACAGACTGCCGAGTCTCAGTATCAATCGCGAATTTCACTTTGGCGAAAGTTCCCTGTCCGATCGTCCTTCCGAGCTCGTACTTCCCCACTCTCTTCATCCCTCCTCCGCCTCTTTCCCTCTCTAGACCTTCCCCTTTCCCTCTCCTCATTTCATCGAATAATTGGTCTTTCCATTTTGCTTCCTTAAAGTAAAGCTGAGATCGAATTCAGCCTGCACAAACTTGCAAAAAGGACCTTATTAACCTTAGTTATTATCCTGATTAATTAATTTTGGACGTAATTACTGCATCCAGGATGGGCCACAACAAACAATCAAACCTTAAACATTTGGGGGGGGGTCATTCGGTTCGGTTTTGGTTTAAAAAACCGAATAAACCGAACCGACCGAATTATATATCAACTTATTATTTTAGAATGATATAATCTTAAATTTTAAATTACACATATTAATATTAATAAATATATTCATTATCTAGGCTGAGAAAATATTAACTTTGACTTAATATTGTATAAATTTCTTTCTATTTCGGTTCAACCGAATAAACCGAAATAAAATTCGGTTTATTCGGTTCGGTTCAAATTTCGGTTCCATTTTAATTCAGTTCGGTTAGGTTCAAATTTAATTCGGTTCGGTTTAATTCGGTTCAGCCTTATTCGGTTCAGTTTGGACCGAACCGACCGAATGAACACCCCTCTTAATTAAACATTGAATTGTTATTATTATTATTATTATTATTAATTAATTAGTGTAGGTAGAAACTTATTACTATTAATCATCGGATTAATCACCTCTCTCTTTTCACTATTTCTCTATCTCGCTCACACACGCACACACTCGATACCAATAAATCGCAAACCTTACTATAAAACAAGTCAAACATTAAACATTGAATTATTATTATTATTATTATTATATTATTATTATTATTATTATTATTATTATTATTATTATTATTATTAATAATTAATTAATTAATTAGTGTAGGTAGAAACTTATTGGAGAAGAGAGGCCTAGCGACCAAAAATTAACAGACATTTCGGTTCATTTAGTTTGAATTTTTTTATTATTACTACATCTAAAAAATTTAATGTTTATATTATTGCGATGTATGTATTTTTCGTCGATTCGAGTCTAATTTCATTTAAATTTGATATATAACACTAATTTTTTATATTCCTGTGAATACAAGATTCCATGGCATAAAATATTGGTACCATAAAATATTTCAAATTTAACTCTTTATTTAGAAAATATTAGTGTTTCTAATTACAAATTAGTGTTCATAAAATTTAGAGGCCAACTAAGAGCCATTTCCAACACTAATTGATAATTGCTGATAAATTTGATAATTAGAAGCAAGGTTGAATAATTTACAAATCCAGTAAAATATTGTAAAGTTTTGTAATATTTTTTTTTATCAAAAAGTAAAGTATTTTAATTTCCAATATCGGCGATGTAAATTTGTCCAGAGCATCCAGTAGATCCAGCAGCCAACAATTGGAGATGTTGGAATTAAAAATAGGTTTATTAATTAGGAGCAATATATTTACTCAAGGACAAACAAGATTAGAATCAATCAGCAGCATATTTATTCAACCAATCTTGTTAACCAATTTGTAGCCGTCGATCCAAAAGGTATGTTCTTCTCTAAAGTTCCAGTAATTAAACTCTACAATGCAACATAGAAAATCGGCAAAAAAAACTCCCTCAATATTGCCGAAAATGTAAATGAAAACCTGCGTTAATTGAAATTGCAAAGATGGTTCTTTATTATTGCTGAAATTAAAATTAACGCTGCCATTAGTTACAAAGGCTTTTTTGCTATTTTATAATAATTCAGGGGCTTGATTGCAAAATTTTCTTCAACCTGATTGCACCATAACAACAATACAATTTCTCCAATCAATTGCAGGTCCTATTGGGCTATCATGAAATGACATCTATGAAGAGTTTGCTGAAGATTTTTTGTTTTTTTAGCATAAAAAAGAAGGATGTGGACTTGGAAAAATGGAGTTGCATGATCTATTCGAGGTTGTTGTTAGCCAGCCCAAAGTTACTGTTAGTACATAATCTTTTTTGTGCTATTTACACATTGAAAATTCAATTATAATTTCATTCTCTGATTATTTTGTTATATTTTGCTTCATTAACAAGGGAGAACTTGAGAAAAGCTAACCACAATTAGCATCTACTCTCAACAAATAAAAGCCAATATGTAGCCATATGTTTACATTTTCGTTCAAGTTCCTCAATTTGCCTTAATTGTTTTTAATATTTCGCAATTGTTCTTGAATCCGGTTTTGGAATATTATTTCATTCCTGATATTAGTAGGTAAATAATATGAAATATGATTGATTATATAAATATGTATCTTCTTATTTTTAGTTTAATTATATACCTCAATAATGAAAAATTAATATCCTATATATTTATATATTTTCAGTGACATATTTTTATCTATGTCAAGCAAAAGCACAGCCGGTATTTCAGTCCTTGGTTCCTCGGAAAGGTAATTTATTCACTAATATTCAATTATCGCTTATTAATTATTTGATATTTATGTGGATCTTAATTAATAATTTTCGTTTTCTTTTGATATAAGATTTTCTCATGTTCTGTAATTACAGAAAAATCACAAATAGATGACCCAAGTCTATTTGACTTTCGCCTTGCAGCAAATCACGCATACTGCTTACGCCTCTCAATTAAATTTTTTTTTTTAATTTCATTTTTAGTTCCTATATTTCATTTAATTGTTTTGTAATGCATGCCATCAGTAGTCATTGGGGTTGGGTGAGATAAATAATGTTTTTCTATAAGTAATGCTTCATTTTCTACAGCTTCTGTTGGCATGCCTATTAAGGTTTTTTTTCTTCTTTTTAGCATCTTTATTTTTACTTAATTAATTGTTTATTTATCACTATTATATGCATATATATACACTATAATTAAATAGTGTTCTCATCAGTATTGAAGTAGATCTTTGTAAATTAAATTATGAACATTTATAGTGGCATTTCGAAATATGCTTTTCTGAATATGTTTTTTTTTCCGAATCTACTTGACGCTCTTCAAATTTGTAATTAAAAAAATGAAAAAAATTGAAGTTCAGTTTTTTGGAGGTGCAAATAGAACATTTATTACTTTTTTTTGGTTTCTATTATGGGATGTTGCATCAAGAAGATTGAAGTTTATCATGACTTGTCATAAGCAAATAAGAGGTATCTAATGTCTTTTTAAGTTATGTTAATTTTTGATGGTGTTATGTTCTAGGTCAAAGTGTTTGTGACCTAGATGATGGATTGTAATAACAAACATAATATTTATTCTAAGATATTTCATATATATGTGCGTATAGGTTATTTTAATATAATTAAAATAGACCATGAATATGAAATTCAGCTTTATGTCATCAAAGTACGTGACTTTGATAGTAAAACTATAAAGTGTTATGAATGCTATTCTAAATCGGATCATTTATAAGATATTTGTGGAGACAAATATACTTGCGGATATATATAAATATATATTTATATACAAGCTATAAACGTACACCAGTATATTAGTTGACTGGTGATCATGTTTTACTGATCATGGATAAATAGTTATCAAGTAATTAACATAGGTATATGTTAGAGACCATATACTGGACTGACCCACCATAAGAATGCTACATGTTTTACGTCATTAGCGATTCTTGTAACATAAAGTATTTATAGTCCTTTGACCTGAGATTGTCTTCGGTTCCCAACATGAGTAATTTTATACTTTAACATAATCTAACACTACCTTTAACCGGGTAATCATAACGGTTATGATTACGTATTTAATAAATCATGTAGAGGGATGAGTGCAATCAAGACGGGATTTGTTCCTCTCATAAATGAGAGAGATATCTTTAGGCCTCTTGATGAATTGAACTGAAGAAATGTATGGTCATACTCAAATGAATTAATAAGAGTTATTAATGTCATTTGTTCTTGTTCAATTTAATTTGGGATCAAGAAATATTATTCGATTAATATAAGGATGACGTATTACATGCCTTATGATCGATATAGATATCGTGTGACAAAGGGACTAAATACGTGAACAGATTAGGTAAATTGGATCACCGATATTCACTTAAATTGGGTAGTCATGATAGCTTGCTAGAGTCCGCTCATGATTTATAGACTGTTAAGTCTATTGCCAACATTAAGTAAACCTACAGGATCACACACAAAGAACAAACTGAAACGGGCGCAGAAAATCCTAGCGACTTATATGATGAGTTGCATAAGAATGTCACAAAATATATTGTCATCTTTTGTGATAAGATGTGATATATATATGTATATAAAGACTATGAGTACAAAAAATCATGCAATCTAAAAGATTCTAGATAATGACATATGGATAATGATGAGTGATGTCATATACATCTTTTAGTGTGAAGAGACATGACTCTTCACCTCTATATAAGGACATAGAGGGCTCCAAATTCACAACATAACACATCATTCTCTCTCTCATTATTTCACATTCTCTTTTATGAGACAAAAGAGAGAAAATATACTTTCTAATTTGTATGACAAAATTATGAAAGGATGATTTCTTTTTGTATGACAAAAATGAAAGAGTACGATCATATGAGAGGAATTATACATCTTTTGTGAGACAAAATAAGAACAAGAAAAATAGTTTTCTTATGTAAGAGGAGAACAAACTACTAGCATATATATTGTTCTTCTTCCCGTTTTAAGAAGTTTGTTTGTGTGGATACCGGTAGAGGCGTTCGTACTTTCGATGCTTGTGATCTATTCGGCCTAAGAAAATGAGAACGGTTTGTTGAGAGTTTTGGTGGAGACCGATTATGTGTGCGGTAGATGACTTCCGTACGATCCGACCTAGACAGTCTAGACGGATGTAAAATCGGTTAGGACGGTAACCGGTTTAGAGGCGCATGGACAACACGCATGGTTTGAGCGTCACGGATTAAGCGTAATCCAAAAGGTATCTTTAAGATTTATTTCTTTGATTTAACCGATACGCACGGATCCTCGGAATGGGTTTTGGAAGAATATTTTTGTTTTCCGCTGCGCTATGCACGTCCGAATCCCAACAATATTATTTCTAATTTATTTATTTAAGTAGGGTTTTCTACAATGTTACATACATGTGTCAGTGTTGCATATATGTATTTAGCTTGGAGATAATAAACGAGTGAAATATTTGGATTCTAACAAAGTGACAGTCATTCATGTATTCATATGTTTATTTTTTTATTACTATTCTTATTATTTTATTTGTAAATTTATTTCTGGTAATGCAATATTTTTGGTCATGGACATCTAAGTGGAGTATACTGCCTGTGCTCCACCCCAAAATGTTCCTTTTCAACATTATGTTTTTAGTAAATGATATGACTATTTAATTGTAGTTGGAATAAAGTGTTGTACTTTGTTACTTGATAAGAAATATGGCACCAAATACAAGTTTAATAAAAACTTCAATTTCTTTATAAGACTGTTTAACGATTATGTTTTCTTACAATTATACTTAGTGTTTTAAATATTTAAATTTATATTTTTAATGTTTTTTAATTTTATATTTTAAAATCTTCTGATGCATACCACATTGAAATGAAAAACTAAAATTAAAATATCCGCAGCGCGGCTTTTTTTCCTACTAGTAATTTAATTTCCAACTGATTTCCTTAATCATGGTTTAGCCACGTCATTAACATTTCATGACCCTAGGATTAGATTAATTGAGATGATCTCAGCCGTCCATTATTAATTAACCAACAGATTAATTTTAAGTCTATCCCAATCAGTTCCTTCCGTTCCCTTCTCGCGCCTCCAAAATTCACAACTCACAGTTAACTTTAGTTCTTTAACAGGGGTTCTGTATTTGATGAAGTTTAGTTCTTTTTGTGGATAATTTTTACTATTTTAAAATGTTTATTTATCTTAGTTTGCTGAAATTAGAGAGATTTTTCTTCTTCATTTAAGTGGAGAAAAAACTGGGTTAGATTGTGGCTTAATAGAATAACATTGCACAGTTGTAGGACAATTGAGGCAAAGTTCGGTTAATCAAGATGTAATCCAATGATTTCAAGAATTTCTTTTGCTAGTCGTTTTATTTCATCATCTTCTTTGAATGAAACAGGAAATATTTTCGAGCTTGACTCACAAAACGGAGCATTTCCAAAGGATTTAAAGAAGAATCGGCATTACAACGTCATGCTTTTCTTTGATGATGAGAACTGAAATATTGATTATGTAATATCTCCCTCTTTTTTCTAACATTTTCTCATAGAACGGAATTATATTCCTGGAGACAAATTATCTTAATTATAATGAACACAATAGCAATTTATTTATTTACTTAATTATTTATTTATTTATTCAATGCACAGATTTGTACAGAATTTTGTGGAAGATGAGCTCTAGCCATTCTTCAAATCTGACCCTATTCCTGAGACTGTATGCATCAATATTCACTGCCTTTTTAATTTTTCGATTTTATTTAAACTACACTTTCGTATTTTTTTCTCTTATTGTTATTGTTATTGTTATTATTTTTCTCGGAATGATGGGGATGTGAAATAGTGGCGAGAGATTAATTTTCACGAGATTGTTTTGGATGAATCCAAAGAAGTTCTTCCAGAGGTCTTAATAATGATTGACAAAACTAAGTTAATTATTCTAGATATTCAGTTACGGCTTTGTTAAATTAAGGGCATTTCGCCTAACCCTTGGGTTTCACTGATTGGTTTTTTATTTATGTTTCTGTAAATTGGGGTAGGTTTGTTTAGGGTTTAGGGTTTTTTTTATTTATGTTTATGTTTCAGATTATAATTATTTTTTTACATTTGTAGGTCAAAGTAATCACACAAAGTTATTCATTTTTATAATTACATTTACACAAAATATTTAATTAATCGTTCTTAAATCTTATGATAATAAAATTTATAATATTAAAATCCAATCTTATACAATTTGAGACTTTCGTTATAAAAATTTCTAGAGGTTTTTCTGAATTCAAAATTTGGGCTCTTGCCTTAGTTTAATGTGGAACATGTCATTACAAATCTGTTTAATTTTCTTTTATCACCACGACTTTTGGCTGAACTAAAAAAATATTTTTTTTCTTTCAAATGTGGAGGGCCAAAGCCGTTACAGTGCTGGAAGAGAGATTTTCTTCCACATTAGGTTATCAGACATATTCAATATTAGAGATGCAAGGACTGTATCTTTATAACATGCTGCTACTGCTTCCAAACTCTGTAACATGCAAGGACCATTTACCCTGAAAATTATTTTTTTGCCAACGAACAACTGAGAGGAAGAAAATTCAATATGAACAAGGCATACATTATTTAAATACTTATTATGTGCATGATATTTAATGTCATTTATATTTTGTAGGATTAAGGGTTTAGGGTGAGGTTCTGTACTAGGTGGCGAGTAATTGCAAAGAAATTTATGTAATTGTAACAAGAAAAATTTGTAATTGTTCTCCATGTTGGTGTCACGAACTTTCTATGGATTGTTTGTTACATGAATTAATTGCGCTGTGTCATCAAAACATACCTGAGGATTATTCTGTTTCTTACAATTAGTGTGTTGCATGTTGTAATATTTAGATCATGTTCATAATACATGTTATTGCATGCGGAGTATGTTTGTTGGTGTGAAATTTGTATGCAAAATGAATTTACGTTATTCGTATATATTGTAAAACATTTCCAACTCATATGTAATAAATACAATACGTATTCAATTTTGATTAAATAGAAGTACAAAAAAAATCAAAACCCGCAGCGGCTGCGGGTATTCTCCTAGTATTATTCCAAAAATAGAACTTGTAAAGGAATCCTCTGTTCTTGACAAAATTGCAGAAAAGTTTATTGTATTAATCGTTATCATTAACATTATTTCTTCTTACATAATTTGTTTTCTTACATAAAAGTTCATAGTATTAATCATTTTAATTAACATTGCATTATTAACAAATTACAAAAGAACGTAGTATTATTATAAAAAAAAAAAAAAAAGTTGTAAGAGAACCCTCTGTTCTTGACAAAATTGCAGAAACGTTTATAGTAGTAATCATTTTATTTTTTTCTGAATCTTTTTATCAACTCCCTCTCCATTTCCAAAATAAGAAGAATTGATAAAATGATCATTTGTTTCTTTAAATTTCATTGTACAAATAAAAGACATACAAATTTGAGTAATACAAAAAATTTTAGTAAAAGAATTCTGTTGGAGCTAAGCTAATGCCTTTATTTCTACTTTTACTTTTTTTATTAGGTCTTTTAGGGGTTTTTTGGTTATTTTTTGGTGGTTTTTATTCTTTTTAACTCCATCCGGGATGTATACTTGTAAAAGGCGAAAAAATATATGTATTTTATTTTGAAAATAAAAGCATTTATTTTGAAAAAAGAGTAAAAGATAAAAAGATGAGATCAGATTACATATTTTTTGAAAAATATAGAAAGTAAAAAAATAGTATATATGAATATATAAGGGCAGAAAAGAGTATATATAGGTTTAAAAAGAATAAATTTCTAGTGTCTAAAGGGTATATCTTTTTTTTAATGAATTGAGGAAGTATCTAAAGGGATACGAACAGAGTATACTATATAGAGATATTAAAAAAAAGTACATATGCATAAAAGATTAAAAAATATGTAAAAGTGTATAAAAAGAAGATATGTAAGATTAAAAAAGAATATGATGTACAATAGGAGTATACTTGGACTTTTTTTTCAAAATAGCATATGTATCAAAAAAAAAAAACTAACTAGTACCCATATAAAAATAATTAAGTATCTAGTACTATCGCCAGGATTTCTGGCGGTAGTGAGTCACTACCGCTCGGTAGTGTCTATTTTCCTTGATTTTATCAGCAAAATTTTAACTCGCCCTTAAACGGACTAAATTACTGTTAAATTAGTGAATTAACGACTACCACCAGAGGGAGTGGCGATAGTGTGTATTTTTCTTATTTTCTCCCTCCGTTTGCAACCCGTTTACAAAAATAAATGAAAAAAATTACCTGATTGGATCAGAAAAAAATTACAACATTGCTATTGCCGCCAGATGGCCTGGCGGTAGAAGCTAATTTGTATTTAATTATCCTGTTTAAGACCGCTGACGGGGAAATTTTGAAAATTAGGCACTACCGCCACTTGCATTGACGGTAGAGGGTCTCTACCGCCATTATGGACGGCGGTAGTGCTAGTTAGCTAATTTTTTCCAAAACAATGTTATTTGCTGAATTATTTTTGAAAATAATGCTAAAAAAAACTCGTATACTTGGGTATATCTCCCTAATATTTTTTTTCATTTTGAAAGATCAATTTTTATATTTAGTTTCTCAAATGGGTGTTTTAATTACTTGCTTTTGAAAAAAGTCTTAGACAAATCTCTTAAAAGGAGACCAAAATCCGGTTTGCCACCATCAAATGTTTCATCAAATCTTTAAACCACCCCATGAAATCATGAGAAATAATGTTTTTGGTTCTTTTTGACAAATGGCCGGTGATATTAACAGGATCATAATTTTTTGCATTGAGCACTTAATCTTTCAATTTCTTTAACCCTAACAAATATTGTCTATTCTAAATAATCTTCACATTACGTGATTCATGAACTCAAATTACAGAACATTTAGAAGAACAACAATACCGGAAAATTTAACTGCCAACCGCCAAGACAAATCCAGTTTTCTGTTATCATTTTTTTGATAATTATAGAGAAGTAGTCTTTAAATCAAGAAACATCTGAAGCACAACCGTGCTAACAGTTTCCCACGCAAAAAATAAAATTGGATAATGAAATGATTATATGTGTTAAATTTCCTTTATTATCATATATATCATTTAATAAACTACACATAATGACTTGCTACATGATTTGTTCCTAAATTTTTTATACCAACAGAAACGCTTAATTGGCAGCTCATACAAACAAATCTAAAACCATAACTCCAAAAAGAAAAGGGGGAAATATATAAAAATTTGCAGCTCATAAAGCTCAAACCAAAGAGAGAGAAGGAGAAAGAGAAACAAAAACAAAAACAAGAAGGAAAACCGAAAGGTCATATATCTTCTTGTTTCTTCTCTTTCTATCTTTGGGAGGTGAAGCCTCCGCGAGGCCTCTCCTCCCTTCGGCCCGCCCGAATTCTCCTTGAAATATCAACATTATTAGCTCAGGTAATCAGACTTCTCTATATCTATAATGGGTTGCGTCATTTCCAAAAAAGCGGCGCCAGTAACGCCAGTTTACGACTCAGGAGAGCTTCTTTCCAGTACCTCCATATGGAATAGACAACACATAGATCCTTCTCAAGAGCTCAGCGTGGACCAGAACCACCATGGACCACAACACTCTGAGGACGAGTCAGAAAAAGTTAGCTCGGCTACGAATGGGGCGGGAAGTTGTAATAGTACATGCACATATACAATATCTTTATCTGGAACCAGTGTGACAAGCCATTCGAATTCAAACGGATCCAAGTTGTTGGGAAATTTGCATAGATACATTGAAGGAGAGGCTGTTGCGGCCGGTTGGCCGAGTTGGTTGAGTTCTGTCGCGGCTGAGGCGGTACAAGGTTGGGTACCGCTAAAAGTCGATGCTTACGAGAAATTGGAGAAGGTGAGTTTTGAGGTGTTTTCGTTCAATATATCATTTTATCAAATTACCTAATTGATATGTGTAGATTTTGATTATAACATTACGATCAAAAGATCAATTTTTTTGACATTTTTTTTAGTGTACGAGTACATTCATTCCTAGAAAAAATAAAAAGTTGATGGATGCATGTAAAATACTAATACGAGATCAATGTAAATTAATTATGAAAAGGTTTAAAATTAATATTTTCTCCAATTCATATGATAATTGGTATGATCATTTCTATGAATTCAGATTGGGCAAGGAACCTATAGCAGTGTGTTCAAGGCGCGAGAGCTCGAAACGGGTCGGATCGTTGCACTGAAGAAAGTCCGATTCGACAATTTTGAGCCAGAAAGCGTGCGATTCATGGCGAGAGAAATCATGATACTCAGAAGGCTCAATCATCCGAATATAATTAAGCTTGAAGGCTTAATCACGTCGCGTTTATCGTGTAATATATATCTTGTATTTGAATATATGGAGCATGATTTGGCTGGATTGACCTCTTCTCCTGAAATCAAATTCACCGAGTCTCAGGTTTGCTTATTTGTTTATTTACTTGTCTCTGTTTTGTATGAAATATTTTTTGGTGAATTTGAGAAATAAACAAGTAAATATTATTTCTAGCCAAACGTTCTTGAAATAACACAGAATAGTCGACTATTTTCTATTTCTCTATTCTCAGATTTTAAACTTCTAACAGAATGTACAACGCTAAAATCTTAGCTATATTTATACACCTTCAACCATAAACTAAGAAAGAAAAATAATACCAAAATGCATGACATGTTTAGGTAAAATGTTACATGAACCAACTTCTATCTGGCATTGAGCACTGCCACACGCGCGGTGTCATGCATCGCGACATTAAATGCGCTAATGTACTTGTCAGCAACGAGGGAATTCTTAAAATTGCGGATTTTGGATTGGCGAACTTCTACTCGCCAGGTCAGCAGCTGACTAGCCGAGTTGTGACGTTGTGGTACCGACCACCCGAACTTTTACTTGGTTCGACCGATTACAATCCTTCTGTCGATTTGTGGAGTGTTGGCTGTGTTTTTGCTGAGATGTTTATCAGAAAGCCTCTTTTGCAGGGTCGAACCGAGGTAATATCATCATTTTCCTGAGAGATTTTGTATCTTTAATATGTATATATATAAAAAAATTCGTAAATAAATAAACAAAAAGGCCTCTTGAATTGTGGTTACATTGCAAGAAGACTCATGTATTGACATTGTTGAAAATTGCAAGAAACAGACTCCTCTACTGTTCATTAGAAATTGAAAACTTAGTCCATATTAATCGTTAGTGGTTCACATTGTTAATTTATATACTACTTTCATCATTATAATTAACATGATTAATAAAATAATATTCCACTGAGCTCGTTAATTTATCTATATATAAAGATGTCAAATTCATTTTATTTTATTTTCAGGTAGAGCAAATACATAAGATATTCAAGATGTGCGGCTCGCCTGATGAAATATACTGGAGAAGGCCAATGCTGACTCATGCAGCTGTGTTTAAGCCAGCTTATCCTTACGAGCCGCGTTTAAAATCATCTTTTGAGTTTTTACCAGATGGAGCTTTCAAATTGCTTGAAACCCTTCTTTCTGTTGAGCCTGCCATGCGTGGTACCGCCTCTGCTGCTCTCAAATCAGAGGTTTGTGATTTGCATTTTACATCAATTATGTACTTTTTGATTCATTCATCTTGAATTGATATAACGTGGTAAATTATATGTGAAAATATAGTAAATCTTTTACCTTATTGGTTTTGGTTAGCTTTCACATATAAAGTGTTCAACAAATTATTTCTAGAAAAATCTTTATAATATGTTATACTGTTCAAGTCGCGATTTCATTTGCTTTATTTCTTAAATATTTGGTTAGGTTGATCGTAGCTCAGTGTTTGTTTTATAATTGTTCTGTTGAAATCTTAATTGTTAAGAAAATTTATGCAGTATTTCAGAAAGAAGCCATATGCGTGCGATCCTGCAAGCTTGCCCAAATACACTCCAAATCGAGAAATGGATGCTAAGTACCGTGAAGATGCACGGAGGTATTTTTTTCAGTTTATCACTATTTCCTTCAATAATTAGGTTTAATTTAACCCTAAATATGAGTTATGACAGATTTTCTAATTAGTTGTTTTTTATTTTTTTGACAGGAGACGAGCGAATAGTAAAGCGGCAATAGAAGCTTCTAAAAGGCTGTCAAGAGCAAACCGAACAAGCGCTACTAACGTCACAAACACAACCAACCAATCCAGCGGTAGCAGCTACAAAGCTTCTGTTCCTGAGGTCCTCTCTCTCTAAAATCAAAACAAAAATGTTACAATACATGACAATCATTATGACAGTACGACAACGTTTATAATGCAAATATTACAACTGAGTATACTAATTAAAAAATTAATGTTTCCATTTATAGATAATGTCATGTTATCATCATGGTTCTTGGTCATGTTGTGCATCATTTTTGAAATAAAAAATTGCAAAGATTGCATTGGTACCACATTTAACAAAAAAATTCCTTTTCTTACCTTCAACAGGAGACACTATTGACGAACAAAGACGAAACAACCGAAACCCTAAAATGCCACCATCACCACCACCATCGCCGAACCGAAACGAGCCGTCTTTTCGTGGATCTAAACCCGATTCCTTCTCTCAAACCTATCGACAAACCGGTTCAACCAGCTCCTGATCCAAACGGTCCAAACGGACCGAACAAATATGAGTGGGCTAAGAAACGAGCCAAAGAGCTTGCTCGCAACACGAAGCCTCACCACATGTCCTACACTCTCCCACCGTTAAGTGCTGGCGGTCCAGGTGGCATGAAGAGTCAGCACGCCTTGATGAAGCAGTGGGCTCATGTTGATTCAAGGGATTCTTTTAATAATAAGAAGGATCCTAAGAGTTTTAAGAGCGGGGTTTTGGTACCGGTATATCATTTTATTGTTTTTTTGGTTAGATATTTTATTATTTTATTTTGTAAATTATTAAACAATTTGTTATCTTTGTGTTAGAATTATAGTGATAGGGAAGATAAGGTGGAATATTCGGGCCTGCTTTTGTCGCAATCGCGAATGGTTGATGAATTGTTAATGAAACATGAAAAGCATATTAGGAATACAGCTCGTAAAACATGGTTCCAAAAAGGTATCTAAATCGGTATGTGTTTTATTCATTGATTAGAGGTTTCTATTATTTGTTAGAAACATATATAATATATACAAACTTTTTGATTATTTATTATTCGGTTTTTTATTAAGTGTTTTATTATCTGAAGCAGGAAAGAAGTAAGAACAGGACGATGAATGAATGAATGAATCCACCAAAACAGCGGTGAAGATAAAATAAAAAGCTTCTGAAGAATTTCGAATCATATGATTTGGGGAAATATTTTCATTTAATTTTGTATCAAATTAATTGTA
The DNA here is from genome assembly GCA_024447665.1 of Juncus inflexus. Taxonomy (NCBI): domain Eukaryota; kingdom Viridiplantae; phylum Streptophyta; class Magnoliopsida; order Poales; family Juncaceae; genus Juncus; species Juncus inflexus. The sequence goes on from JAJHPC010000010.1 coordinate 4,038,868, forward strand.
CAGATCGCCTCATACTCTCGGTGAATCGCAAACAACGAAAAGGCGAAAAGAGAATTTAGTTCTAGTCTTTTTCTTGATTTAAATTTGAATTTGTAAAAGATGCAAGAGCTCAACCAAACCTTTTTTACATAAATAGAATGCGTATAGAGTTACTTTATGTTGTATTTCAATTAATTAAAGATTCATTATGCAAAAAGCAGGAGTATTATATTTCATTTTTTCCTATTTTTTTGGAATTTTAGAGTTACTTTTCCAAAAAAATCTTGAGCAAAAGGCCTTACAAATCATTTTTTTCTTTGTTTTTCTTCTGACCAAAACTGAAGCCATTTCAAATTTCTCTATTTGGAAAAATTGTTTAATCATGCAAAAGTGACAGACTATGAAAGTCATTAGGCTAGTTTGTGAAATATTTTAGACATTCAAAAAAAAATTTGGATTGTTTTGGAAATCTTTTCAAAATAATAAATAAGATCATATACCAAAAGTATATATTTACATAAAAACACTTTAAATAAATTCCAATTTGTATTTGCTCATAGAGCATCTTCAAATAATCACAACAGACCGTATACAACAAAAACCTCATACTTTCAAATCCCGGCAACTTTTGTTCCCTTTTTACTGCAGAAAACTCAAAACAAAAACCAAAGTCAACAAGCACAGTTTTTTTTTTCTTCCTTTTTTTGAGAAATTTTCGTTTCACATTGGAAGAAACGTAACAAAACCTCGCATTTTAACAACAAGCAATTATTTTTTCCATTTTTTATATTGTGGAAATGTATTTATTTATTCTTCATCAAATGCAACGAGAGTTGTTTAACCTAAGGCAACATAACACATGCTCTGGCAACTCCTCCTGCTTTTGCGCCTAATTAAAAAAAATAAGGAAATTATTATTATCATTCTTAATATTAATATTATTAGTAAAAGAATTATTATTTTATTATTAAAATACCTGAATTGTGAGGCCAAGATTGATTATTCCATTTTTAAGTCTGTCATGAAACGCTTTGAGCCCTTTCCTCGAAATGTAACTAAATCGATGCACATCCAAATCTATCTCAAAATAATTCAGCCCCTACTTTTAATTCAAATTCAAAATAAGAAGCATAATTATTTTCAAAATAAGAATTTCAAAACTTATGATTTGGGGAAATATTTTCATTTAATTTTGTATCAAATTAATTGTACAGCTCGTCTCAGAATTTTGGTGAATCGCAAACAAACGAAAATGCGAAATGAGGAAATTAGTTCTAGTCGTTTTCTTGATTTAAATTTTAAAATGAGGGCAAATTTGTAAATGATGCAAGAACTCAATGCGAAACCAAACCTTTTTACATAAAATAGAATGTGTATAGAGTTATTTCATGATGTATCTAAATTACTTAAGAAGATTCATTATGTACAAAGTGGGATTATTATTTTTCATTTTTTTCCCCCTATTATTTTGAGAATCTTGAGTTTTTTCTTCTTTTTTTCTTGGGCAAGAGGCCCTTTCTAATCAATCTTTTTGTTTGTTTTTCTTCAAGTCAAAAGTGGAGTCATTTCAAATGTCTCCACTTTATTTAGAAAAGAAACGGCTAATCATTTAAAAGTGAAAAACTATGAAAGTCATTTGTCACGCTAGTTTGTGAATTGTTTTTGAAAAAAAAATTATTTTAGACGTTCAGAAATTTTTTGGATTATTTTGGAAATCTTTCCAAAACAATATATATAAGATCGCATACCAAAAGTATATGATTATATATTTACATGTTTTATATATTTACATATTTATATATTTACATAAAAACATTATAAATTAATTCCAAATTTGTATTTGCTCATAGAACATCTTCAAATAATTACATCAAAGAAATAGACCGTATACAACAAAAGCCTCATATTTCACAACTGGGCAACTTTTGTTCCCTTTTTTTAACAACTCAAAACAAAAACCAAACTCAACACAACCACATTATTTTCTTTTTTCGTGAAATTTTTGTTTCACGTTGGAGTAAACGCAACAAAACATCGCATTGTAACAACACGACAATTATTTTTTCCATTTTTTAATATTGTAGAATGTGTTTAATTATTCTTCATCAACGAGAGTGGGTATTTGACCGCGGTCAACAAAGTCAATCTTGTTTAACCTAACACAACATAACACATGCTCTGGCAGCTCCTCCTGCTTTTGCGCCTAATTTAAAAATTAAAAAATTATTATTATTATTATTATTATTATTATTATTATTATTATTATTATTATTATTATTATTATTATTATTATTATTATTATTATTATTATTATTATTATTATTATTATTATTATTATTATTATTATTATTATTATTATTATTATTATTATTATTATTATTATTATTATTATTATTATTATTATTATTATTATTATTATTATTATTATTATTATTATTATTATTATTATTATTATTATTATTATTATTATTATTATTATTATTATTATTATTATTATTATTATTATTATTATTATTATTATTATTATTATTATTATTATTATTATTATTATTATTATTATTATTATTATTATTATTATTATTATTATTATTATTATTATTATTATTATTATTATTATTATTATTATTATTATTATTATTATTATTATTATTATTATTATTATTATTATTATTATTATTATTATTATTATTATTATTATTATTATTATTATTATTATTATTATTATTATTATTATTATTATTATTATTATTATTATTATTATTATTATTATTATTATTATTATTATTATTATTATTATTATTATTATTATTATTATTATTATTATTATTATTATTATTATTATTATTATTATTATTATTATTATTATTATTATTATTATTATTATTATTATTATTATTATTATTATTATTATTATTATTATTATTATTATTATTATTATTATTATTATTATTATTATTATTATTATTATTATTATTATTATTATTATTATTATTATTATTATTATTATTATTATTATTATTATTATTATTATTATTATTATTATTATTATTATTATTATTATTATTATTATTATTATTATTATTATTATTATTATTATTATTATTATTATTATTATTATTATTATTATTATTATTATTATTATTATTATTATTATTATTATTATTATTATTATTATTATTATTATTATTATTATTATTATTATTATTATTATTATTATTATTATTATTATTATTATTATTATTATTATTATTATTATTATTATTATTATTATTATTATTATTATTATTATTATTATTATTATTATTATTATTATTATTATTATTATTATTATTATTATTATTATTATTATTATTATTATTATTATTATTATTATTATTATTATTATTATTATTATTATTATTATTATTATTATTATTATTATTATTATTATTATTATTATACCTGAATTGTGAGGCCAAGATTGATTATTCCATTTTTAAGTCTGTCGCGAAACGCTTCGAGCCCTTTCCTCGAAATGTAACTAAATCGGTGCACATCCAAATCTATCTCAAAATAATTCGGCCCCTACATTTAATTCAAATTCAAAATAAGAAACATATTTAATTTCTAAGTAGAGCCCGGTGCGTACCACCAGTTCATTTGTCACCAGCATCACCGAAATTCAAAATGGTATAACAAAATTACCAAAGGTATATTGATATACAAAAAAGGTAGAATGATCATATAAAAAAATATAATGCATAAAAATAAGAATATATATTGTCATTCATATGAAATTTATACTATCAAAAAGAGGCATAACGGACATACACAAAGACATAATAGTTCATACAAAGGTATAATGGACAACTGAAAACATATAAATACACGACGGGCGATATTTATGAGATATTTAAGTGGGCGGTACGAATGTTTTTGCATAATTATGCTAAACCCTAAAAAAGAATTAAACCCCATACCTTAAACCCTAAAGAAAAAACTAAGGAGAGACATAATCAATTCACGAAATTAAAAAAAAGATGTAATTACCTGATAGAAATTATGTTGGGGCCTAGAGAGAACGGGTTTCTCGTTATAGGCGTGAACGAGTTTCCGTTCGGCTCCGCTGAGACTCAAATCGTCAGGATTCGAAAGGCCGGCCATGATTTTTAATCTCTCGCGATACGGAGCCGTCGAGTCCATCGGAAAGCCCTTCACTCTCTCCGTCTCGTCCTTCAGAAACCGCTGCAAAATTGGAGTTCAAATTACCAATAAGTCCCTGTGTTTTTGTTATTCGCGAAAATTGTGTAAGAAATGAGTAAAAAATGAGTACATAATTACAAAATTGGAATAAATTTTTACAATTAAGATCCCGTCTTTTCATTATTTGGAAGAAAAATTATATTTTTCATGATTATAAAGAAGCCCTAATTTTTTTTTCAAAAACCCTAATATTATTTCATATTTAAACCCTAACTTTTGCGATAATAAACAAATACCTTTTGGTAGAATAAACAAGGAACATAATTGATTAGAATTTCATTAACAAAAACCCTTATATTTTGTCATATTTATTAAAAAAACCCAAAAATTTGGAAGAAGAATGAAATAAAACAAACCCTAATACTGTCTTGGAACTGCAAAGAAATCTCCTCGTCAAAATTTTCGGAAACTTTGAAGTAACAAACGAGATTTATTCCTTCACCATCGCTCTCTCCAAGAAACATTGGAGCCGGATACGTCGGCATCTGAACAAAAAAAATAATAATAATAATAAAAATAAAAATAAAAATAATAATAATAATAATAATAAAAATAAAAGTAAAAAAAAACTCAGTTCAATATATTTTTCTTAAATTCGGAGGCCAAATTGGACCTAAATTATCTCTAAATTGCAAAAAATAAAAATAAAAAAAGTAATTCAGTTCAAATTTTATTTATTAAAAGTAGAGGGTAACATGGAAATAATTATTTGAAAAATTCGCAAAATAGCCCCTACATTATTTCTAAACCGCAAAAAAAAGTCCCTACGTTCTTAATAAATTCAAATTTTAGTTCCCTACTTTTTTATTTATTTTTACCTGAATATTTACGATGAGGAGAGATGGAACTTTATCGTGCGGCTTTACGTGTGGCAACTCAATGAATTGAGCCACGTGGTTTATTTTACGAGCGCTCGTAAATAAATCGACGCCAAATGGAATGTATGGCGAGTATTTAGGAGCCGCTGATTTTCTCTTGTCTCTGCAAAAAATTAAAAAAAATATATTTTAAATGCTGATTATTATCATTATTTAAAAGATTTCAGTATAGTCAACTGTGTTTTTATTATTTATTATCATTTTTCTATTTGATGAACTTTCTAAGAGTTTTTACTTTTTAGTGTGTTTTTTTGAGACTTAGAGATAATGCAGAGGTTTTTTTGCGAATTTTGCGAATTTCACTAATAAATAAAAGTAATATAATTGCCTGAAGAAGGATTCGCTGCGTAGTTTGAAAGAAGAAGGTTCTAGAAGGGACCAACTGCCACCTGGCGGTACCGACAGGCCGGCTCTTGGTCGGTACAAGTATCTCTTTGAAGCACCTACAAAATTAAATTTTAAAAAAAATAATATTAATTATGTATCAACAAAATGAAAAATCAATTCCAACCAATTCTAGTTTCAATTTATCAGTTGAAAACGAAAGAAACAAAATAAACAGGAAATTTGAAAAAAAAAAAAAACTATACTTAAATTATAAAAAAGCCCCTCCTGTATTATTGAAAATCACAATAAAGACCCTCTATTCTTGGGAAATTCAAGAAACATACCCTACCAATCTACAATTTGTTCAGCCTCTATTTTTATTTTTTTTTTATTTCCCAAGAATAGAGGGGCTTTTTTGCAATTTCCAATAAGGCAGGGACTTTTCTACAAAACTTACAGATTTCGGTAGTTTGATCGCCCTCAAAGGATCTTCTCTTGAAAGAGAGCCTAATCACCGCCGATTTTCTCCTTTGCGGAGTTTTAGGGCTCGCGCCCTGTACCGGTACCGGTACGGGCGAAATCTTATTATTCCCAAAACGCGGGGTGCAACTTGGGGTCCCGCATGCTGAGCTGGCGGCAGCCCTTTCTTGCTTCTCAAGTTTCGCTTCCCTTGAAATTCTTAAGTTGCTCAAGAGACGGAATTTTGAAGCAATATCAGTTGTTGTGTCAATTGGTTGAGGCGGGTCGGATTTAGGGTTTAGGGTTTGTTGGAGTATTTGGGTCCCCACTTGATTCGCATTTAGGGTTGGTGCGAAATCTGAAAAAAAAAATTTAAGAAGTTTATGTTTAGAACGAATATAAATTTTAAAAAATATAAAAAAATGTCAGAAAAAAGATAAATAATTCAAAATGTAACAAACCTCCATTTACGCTGCTATAATCATCGTCAGAATCCGACTCTAATATGCTCAAAGAATCAAACCATGCTTCCTCTTGGCTAAGTACTGAAAAAACACATTAGTATTAATTACGATATAAATGATTATTGATTGTTACAAAATCAACCCAATATTACACATCAATTAAACCTCAATCAAAACTCAATTTACTTACCAAGAAAAAACTAAAGAAAAGAAAAAATGAAAAACTGTCACAAAATTCTCATACAATCATCCCTTTTTTCCGAATCAATTAATTATTAAACCTCAATTATACATATATGACTCAATCAAAACTCAATTAACACTAAAAAAATTGAAAAAAGGACAAATTGAAAAAATTGTTTTCTTTTAATAATAATAAAAAAAATATTTTGGTACCGTTTCCATTTTCTGAGTCGAGCTCGCTGTGGTGCCACTGCACTTGCGTCAGATGCAAAGTCAGATTCGATCCGTCAGAGCGGTCCACTAATCTGATGACAGCTGGCGAGTCGGAAATTTTGCCGCGACGTCTTTTTACTTTGTACCGTAAAAAATATCTTTTTACTTTGTAACGTTTTTTGCTCGGTAAATAAGGTGATGAGTGTGGTGATGTGGCGGCTCGTGCTGACGAGACGCATCCGCCCATTTTTGTAAGGGTGTTTTTGCGATTTTACGATTTTTCAGGGGGCAAAGGGCAAAAGTTGTTGACCTGAATAAAAAGTGAAGAAAAAGGTGAATGAGATCATGTAATTAGCTCTGATTTAGAACATAATATCACGTGAAACTTCGATCGGTTTACAAATTCGTTCGAAAAAAATCCACTTGATTTTGATTGTTTTCAAACAACGAGAAGAAAATTTAATATTGCAATTAATAGAGCAATACTAACAATTCAAAACAAGAAGAGAAGCGATGTAAAAAGGAAGGAAATTGAGAGGGGAAAAAGATCAAAAGCATACAAGAAAATAGTAGGGAAATTTCATCAATAAGATAAGAAAATGTTGAGTACTTGGGCAAATTTTGCTGAAAGCAAAATTAAAAGAACCAAAATTAAGTCAGAAAAAAAACCTTTTCTTATAAATAAAAAAAAGTGGGGTTCTACTCTCTAAAAACGAGGCTTCCACAACTCACAAAACAGCTTATAAAATCTACTATTAATTATAAAAATAAAGAAACAAAGGCTGTAAGAGAATTGAATTGTTTTACAAGAATGAATTAGCAATAGGTATTAAGTAATAGCAATTTGAATAATTTATTATTCTGGGTATATTCAATTCATTTTGGATTCTGTGAATTGGTCATAAAGTATAAAATCGAATATAATTGGTCTAAAGATGTAAAATTTCTCTGAGAAATTTGATGGAATTTTTTAAAATGAATTTTGAAATGCTTTTTGAAACTGAATGATGCTCAATTTTTTTCTTGTAAAGACTAAAGAAAAGAGGTTGACTGCTAAGCGCGTGAGAAATGGTGGAAGGCACAGAAATTTACAAACTTTAAATATTCGAAACTTCAAAATTCGAAATTAACAAACATACAAGGATTAAAATAATAGATTGGAGCTAAAGAACCGGATCTATGCCTAATTCTAAAATACCCATTTTCTGATCAATCCACATTTAGAAAAAATACATAAATAAATCAACAAAATAAAAGAAAATTCAAGAAAAAAATCAAAGTAAAGAAAACCAATTAGACAAATAAAATTTCTAAGAGAAAAAGTTACAGATTCACATAAAGCTCACTGATAAATATTTCTTCTCACGCTTAATTCAAAAGATAAAAATATGAGATGACTAAAACTGAAAGCAATTCAGAGTAAAGAGTACAAACTTGGTAAAAGAAAGTATTACGTCTCTAATCCTTTTAGGAATGAATCAATCCAAGGTTGCTTCTTCTTCCTCTCCAATGGCGATAGAACTACTTCCGGTTACAGGTCAATCCTATCAAATACTGAACGTATAAATGATAGAAAGCAGAGAGAATCAGAGAAAGAGAAAGAGAAAGAGAAAGAGAGGGAAAATGGGAAGTCTCTTTCTTTGTGGCGTCCCCACTTTGTTCGTGAAGTAGTTTATTTTTGTCTCAAGAGCATAAAGATCACTACTTTTCCTAATCAAACTTTCGTTTTCTTCTGCACATGTTCTTTACAAATATGCAATTTTATACCTCTAGTTTACAAATTGGAAAAACATTCGTATTAACACTTTTTGTATGTTTTAAGTTGTTTATTATATCATATGTTCATTCTATTTTTTGTACATCAATATATTTTTTGTACATGTTGATTATATATTTTTGTCTATCAATATATTTTTAATAATTATGTTATATCTTTTTGAATTCAAAAATACGAATGAATGACAAATAAGCACGTGGTTGGTGCATATGAGATCCCTGTACCAAAGGTTAATGCATCTTTCTTTATATTATGCGTATAAACTTTTTTTTTGAAAGGGCATATAAACCTTTTAATCAATGTACTGTATGAAAAGTGCATGCACTATGATATAGTGGAAACTAACATCACGAATAATTTTTATTATGACGAAATATCAGCTTAAAACAATTATTGTAGTACATTAACCCATCTACTCAAATCTTATTAATTAGAGGGAAAGCTGATATCACAACGACTTTGTAGCCCTCCGAATCATAACACTTTTTAATATATTATTTTTTTTATATATTGATTTTACTTTTTTATTTTTTATATATTTTTTACTTTTGAAATTTGCTTATACTGTTTAATATATTATTTTGTTTTTTATATACCATATACTATTACAAAAAATAAATTATATATATTGTTATTATATTGTTAGTAAGCTATATATAATATTGTCATGATTTCGGCGTACTACGATGTGTCATAACAAATCAAAAGTCTCTTAATTAAATTCAATCATTTAAAAAAAATGTGTAGAATATCTACACAAATCTACTCAAATAGGAGACGAAAAATTCCAAGACCTAATTGATAAATAAATGTAAATCACACAAACGAATATTTTACGTTTCCACGACACAAAATTCATAAATAAATGAGCATTAATCATAGTATAATAATATAAATATTACAATATCAAAACAAATACCAATAATTAACTTAATCTTAAGAGATCAGCAATCACACCATGTCAAACCATTCCTAATTTCAACCTGAAATAAGAAAAAAAAGGTAGGTTAGCAAGTATATACACCTAAAAGTTATAATACAAAAAAATAATCCCAAAAAATAATACTATTATATAGTCCACATTTCTATATTTTCTTCAAAAAATCACCCCAAAAACATATAAAAATAACTTAAAATTCTACAGTCCACACACAAAAAAAAATACTTCAACAACATTAAAAACTACAAAATTACAAAACCAACCTTCAAATTTTTCACTTTCTCCTTTTTCTCCCTTTTCCAAGCTGTCCACTCTTAAAAGCTCTTTCTTGGTCTTGCAAAATTGCCAAATTTTTCCCGTACTTTTCGGCCCTTTCAGCTTCTTCCTCTCTCCTCTTTCTCTCTCTAACAATTACAAGGAAATCCTTGTCTTTCCTCAATTCACGTATCGCTCCTTTTTCCTCGCTTTTGATCTTCCTTTTAAGTCGTTTTTGTTGCACTTTTTCACGGTCCGGATCGTAATCTACTCCTTTTACAAATCTGTTTAAAACGAAAAAGAAAAAGAAAAAGAAAAAGAAATGCAAATTAGAGAAAATAGGAATATTTAAAAAAAAATAAATAAAAAAAAAACCTTGTATTGTGCCAAAATTGCAAAAAAAAAAACTATATTAATGAAAATTAAATATAGGTTAGATATTAGCTTGTAACTAACACGGTAGGGTGTTTTTTACAATAATGTAGGGGCTTTTTTGCAATTTTTTTGAATGAAAAAAAATAAGATATTTTTATGGATAAGTGCATACTTTTCTTCGAATTTAGGGTTCATTAATCTAATCGGTTCAGGTTTCTTCTTATGCATTTGAAGAGGTAATCTCGTATTGTTGTGCTCTGTTATTTTCCTCTCAATGAGATCCTTGCAATTTTGCAAATTGGCCCTCAGAATATCAGGTAATTTGTTTTTGTCCAAAATTGCGCGCAATAGTAGGGAAATAGAATGGAAAATTTCAGGGAAGGAATTTAAGTCTTCATAAACTTGTATAAATCCCATTAAAGCCTCAGAAGCTGATAAAAGAACACTTGTCCTGAAATTTAACAATACTATTTTAAATTTTTGAAATTTGAAATTTGAAAAATTTATATGAAAAATAAGGGATTGAATTGAACAATTACTTGAATTCATCAGAGGAGAAATAAGGCGAGTCGAGCTGACTTTCAAAGAAAGAAATGAAATTTATGCGTTTAAGTTCACATTCTTTATTTTTTATATAAAGATAGGGTTTAATTTCTCTTTGCTCCACGAGTTGACTCAGCTTTATAAATAAAAAAAAAGCAAAATAATTAAAAGAGTAATAAAATTAATTTAGAAATGAAAAATATAGGAATATTAAATGAATTACTTGTGAGGGAATTTGGATTTCATGATCGAGATTTAGGCTTGATAAAAGAAGAGTTTGTATGAATGTTATTGCTTCTGAGCAGTACTTCTTAGATTGCTTTACCGCCTAAAAAAATAAATAAATAAATAAGTCATTAATAATTATTTAGAGTAATATATCCAGGCAAAAAACAAAAAAGGATCGCTAAGAAAGCAACTCTAACTCAATATTTATCTATAGAGAGAGAGAGAGAGAGAGAGTGTACGCGTGTGTGTGTGTGTGTGTATAGAGAGAGAGAGGGAGAAAGAGTGTGTATATAGAGAGAGAGAGTATATATACATAGCGAGAGAGAGAGAGGGGAGAGAGTATATATACATAGTGTGAGAGAGAGTTACTCTCTCTATTTATATATATACTCTCTCTATGTATATATAGAGAGAGAGAAAGAGGGGTAATCTCTCTCTCTCTCTCTCTCTATATATATATATATATAATATATATATATAGAGAGGAGATCAATCTCCTCTCTATATATATATATTATATATATATATATATATATAGAGAGAGAGAGAGAGAGAGAGAGAGAGAGAGATTATATATATAGAGAGAGAGAGATTATATATATATATATATATATATATATATATATATAGAGAGAGAGAGAGAGAGAGAGAGAGAGAGAGAAAGAGGGGTACTCTCTCTCTCTCTCTCTTTCTCTCTCTCTCTCTAAAAACCGCAAAACGAATACTGACAGAGAGAAGCAGCGAACAGAGAAACGATCCAACGGCCAAATCCCGACCACTCAGAACAGGACACCTCATCAGAAACTCGGAAATCACCAAAAGCAGAGGAGTCGTCACTACATGACGAAAATCAGAGCTCGGAAATTTTAACGACCAGAGTCTGAACAGCGTCAGAGTTTTCACATTCGGCCAGCTGTCCTTTCCTATTAAAAAAATAAAATAAAATAAATAATTAAAACATACTTTCGTTCGGATAAAAATAAATGATAGATAGATACGTTTACCTGTACTACACATATAGATTCAATCAAATAATTTCCTTTCAATTAAATTATGATTGATTCATATTGAATTTTTCAATATAAAAAGTAAATGATATATATTGAATTACTTAATAAATAATTGAACAAATCTTTCCCTCGCGCAAATCACAGCGAAATTGCAAAGAAGACCTTCCATCATTGGAAATTGCAAAAAAGCACCTCCATTCTTTACAAAAGTTCAAAAAAATAACCTACTGTTCGTTCAAAAAATCACTCTTTTTTCGAAAAAAATTCATCTTTTGCAACTTCCTAAAGAATAGAGGGGATTTTTTGCAATATAAAAAAACATTACATAAAAGAAATAAATAATAAAATATTATTATTTTAAGACCTGGAGTTTTGAGGTCTCGTCAGAACTTGGTCCTGATCATCACCAATCTCTCTCTAGCGCAGATCGCAGCGATATTGCAAAAAAGCCCTTCCATTATTGGAAATTGTAAAAAAAGACCCTCTATTCTTTAGAAAATTCCAAAAAAAAATTGGTCCTGATTCTTAAGATCTAGCAGTATTTTTTGTTTTTTTTGGAATTTTCTTAAGAATAGAGGGGATTTTTCGCAATTTCCAATACTGGGAGGGTTTTTTTGTAATTTCCAACAATGGAGCGGCTTTTTTTGCAATTTAATCATTTTTTTGCAATTTAATCATAATGCAAGGTCTATTTTCATAAAATAAGAAAATAAAAGAAAAGAAATAATAATAATATATTTTTTTCAACCTGGAGTTTTGATATCCTGACAGAACTTGGTTCTGATCCTTATTAATCTCTCTCTAGCGCAAATCGTGGCAAATACTATTATTGCAAAATCGCAGCGAAATTGCAAAAAAGCCCTTCCATTTTTGGAAATTGCAAAAAAGCCCCTCCATTCTTTAGAAAAGTTCAAGAAAATAACCTACCGTTCGTTCAAAAAATCGCTCTTTTTTCGAATAAAATTCATCTTTTACAACTTCCTCAAGAATAGAGGGGCTCTTTCACAATTTCCAACAATGGAGGGGCATAAAAGAAATAAATAATAAAATAATAATATTTTTTCAACCTGGAGTTTTGAGATCCTGACAGAATTTGGTTCTGATCCTTATTAATCTCTCTCTAGCGCAAATCGCGGCAAAATACGGAGTTTCTGAGCTCATTTCTATGAGCGGTTTTACAAGCGCGTCCAAAATGTTCGGTTTTAACGGAAAACGAGACGAAACCGTCGCGAAATATTGAAGTAATAATCCGTAAAATACCTGTTAAATCATACAAATTAGTCACAATAAGAATATTAAACTTTTCATTTTTCAAAACCCCCAACGGAAATACTCGAAATAAACCCTAGCAATAACTTTATCCTTTTAGAAAAAAAAAGTAGGGAAATAAAATGTGAACACCTTAATTTGGTTGTGAAATAATCAATAAATAGTTTGGAAAAATAAGCTTAGATATAATTTATCATAAATTATTTATTATTTGAATATAATTTATCATTTCTATCAACGATTTCACAACCGCGTCTAAAATGTTAGTTTTTAGAGAACGAGATGAAACTGTCGCAAAATATTGAAGTAATAATCCGTAAAATACCTGTTATTACACAATTTGTTTGTTTTGTTTAAGAAAAACGTTCTTACACACAAACCTATATTTTCTAGGTTGTTATGGAAAAAACTTAAATTTTGATTATTAAAAAATATTAAATTAACGTTCCGTTTCTCAAAACCCACCTTAATATTTTGAAATATAGATAAATAATCTTAAAAATGTGCTTATATATGATATGACTTATCATTATTTATTTATATTGAATATAATGCAGGGTCTTTTTTTAAATTATATGGATGAATCAATGTGTAAAAAGAAGTGGAAGTTTTCAAACCCTAATGTTAACTTTTCCAATTTTCCAAAACACCTAAATTCTAGAAATAATCGAGAAAAACCCTAATGTTAACTTTTTGTTTGGAAAAAAAACTCATTTTAAATAATAGATAATAATAATATGCAAACACCTTAATTTATTTTTAAAATAATCAGTAAATATTGAGAAATACGTTTACATCCATCCAATCCACCGTTATTTATTTTATTATTTCAATTTCGCGTAAAGCCTTTTTCAAAAATGAAAAATTAGAAGTTCCGAGGTTTTCTATGAATTTAAAAAAATATAAGGAAAATTTTATTTTAAAATAAAAAAATTAACGGTACGGTACCTGCATTTTCTTGCGATTATCGGTACCGAGTTCAATCGAATTACAAGCCCTAATCCTCTTAATCGCCTCGATTATCTCACTTTCCGACCGATTATCCAACAAATCGCACAATTCCTTCAAATTATTTGGCGCCTCAATCACAAAAGGCAACCCATTTTTAATTTTCAATTCATTCTCTTTATTTTTCGCCTCTTTTTTCTTTTCTTTTTTCTCAATTATTATTAAATCGTCGGTTTGTTCATTACGATCTAAAATCGGTTCTTCTTCATCACTCTGCTCCCAATCTTTTACCAACTCTTCTTTTTCGTCTTCTTCTGAATCTTTTTCGTCTTCTTCTGAATTTTCGTCTTCTTCTGAATTTTCGTCTTCTTCTGAATCTTCGCCATTTTTATTAATCGGATCGTTGTCTAATTGAAAAGAATCGCCAAGATCGTCGCCAGATGTATTTTGTAACTTTTTTGATATTTTTTTATTATTATTTCCATCATTATCATCATATTCTTCTTCTGACGAATCATCATCATCATCTGGAGCCAGCATTCTTTTTTGCCTTTCCTCCTAAAAATACACAAATCACGTTGAGTTATTTATACTGTTTTTGTGTTTAATATACCGTTTTGATATTATACTATATTATATGTTTTATATGTTGTTATTTATTTATGGACACTGTTTTCAAAATATATGTTTCATACAATGTTTTTTGGTTTTTATATACTGTTATTCTGCCCTTATATACTGTTCTCATGTGTTTATATATTGTTTTTCTATTCTACATACTATTTATTTATACATTATTTTATGTTCTTATATACTGTATTTTCTTAATATATACAGTTTTCAAAAAATACATAAATCTCTTAATTGTTTTAGCACTAAATTTTTTTTTTTTTTTTTTTTTTAAATTTCACCTCTAATTGTTCAAGTCTTTCTCTCTCCTCTCTTGCGATTTCTTCAGGAGTTCTGACGCGGTCTGACGGACGGGCCCGCGATTCCATCACCATTTCTTTCACCAACTTGTCATACGCGTCAGGCTTCTCCTGATTAAAATAATAATAAATCTAAATGAATCAGAAATGTCAAATATGAAAATTAATTAAAACCGAAAATGTGAAATATGAAATAAATTAAAAAGAATTTCATTGTTTTCATTGATTTGCAATGTGGTGGCTTAAAAATTAATTACGAAAAATGAAATAGTTGAACAAAAATATAAATAAATAAATAGATAGATAAATAAATTGAATTAAAAATGCAAAAAATGAAATAATTAAAAGAAGTTTGGTTCTTTTTCTTGATTTAAAATGCTTAGTTGCTTAAAAATTAATTAAAAAATATGATTACAAAAATTGATGGTCATATGCACCAGGTTTCTCCTGATTAACAAAACAATCAAATAAAAATGCAAAATAATTAAAAAGGCTTCATTCCTTTTCTTGATTTTTTTACCGTTTTGTATGAATTTCCTGAGTTAAAAAAGAGAAAAACAAACCTTGATGAGAGAGAAATCCGGTTTTGACCCGGTTGACTTTCCGTTACTAGTTTGACCTGTTTTGTTTTTAGTCAACAGAGCATTTAATGCTTCAGTTTGAGCCAATGAGTTAAATTCTTGGTCGAGTTTTTCCATGAGCTGTTCATCTTCTTCTTTTTCCTTCGCTTTTTCAGCCTGATTTTTAAAAAATAAAAATATAAATCAGAAATATGCAATTTATTTCATTAAAAATAAAAAATATGCAATTTATTTGTATATATATGTAACTAAAGGTAAAAAGAGTGGACCTTGAAGAATTTGCTCTTTTCGATTATTTCCGACATGACTTGCTTTTTTGTTTTGTAAGGCTGTAAAAAATGATAATAAAATTATAATAAACAAATCTGAATAATTAAAACAGATTTTAAATAAATAAATTATTGTATTTAAAATAAGATTTCACCTGTTCACTCCCATCAGCTTGATTAAAATCCGTTGAACGATTTTTTGTGTCCAGATTGAGAAAATCTTCATTTTCTGATTAAAATAAAATGAAAAAATCATCAACAACTATTATTATTGTTACTATTATTAGTATTATTATCAATTATTATTACTAAATTACCATCTTCATCAGGAGGTAAAGTTTCTTCAAAATCATCCTTCTCTGTTTCTTCTTCATCATCAGATACATTAAACTTATTTTTCCTTTTCAATTTCGACTGAAAATCCAAAACAAAAACATTAATAAATAAAAAAACGCCAACTTTTCAACAAAATTAAAAAATTTCAAAGTTTAAACGGACCAATCGTTCTTTTTGCTGACGTAAAATCGCCTTCTCATAATCTTGAAGAGATTC
The DNA here is from genome assembly GCA_024447665.1 of Juncus inflexus. Lineage (NCBI taxonomy): Eukaryota > Viridiplantae > Streptophyta > Magnoliopsida > Poales > Juncaceae > Juncus > Juncus inflexus. Next base: position 4,055,289 of record JAJHPC010000010.1, read on the forward strand.
ATCATGCTCTCCAATTCTCTTGTCATTAAATACAGTCGATTTGCTGCTCTGTTCATACTCCTTCTGCAGAGTCTTCTCCCTCTGTAGCAAAACCAAAACAAATTCATCCAAAAAACAGTTACTAAATCAGATTTTACACCAATAATCAGATTACCAGTAACACTCAAAACTCAACCGAAGCTTAATTTCACGTCAAACAGTGAAATTAAAACACCCGAACAAAACAACCAATCCCAATTTATCAAAACTCGCTATATTGTACAGATTCAAACGAAAGCTCGAACCTTTTCAACGGCGAGAGAGCGTGATAATCCAATACGTCTCTCCTCGCCTTTCCTCTTCTTGCCCAAGACGTCGAATTTGCGGCGGGACCAGATGGTGGCGAACGGGTTCTCTCGCTGCTCCGCCTTGAGCGGGGCGGAGCGGGCTCTGAGGAGAGTCTTCATCCTCTTGCTGCTCTTCTTCTTCTTCGTGTTGTTGCTGGGGTTGTGGGATGGATTGCTGCTCGGTTCTGCTCTGGTTCTCGCCATTGGAGAAGGATTGAGGTTTAGCAAAACCCTTCTTCAGAGAAAGACGGCGCGGCTCAGTAAAAGTGTAAAACCCTTGTGGAGAACTCTTTATTTATTTTTACTTTTTTTTTTTGAAGATATTTAAAGCAATAAAAATATTTACAAAATATACATTCTAAACTTTATCATATTTGTTAAACAGGCCTTTTACATCTCGGCCCATTTTTATGACCTCTGCAAATTTAATCTTACAAAAAAATATCAACTGTTTTTTAAGCAGGCCTACAAAGAAAAATGAGATGTATTAAAAAAAATAAAGCAGAGAGTCTTCTAGCGCTGATTCCACCATAAACTATAGTTGAGAACTATAGTTCTCTTTCTCTGTCTTGCATAAACTAATAAACTAATACTTATTGATTAATTATTCATATAATCAATACGATTTACAAAGTGATATGGAAAAAAAATTAAGGGACCTGATACGCCTCACGGATTTATTTGTTACTCGGTATCGCCGAAATTTCATAAAGATATAACAGAATTATAAAAAGGTATATTGATATATAAAAAAAATAGATGGATAAATAAAAAGATATATCGATATATAAAATATATTCTTTTTAATTAGTTGTATACAAAGTCATAATAGATAACTGAAAATAATATACAAATATAATATGGTGATATTTAAGCAGGTGATTTAAAAAAAAAAAATTCTTGAAAGGACCTGATGCGTATATTTTCCCTTAAATCCACTTTTTATTTTCTACCTAATTTGAGCATTTTCATTGTGCCCTTATCGTAAGTTCATAATACATTGACTATTTCAGCAGGTATAGGAAAATGTTAATTACTATTTATTATTAATTTTTCATCATTATTATTTATGCATAGTTTTTTATGTGTCTTTGTTTTGTAATTATTTTTGCGTAGTCTTAAAACAATCACAATACGTTATATTAATAATGTGAGTATTGAATTGTTGTCATTCATAGTGTTTATATTGTTGTCATTCATAGTGTTCATATTAAGACCGTTTCCATCAAATTTATCAATTTTGAAAACTTCAAGTATTGATACAACTATAAGAGGAGAGGCAGATTTACCTATCAAAATTAACCTTATTATTATCTCGTTATTTATCGGTACTCTTTGAGCATTCGCAATGAGTGATATCACCACAATTGTTTTAGCATTGTGAAGTGCGAGAACTCACAAATAATAAGGGAACTTGACTATATAATACATGTATTTCAAAAAATGTGTCCACTAAATTATTACAACCATATACTATATTTTCAAAATCTTGAGACCAACATGGCCTCTCGATCTCTATTTAGATCTAACTGCTCTAAATATTATTGTAACCATTGATTTTATAAGGATATTATTTTCGTACTACTATTTGTATATCAATAATTTTAACTACTTATGAGCAGACCCAACACATCATTGTTCGCGCATCATTCTGGTGATTCTCAACGCATAACATAAGATTTTAATCCGACGTTTGATCATGTATTTATGTTGTTTTGTTCGTGAGAACATAAGTGGGGGATATTTATATTTGTTACATGAAGGGAGATTTAAATAAGGTCAGGGACGGAACTTAATAGGGACTGGAAGGGGTCATGGCCCCCCCAAGATTTTGATGGGGTAGTATATATTAGTAGTGCTTTAGTAGAATTTTTTTTTAAATACATGTATTTCTATGTATTTTGCCCCCCCAAATATTTTTACAGTGTTAATCAGTAGGGAGAAATTTTTTCGGCCCCCACAGTAAATTTAGTCAAGCTCTCTGCTTGAATAAGGTATTACAATTATCTACATACTTGGAGAGTTTAATGAACACGTTACATGCTTATTAAAAAATGAACTTGTTAAATTGTTATTATGTTCAACCATTTTAAATTAGCCTTCATTTTTTTTATTTAGTCAAATATTATGTTTTTTTTCTTAAAATACATATATATATATATATATATATATATATATATATATATATATATATATATATATATATATATATATATATATTTGTTTGAATTTTATATATTTTAATATCCAAATTAATACATCATGGACTAATTTCTCTATATTTTAGGGTTAATTAACCGGGTCATATTCCCATTTCAGGGCAGGCAATCTCCCACATATCGATCGGAAAGTGAGAAGAATGACAATCACCGAATCTACTACGAATCAACTTCTATTTAGTAGTTTGGATGGGCGAGGAAATAGACTAACCTCTAAGTTTGCGTTTATTCTTTTTCATTTATTAATTTCTTATTTTTATTTGAATTTCTATTTTTTTCTCTCTACAAAAAATTATTTGTAATCACGGCTTGTAATACTTCGTTGATCAATATACGAGGACGTAGAACTTAGAACGTACTCATGTTAATAAAAAAAAAGTCTGCCTTTACATATTTCAGGTTGTAGTTGGCCGGAACCTTGATGAACATCTTCTTCTAGTGTAAATTCACTAAATTATCATCATTATTATTTTATTATTACTTTATTATTATTATTATTATTATTATGATTATTATTATTATAAACATGACATGTATCATTGTATGTCACAGGTTCAACGTAGATTCCGTAGAATATGCCAAATTATTTAACACTTGCAACATTTGGAGTGGAGTAGGAGATATTCCTTGTATATCCATATAAAACCTATATATACATATTCCCACTCCACAAAATAATAATAATAATATCCTCAATTTATTCAAAAATAAGAATAATATCAAATTATTTTCTGTCCATTAAAATTAAAATTACTATTTTCAAACCTAAGAAAATATTTAACTCGTCTGCTGCCCTCTCAACAATTTCAATTTAATCTCTATAAACTTATAACTACCAATCTTTTCATACATAACATAATTAAAATTAAAACATGAGAAATAAATATTTAACTTTCTTTTCAATATTATCAGCAAAGTCCTTTATTAATTATTCTCCAAAACACAAGGTCTGTGTAGCAAAATTCCCCTTCTATTTCTTTCACTCTTCCAGCTGCAATGGTCAGTGAGAACTGAAGAAGAAGAAGAAGAAGAAGAAGAGACAGAGAGACAACAATGGGCGACCGAGGTAAGCAATTTCTCCATTAATGGAGCTTCATTTCTATCCTTTCTTCCAATTATCATAGCTTCATCTATCTCTCTGTTGTGTTGAATTCCAGGTGCGCTTGAGGAGATGCTCGCAGTGGCAGTGGAGGCAGCAAAGCTCGCCGGCGATGTGAGAATTTCATTTCCCACCCTTTCTCTTTTTCTTCCGCCCAAAATCAAATTTTTGTTCTCAATTGATCTCAAAGATCATTACTTTGTACTATCTCCACTCATTTGTTTTATCAATTTTGTTTCTATTTCATGACAGATTATCCACAAAGGATTCTATCGCACAAAGCATGTGGAGCACAAGGGCTTGGTACTTAATCTTAATCAACCATTTTTTTTTGTTGTTTGTAATTTATCAGCCAAACATGAATTAAAATTGCAAAATTAATCTCTGTTTTTAATGAAATTCAGGTGGATTTAGTGACTGAAACTGACAAAGCATGTGAGGATCTAATCTTCAGTCATCTTAAGAAACATTACCCTACTCACAAGGTGATTTTTTTATAAAAAAAATTTATTCAATTCCCCCCTTTATGATTAGTACTACAAAATATAGAAAACAACTTCATTAATAAAATATTGTTTATATAATTTCAGTTAATTGGTGAAGAAACGTCATCTGTTTTTGGTACTGATGAACTAACAGACCTACCCACTTGGATTATCGATCCGCTTGATGGAACCACCAATTTTGTACATGGGTAATTAATTAATTATTTAATTAATTTTGTTTATATATTTATATATTATTTATTTATGCAGATTTCCATTTGTTTGTGTATCCATTGGATTAACAATCAACAAAATTCCTACAATTGGTGTTGTCTACAATCCGATTCTTGATGAGGTTTGTTAATTAATTTGATTTTTTATTTTGTATATTATATATTGAATTAATTTTGTTCAATTTTAAATATTTTGTATTGTTTTTATTTGAAGCTCTTTACTGGTGTTCGTGGAAATGGCGCGTTTCTTAATGGATCTCCTATTAAAGGTAATAAAAATAAAATGATGGTTTCAAATTAGTCTATCGATTGAACAAACTATCTATTAGGGTTTTGAAATTATTCTGATTTATTAAAATGGTTACTAATTTAAATATTATATTTTTAGCTTCATCTCAAGACCAGCTCGTAAAAGCGCTTCTTGTAACAGAGGTACGTTTAATTTGTTTAAATTATTTTTAAACCATCCAATTAATAATTAATTGCTCATTAAACACATGCTAATATTTGCTTATATCATGCATGCACATTCTTATCATATTACATATTTATCTGTCCCTAATTAAATTAATTAATTACAATATTATGAGATATAAGTTCATTAATATGACATTTGCTAATAGTATGCATGCCCCTTCTTATAATATTATACGCTTATTGGTCCCTAATTAAATCAATTAAATTCAATTTCAAAATTATGAGATATGAATTTAATTATTTAAGAGTATGCATGCACCTTCTTATAATATTATACGCTTATCGGTCCCTAATTAAATCAATTAATTTCAAAATTATGAGATATGAATTTCATTATTTAAGGCTGGAACGGCAAGAGATACAAAAACAGTCAATGAAACTACCGACAGAATCAACAAGTTACTCTTAAAGGTATCATTTTTCTCTTTTACTTTTTTGGCTTACCACTTCAATTATATTCCTTTAACACATTTTTGCAGGTGAGATCTGTGAGAATGTGCGGCTCTTTGGCGATGAATATGTGTGGCATTGCGTGTGGCAGACTCGATCTTTGTTATGAGATTGGTTTTGGTGGTCCTTGGTCTCTCTCTCTCTCTCTCTCTCTCTCTCTCTCTCTCTTCTCTCTCTCTCTCTCTCTCTCTCTCTACAATTCTCTCTTTCTCTCTCTAAACAACTTTGAACTGATTTAGGGATATTGCGGCTGGTGTTGTGATTGTTCAAGAAGCTGGCGGTCTTGTATTTGATCCGTCAGTCTCTCTCTCTCTCTCTCTCTCTCTCTCTCTCTCTCTCTCTAAAGAATAATAATATTATTATTATTATTAATATTTTTTGTGTAGGGATGGCGGACAGCTGGACTTAATGGCGAGACGCATGGCGGCATCGAACGGATGTTTGAAGGACGATTTTGTTGCGGCACTTGAAGAACCGGCGCGAAGTGAAACAAGCTGAATTTTTACATGATTTTTATTATTTATGCATTTTTAATAATAATTTAAGCGAGATTTGATTGATATTGTTTGTCTGTTTTTGATAAGGTGGTAATAGTTTGAGATAAAATTGTTTTAACTTTGGAAATACAATAAGAACAAAGAAATGAGAACAAGTCAATTTCTTGATAATAAATAATAGTTTAAGTTATTCATGTCTTGCTCGTTTCTTGCATGAGTTATATAGGACTAGGAACATTTCTTCTAGTATAGATATTTAATTAGAAATTAATGTAGGAACATCCCTCCTAGTATAGACACTTAATTAAAATATTGACCCAAAACATAAATTACCTACAAAATGTAACAAGCTCTTAGAAAACCACCGAAGAATTTTTTTTGGAATAACAAAAATATTAAGTAACTTTGGAAATACTAAAAAATTAAATATATTTTAGAGAAACAGTAAGACTGAACCAATTTAATTAGTTCATATTCATTGGTCTTGACCACTATATCATTTTTAGATGCTATTTAATAATGATGCTGGTATTTAACATACTGCCATTGATTGTCATGATATTTTCAACTTTTTGTGAATATTAAAAAATTTCTATATTTTTAGATTCTTTTTAAGTCTCTAGAAAGTGAATTAAATACGTTTATCTATCTAGAGAGTTTGATTTTATTTTTTATCAATTCTTTTTTGTTGATTAAAGTACCTGTACTCCTGATTATTTTTATACTTTAATTTTGCACCAACAAGAATAAAGCACATATTACAATTCAAAAAAGAAAAGAAAAGAATAAAGCACAAAGAGGGGAACATATGTTTGGTGCACATAGTAGGTTGTCATTTTCTTACTCATCCTCTTCTTATCCCCTCCATTACTAACAAACCAAATTCTCTTGTTTCAAAAATACTATTTTTATGTTCAATATGAGGTTTCTGATTAACAAATCTAATCTTCTCATAATTAAATATATGAGATTTTTCATTAATACTCTTGTTTCAAAATATTCATTTTGGTTTTCATCATGAAGAGTTAAAATGAGAAATCAGAAAAGGGCATTAAAGAATATGAAAATACAAAATAAACTGGAAATATCCACTGCTTTTAACACTGATGAGAATAAAGAAAGTTAGAACAGTGTAATGTACTAACCAGAAGATAATGCACTAAACAAATGGAAATTTAAATTAAGAAATCAAAGAGTAAAAGTAAAGGGATCTTTATTCAATCCTAAGATTCTAATTAATTTAGCAATTCTCTCTCTTACAACCGGGACCCACTTTTTTTTGCTTTAATCAATTTCTTACCTTTTAATTGAAATCTGATGAAATTAAATTTAGCAGGTCCGATTGAATTTTGAAAAATTTATGATTTGGGAATTAAATTATGTATTCACTGTATCTTGTCAATTGATTATTTTTATTCCTCTTCTTGTTGTTTCTTCTTCCGCCTAATTTGTACTTTTATTCTCTTGCGAAACTTCTCCTGCAGAGTCTTTTGGGTAATCATCGAATTCGTGGTCTTTTGATTTTGGGTTTTATTAATTTTGAATTCTTCTTCTTCTTCGTTTAGTAAAGCTGTGAGCTTTATTACTTTTTGAAGGCGCACTAAGATAGTACTGAGCTTCGCTTTGATTTACTCAGTGTATTTTTTTTTCTTCATTTTCTTCATTTTTGAATGAATTAGCAAGTACCATGATTCTGATTTCCCTTCAGAACTGTACTAATTTGCAGAAACCATAGTTACGATTACTCAACAGTGTTTAAAAGAGACAATTCGTTTCCTAATATCCAAAATTTTCTTTGATCATTCCTTTCGATTGAACAGCTCGCTCTTAAATCAAAACAAGTCAAATTAAGCAACTTTTCAGGGTGTTAATTGCATAAATGGGCTCAGCATTGGGCTGCTTTCGCGGCGAAAATTCTGACGAAGAATTGCGGAGTAGCAATTGCTCTTTCTGCTTGCAATGGTCAATCGGACCTTTTATTAATATGGTAATTAAGCTCTCAATTGTATAAAATTTGTATGTTATAAAATCGCAGGGCTCTGAATTGAAATTCCTCTATTCTTAATTCGATTTGTTATTTAGTTTAGGACTGAATAATATGGATTGTACTGATTTTGTTCTTTGAATATTATTTGAGTTGTTTAAGTCGTTTTTTTCCTCTTTATCAGTACAATTTTCTTTGAATTTGGCAGAGTTAAGTCTTGGATTAGTACATTTTGTAGGGAAATTTTCACAAAGACCATGCATTATGCCTAAATTGAAAAAAATCTGAATTGTTGGAAATTGCAAAAAAAAATCCCTCTTTTCTTCAAATTAACTTAACATGTATGTAGGGTCTTTTGTGCAAATTTCCCTACCAAAAAAAAAAAATAACTCGGCAGTATTCAAACTGGATCGCTGCTCTTTATTATTATTATTTATTTATTTTGCAGTATGAATATGATACAATGTTTCAAAGAGGGCCTTTATAATCATAAAACTTAATCACGACAATTTTTATTTGAATTTAATTTAAGTATCTCCTATAATTTATAACAACATTTGTAGAAAAAAAGAGAAGAAACGCCAAACAAAGCAAAAAATAGAAAAAAACCTAAATTTCCATGTTTTATTTCATTTATTTAATTTTTATTTATTTTCACAGTATGATAATATGTTTCAAAGAACACAAACGCGCATTTCCCCCTCCTCTCTGAGAATCTTCGTACCGGCCCCAAACCCTAATTCTTTATAAGAGCCAGCTGACGACGCTGAGCTGGACACGTGCTCGCACGGACAGCTGGCGCTCTCTCGCGTCGCCAGCTGGCTCTTATAAAGATTTCGGTGGGGACTGGTACGTGTCCAGCTGAGTGTAAGCAGAATTAGGGTTTGGGGCCGGTACGGTGATTCTCAGAGGGGAAAGCATACATCAACCCTTTATCATCCTTAGTGATAAAAGAGTATTTAATTATAGTATCTGCATTCCAAATTCTCCAAAATGGAGGGGCTTTTTTGCAATTTTCAATAAAGTAGGTTTTTTTTTTGCAAATTTCCCTAGCAAAAAAAAGAAATATAATTCGGCACTCAAAATGTATCAATATATTTCATTTATTTATTTATTTAATTTTTTTTACTCATTTATATATTTGTTTATTTTATTTATTTATTTGTTTGCTTATTTATTTCTTTATTTTCACAGTATGACACAGTGTTTCAAAGAAACCAAACACGTATCGCCCCTCTAAGAATCACCGTACCGGCCCCAAACCCTAATTCTTCTGACGCTGAGCTGGACACTTACATTTCCCCACCGAGACCGTTAGCTTACGACGACCCGCGTTGCTCGCACGGACAGCTGGCGCTCTCTCGTGCTGCCAGCAAGGCGGCCTCGCCAGCTGGTGGGAATCAGGATTTTGGAGGGGATTTTGCAGAGGGGAAAAAGGGAGAGAGTTGGTACAGAACGGAATTCGAGGAGAAGAATTTTGGAGATTGTGATGATGATTATTCTTCTGAAGATGAAGAGAATGATTGCCCTATTTGTCTTGAAGGTTATTTCTAACATTTTTTAATTTTATTATTTTGAATTTTTTGCATTTTATTATTATTGTTATTATTATTATTATTATTATTATTATTATTATTATTATTATTATTATTGATATATTTTTTCATTTTAATTTTTCTTTAATTTTTATTATTATTCTTTTACTATTTTTTTTTAAGGAAGTTAATAATTTTAATATTTAAAACTCGGTTTTTGTAAATATTAAGAATGATTTGATTTTCGACTTGTTTCTCTAACCAACCTAGTTCAGAGTTTCAAATCCTGTACAAGACAAAAAAAGGGGATTTAAACAACGAAATTTAATGTTTGGTTGGTTTTTCTAATTAAACTCTTATTTACTTACTATTTTTTTGGATTAATTGTTTTGATAGAATATACGGAAGAAAATCCAAAAATGGAATTGCAATGCAACCATGATTTTCATTTGAGTTGTATTTATGAATGGATGGAGCGAAGCGAAGCTTGTCCTGTTTGTGGCAAGGTAATTTATTTATAATCAAATTTAGGGTTTAGGGTTTTATTCAGATTAGTATTCGTTTCGTCATAATTTGATTCGCGTTTTGCGTTGAGTTTTTCAAGTTTTATCATGGTTAAATTAAGAAGAATATAAGTACATATTTGGTTTAGCTAATTTAGAAGAAAGTTTGGGTCTTTTTTGTTATTTTCAATTAAAGTACATATTTGGTTTGCGAAAAAGTTTCTTTTCTCTGTTATTCTAATATATCTTTTTTTTATGATAGGTAATGCTATTTGATGAAATTGCATAGTGAAAATGGCAAGTTTTATAGCTGAAATTGTGTATATACTTTGGGGAAAATCAGCTTTAATCAATAGATTTATTTATCTGCTATAGATTTCTAATTCTTTATATTTAGTATAGAATTTTGTTCTTTTTTTGTTTTAGTTTTGGGATGTAAGTTCTTTTGGGCATGTTGTGTATTATTATTACTTGTGAAAGAATTCGTGCAAGTCATGTTAGCTTAATTTTATTGTATTGAAATAACTATTTATAAGAAGATTTCATAATTTCTGTCGAGAATCAAGATTGATCCTTTCGTTTTATTTGCACTCCTTTCAGTTTATATTATTTAAATTATATATTCACAACCATACCATTGGCCCATACCTTATCATTTCTGACAAACTTAAATTGTCATCTGTGAAATGATATATAAAATTTTGTCCGCATTAAACTAAACTATACAAGTGGGTCTAAAGTCTAAACCGAACAAGTGTGTCTAAACTAAGTTATCTTGTCTTGATGAAAAGCTTTTTTTATTTGTTTTTTTTTTCTGAATTTTCTAGTCATGTAAAATAAAGATAGAAATCAGAAATGCATTCCTACAATGAATGCAATAATGTTCGTTCATTTCTTCTTCCATATTGAATATGCACAAAGCACTAAAAATTGCTTCAAAAAGAAGTGTACTAATATTGCACAAGTTTTCTTAATCATGCTTTACATTAATTATCTTTTGATTATATGACATCATTTCGCTATATAAAAATGACAGTTCCTGTCACTTCCCACCTAATTATTGTCCCTTTTTTCTCCTAAAATTCTTTAAATAGCACTAACTCAAGTATTAAGTCTATGAAATCGGTCAATTAAAAATTGTCAATTTGGTTAGTGAACTCCTTTAATGTTTTTTTATTACTTGCTTGAGGAGTGAACTCCTTTAAATAATTTAAAAATAAATTTTGATATATTGAAGTAGGTTTGAAGACCTACGGGCTACATTGAAGCTAAATAAATTTTAAGATTTAATCATTTTAAACCAATGCAACCTGTAAGAGTTATGCAATTAACAACATAATTTAGTAGTTGAATATCTTGATTGAAATACTAAATATTATGAGTTCAAATTCCATATGTATCAATTACAACTAAATATTATTTTCATTAGATGAAACTAAAAATAAGAGTTTAACACATTAGGTGGAGTTCGACAAAAATTGGAATAACGGAAGAATGAATGGAAGATTGTCTCATTTATTTTATTTCAAGAATGTTCGGCACAATAAATGAGTGAAAAAGTGGAATAAACAATTAATACAATATTTATTTAATTTGGAAAGAGGAAAGAGAAAAAAAAAAAATCTTCTTATTCCATCTCTTTTTCACTCTTCCACCCTCCATGGAATAAATTTAAATCACTCTTCTATTCTTTTATTCTAACTTCTCCCATTTTTATTCGGCGAAATAAGTAAATTTTTTCATCTTTTTTAACTCTTCCACTTTTATTCCATGTCACCGAACGATATTTTTTAATTCTTCCACTTTTATTCCATGTCACCGAACGATATTTTTTAACTCTTCCACTTTCATTCCATGTCACCGAACGATATTTTTTAACTCTTCCACTTTTATTCCATGTCACCGAACGGGATATGAGTTTGTTGCATGGATTGGTTATTCCGGCATGGAAGTTTCTTTAAAAATGAAAGGGTGTCTTTGCAAGTAACACATAATGCTGGGGATAGTTTTGCTAATTTCTCTAAAAAACAATGGCCTGAAAAGTAATACTGATTGTCAGCATTATGGTCTCTTTTCTTTTTTGAAGCGGTTATAATATAAATCAGACACTCTCTCAGTCTCACATGTGAATGCCAAGCTAGTTATAGAGGAAAGAGAGAGAGATGGGGTGGGCTATCGCTCTGCACGGCGGCGCCGGAGATATCAGCCGGGATATCCCGCCGGAGAAGAGGCTTCCTCGTGAGGTGACGCTCCGCCGCTGTGTTGATTTGGGCGTCGCTCTGCTCAAAGCTGGTCGCTCTGCCCTTGATGTTGCTGAGCTTGTCGTAAGCTTTTCACAACTTCTTTTTCCCTCTTTTATTATATCTAATTCTTAAGCTGATGCGTTTTTACTAAGTTAGTTCATAGGACTAGAAATTCACACCATTGCGATGTCTTATTGTTGCCAAAGATTGCATATTTCAACACCATTCCATTTTTCTTGAATTTCTGGTACATACATACATCTATCCATTCGAGCTTTTTTGTTCAATTCCTTTGAGACTCGTTTGATGCTTTTTTGAAGACACGAGAGTTGGAGAACTGCCCGCATTTCAACGCGGGCAAGGGTTCGGTTCTGACGACGAACGGTACGGTCGAGATGGAAGCTTGCATAATGGACGGTACGACCAAGAAATGCGGAGCCGTTTCCGGCCTGACGACGGTTCTCAATCCGATTTCACTCGCGAGACTTGTCATGGAAAAAACACCGCATATTTATCTCGCTTTTGACGGTGCAGAAGCTTTCGCGAAAGAACATGTATGTTAATAGATTCATGATTGTAATGTACATTATTATTTATCTTCTTTTGAAATTTGGTCGTAGAGTAATGTATTTTGTTTATATTTATTTTTGGTTTTTTAGGGTGTGGAAACCAGAGAGAAGAGTTATTTCATAACCGAGCAAAATATTGAGAGACTGCAACAAGCCAAGGAAGCGAACCGAGTGCAGGTAATTGAGTTAATTGAATGGTCAGATCGAATTAGAGTTTCATGTCAATTAGGTTTAGTCTGTAAAAATGTTACATGACAATAAAACATGATAATAGCATGACAACATCTACAATGCAGATATTATTTTCTTACTTAGTTGTAATATTTGTTCTATAAAATATATCATTATTTACTGTCATGTCATGTAGCATTTTTGTTTGGTATATATGGGGTTCATTGAGAGAAAAAGAAATTAAAAAAATAAAAATCTAACTCATACAAATCAACATGTATTTTTAGATCGATTACACTCCTCCCATAAATCAAGCACAAGATAATAGTCAACTTGGGACGGTCGGTTGCGTCGCGATAGACTCTCACGGCCAATTAGCAACCGCCACCTCAACAGGCGGTTTGGTCAACAAAATGGTAGGCCGAATCGGCGACACTCCAATAATCGGTGCAGGAACCTACGCGAATTCCCTCTGCGCTGTTTCTGCTACCGGAAAAGGCGAATCGATCATGCGAGCTACCGTTTCGCGTGATGTGGCGGCATTAATGGAGTACAAAGGGCTTAGTTTGAAGGATGCGTCAGAGTTTGTTATTAAGAATGCGCAAAAAGGTAATGTGGGTTTGGTTGCGGTGAGTGATAAGGGTGAGGTGGCAATGGAGTTTAATACGACTGGGATGTTTAGGGCTTGCGCGACGGAAAGTGGGCGGTTTGAGGTTGCGATTTGGTGATTTTTGAAGTGAAATGTTCTGTTTTGTGATTGTTGGTTTTAGTTGAATAAAGTATTTTGATGCGATTGGCTTTGATTTTGTAATTTTATTTGACTGAATATTTGTCTGATTAGATGAACTTTTAAATTGAATAATATCAAAGGATAAATGAACGAACTCGAGCGTTGCGATCGCATAAATGAAGAATTAAAATTTAAATAATCTCTTCTATATATTTTCCAGAAAGAAACAAAAAAAGACTGAACAAGCAAAACACGAAGATCCGAAAACTGAAAATAAACAATAACTTCATTGGGATATCTCGACAAGTTGCTGAATGTATCGTTGTACCGGTACTGTAAAAAAGAAATTACCGTACCGGTACCTTGATCCAACCATTGGCAAAACCGATAGCAAGAATGATAAATGGAACCGACATTCCAAATATGATTATGTATGGTAATGGAGTCATCATCGGATTCTCTCCTTTTCTCTCTCCTGCTGTTTGCCAGAACCTGAATCGGTCACAAGATTTAATTAATTAATTAATTAATTAATTATTATGTACCAATGTTTATTTTGGTGATATTTGCATTTGGAAAATACAAAAAAAAAATTGGAGATTGTGAGAAGGAAAAAATACAAAAATAAATAAATGAAGAGCAATATACTGTTCAGGTTCTTCTTCTCTGGTGATGAATTTCTTCTTGTCTTGTTTCAGCTCATTATCTCCCCCACCTGTATTTAAAAACCATAGAATTTAATTAATTAAATCAAATTGATGATTTTAGTATATGGAAAATTCGGCCTAAAATAATCAATCTTACCAAATTGCGCCATTATTTTAGTTCTTTTGCTGGTTTTGGGAACTCTGTGTTGCTGAATGGAGATGAAAAGAGGAGGTAATGATGATTTGGGCTGAAGACTCAAACAGCTGCCATTGGCGAGTTGAGAAGAAAGACCAGTGCAAGCCATTTTTTCTTTCTATTAAATTTCTCTTGAGTCCTTTGTACTTTTTTGTTGGCAAATTCTGGGAGTTGAAGTGAATAGTGACGAATGGATTTGGATAAGAGTCATTCTTGGTCTTGCTGGCGAAATTAGAGTCTCACACTAGACTTGTCTCTTCTCAAATTCCAAATACTCGTATTGTACTTGCCATACAATACATATATGCATTATGCACCACTTTTTTTTTAATCTTTTTGTGGTTAAAAGATTCAAAAAGATAACTAAAAAGTTTCCTATGATATGTACTTGTGGATGTGCACCGGAGTAGTAGTTGAAGCAAAAATAAAATTATTTTAATCAAAAGGTAAAAATTCCAAAAAAATCTAGAGTTTTGAATTAGTAATGCTTAGATTCTTAAAATATAAAAAGGGAAAATAATTTGGTATGAGTTACATAATTATTATAGATCCAACTATGTAAAAAAAAAGTTATTAGTGGATATAAATTTGACACTCAGCTTGAGTCATTTTGTAAGGAAATAAAAGTGATTTCAATTGAAAGTAAAATTCATCTCAATCTGACACTGACCGGAATAATCAATTAATGACCATGTATTATTGTGTAGTTAGTCTGTTATGTATGCCTCGATATCTCACCATATTATATTTCCTTTTTGGTAATGCTATTTAGGAAATATTAAGAGAAGGAAATAAATATTTAGGAAGTATTTGGAGGATGGAAGGAGGTGGCTTATTTCCATATTTGTATCGTCAGTTTAGGTTATTTTCATATTGTATTTTTAATTTAGGCAGTTTATATTTTGGTAATTAGTCATGGCTCTCTCCTATATAAAGAGCCATTTAGCTATTGTAATAGCATCCCAATTCTTACAATGTAGTCTTTCAATTGAATAAACGATTTTTCTCTTCTTCTCTAGTTATTTCTCTCATGAGTTTTCCTTTTTCTACATCCACATTCTCCCCATTACTCTAACATAGTCGGTCTCTCAAAATTGTAAAAAAACGATAAATATTAAACCACATATCAAAATATTGCAAGAAAACTATTAACAGTAAAATAGCAAGTTATTAAAAAAATATTAACATTAAATCAAATTTCAGATTCAAGCAATGTAAAACTTTATTGACAACAAGAATAATATAGAGTCTTACAATCTTATCAAAATATAAAAATAATCATCCCTAAATCAAGTTGCAGATGCAACAAGAAAAGGAAAACCTTCACTAAATATTTCAAAAAAAGAAAAAAAGGAGGATAATCGGGATATCTAATATGGATTTTAACTAATTTTTAGTTGTCATTTTTGTTATTTTTAGAATAATTTAATTTTGTTATAATACTCAATTTGGAGCTTCACCATAATACTTCTTTGAACTAATCTGATTCACGCACCTCTCCAGGTGATCAGGCCCAGGATTAAAAAATTGATAGTGCTATAATCCTTGATATATAAAAATTAAAATAATTTTTAAATCACTTCTTGTTTTTCTAATAGATTTTCTCCAATATCTCATTACCAATATAAAGTCCAAAAGATGCACAATAAGGATACCTATGGAACTGTAATATATTTTTGAATACCATATAGGTGTAGCTCGATGTACTATTTATACCCTATTAACTATCATTAATCACACGTTTAGAGTGCAAGATCATGCAGAACCCCATGAAGCACACCTTTAGAGTGCAAGATCATTCACACACCCTTTATACTTCTCTAAATTTGAATTAAATAGAATAAGAATTAATTATAGAAATTATGCATTCAAAATCTAAATTAATCCTAAAATATGAATAAGAATATTATAAATAATTTCGGAATCAATTGTGAACAGATAGTAAAAATATAAAATAAAAATATTTCTTTATTTTCAATAACTCAGGATCTACATACAAATATTAAAAATTTGATAGTGCTAAAATCCTTGATATATAAAAAATTAAAATTATTTTTAAATAACTTCTTGTTTTTCTAATAGATTTTCTCCAATATCTCATTACCAATATAAAGTCCAAAAGATGCATAATATTATCACACGTTTAGAGTGCAAGATCATGCAGAACCCATGAAGCACACCTTTAGAGTGCAAGATCATTCACACACCCTTTATACTTCTCTAAATTTGAATTAAATAAAGTAAGAATTAATTATAGAAATTATGCATGGATTAAATATGAAGAAGAATATTATAAATAATTTCCGAATCAATTGTGAACAGATAGTAAAAAAATAAAATAAAAATATTTCTTATTTCCAATAACTCAGGATCTATTTGCATGGTTCTAATTAGATTTCTTGATATATCAATTGATGGCATGGTTGAAATGTCTAAACAACTCTCATCATGACTTAACTGTTCAGGAATTACGCCTAATTTTATTTTGACTTTGAAGTATTATTTATAGCTCCTGCTATCAATCAAACCTCTATATTCTATATTGATCTTCAGTTGTTCACTCTATAACAGTTTATATTTATTCTATATATAATATATCAGCTCAAAATTCTCACCACATAATTATGGTAATCACATAATAACTCTAATTTTCAGGAATCAAGGATCTTTTGCAAAAATATCAAGAAGCTAAAATCTAACATATATATTGAATTGATGCATCCAAACATATTATCAGAATCCAATCGTAGTTATAGCACTTAATTATAGTAATCGCACCTCTGTATATTGATGTTTATTCTCACTATATTTAGCTCCAAATCACTTACTAAATAACTACGATAATCACATAATGATTTCAGTCAAATTCAATATTCAAGGGGCTGAATCACTGAAGCTCAAAAATGCTAAGAAAAACTCAATTACCAAGAATTTCAAGCTACCATATTATCAGAATCTCAATTTGAATTTTAAAAAACAGAACAAACCAAAAAAAAGTTACAGAATCCTTATCCTGAAAATCTGATTCTATCTCTGCCAAAAAAACTTACAACTAAATTCTCTAATTATCTTATAATAAAAGGAAAGTAAAAATGCTTAGAAATTAAGGGAGAAGTTATAAAAGAAAGAACCATACCGAAAAGAATCAATGTATGGGGAAATAGTGGAAATGTCAATTCCACATGACTTGGCACGGCTGGTTAACATGTCAGGTACATGCACCCTTTTGCCCCTGATATTATCTCCTCTCCTGTACAAATTACAAACCAAAATATCAAAGAATAAAAAAGAAAACTAATGCATGAATTTGGTATGTCCAACATAAAGTGTTGCTTAATAAGTCAATTAAAGTCTCATAAATATTCGAACCTCGAATGAAGACATCAAAAGATTACTATAAGATGGATCATCATAACATGGCATAGTATAGAATGGCCTCACAGCAAGAGGATACCGTAAAAGCATGTAGAAATCGGTGTTATATCTGCCAATTGAATTTAAGAAAGAGGAATAATATTATTATATCTAATTGACACCGTTCGGCTGGAGAGTGACATCACCGGTCATCAGCCCGACGTCAGAAAACTCCTGACTCAGCTCGCGATACTTCTGATTGCTCAGGGCTTTCAGAGGTGAGGTGTAAATGACGCGTTGTTTGTCTCTGAACGACATGGCGATTGCGTATTCGGCCACGGCAGTTTTGCCGGCTGAAGTGTGGGCTGAGACCAAGACTGACTCGTTTCGCTCGAGACACGCAACAAAGATGCGCTGAAACGGGTCGAGTTCGAACGGGTAGGTTTTGGCCATGGTGCCTGTAAATACAGGGTTGGAGAGGGTTCCGTGGATCGATTCGACCTTTGAGGAGATGTACCCGTTTGGTACTGTCTCGTGATGACGACAGAAATCCTACGTGGCATGCTCTACAGAGGATCAGAGGTGATAAAAGAGGTGGCCTGGGTCATATTTGACGAAATTCACTACATGAAGGACAGAGAAAGAGGGGTAGTTTGGGAAGAGAGTATAGTTTGTTAGGAACCGAGACGCAACAGCAAACACAGAAAGCAAGACACATGAACAAAAATATATTTTTTACGTGGAAACCCTAAAGGGTAAAAACCACGGCCGCCGGCATTCAAACACTCTCTTAATACTTGGAGGAAAGAGAAATACAATACAATTGTTTGTGGTTGTTGGAATGAATAAAACTCTACCCCTACCCCTCTATTTATAGGATAGTCATACCTAATATAAGGAAATAACCCAAGAAATTACTGCCCCAATTAACACCTAATACATGGAAATACAAATATAAGGAAATAAATATATTTCCAATTCCAATTGTCACTTATGGAAATAAGTCATGGAGAGCAAATATGGAGAACTTTCTTATCTCCTGCCGGGTTTCCTTTTTTACGGTATCCAGAGTTTTCCTGAAGTCTCCACACAAAACAATCTCCCACTTGGAGACTTCATAATGACATAAATCCTTTGCATTAAATCCATTCTCCTTTCTCCTGTATCTTCCTTGAGCCCAGCGACATGCTCCCAAGGAATCACTCGACCAGCCCTGCGAGGCGGCGCACGGCCTCGGCTTGTCGATGGGGACTTCCCTTGGTCAACATATCAGCAGGGTTCTTCGTACCTTGGATCTTTTCTAATGATATGGTACCGTCTTTCACAAGTTCTCGGATATAGTGATACTTGAGCTGGATGTGCTTGGTTCTGGAATGAAATACCGGATTTTTCGCAAGACACAGGGCACTTTGACTGTCGGTGTAGAGTGCCCTACATCCTTGATCTTTTCCAATCTCTCTTAGAAAGGTCAAAAGCCATACCATCTCTTTTCCGGCTTCTGAAATTGCCACATACTCTGCTTCCGTCGTTGATAACGCCACGCATTTCTGCAATCTCGACAACCAGCTCACAGCTGTACCTCCCATTGTGAAGACATAACCGGAAGTGCTTTTCCGACTATCCACATCTCCTCCTAGATCCGCGTCTACAAATCCTTGCAAAATCGTGTCATTCCTTTTGTAGCACAACGCCATATTTGAAGTGCCTTTCAAATATCTCAGCAGCCACTTGATCGCCTCCCAATGCTCGATGCCGAGATTCACCATGAATCGACTCACAATTCCCACTGCATGTGCGATATCAAGTCTTGTGCACACCATGGCGTACATAAGGCTGCCCACTGCCGACGCGTATGGCACTCTTGCCATTTGTTGTTTCTCCTCCGTGGTTTTTGGTGATTGCGCCTTCGAGAGTTTGAAATGTGCGCCGAGTGGAGTACTTCTCGGCTTGGCATCATCTACTCGAAATCGCTCCAACACCTTTTTGATGTACTTCTCTTGCGACAAGGTCAGTGTCCCGCCGCTCGATCTCGAGTGATCCGCATCCCAAGAATCTGGTTTGCTGCCCCTAAATCCTTCATTTCGAATTCTCTCGACAATTCCTTCTTGAGTTTGTTGATCTCGCTCATATTTGCACCTATAATAAGCATATCATCTACATACAAAAGCAAAATAATGTATGTATCTCCATTGTTCTTGTAGTAGCAACAATGGTCAGTATCACCTCTCTGGAAACCACGATCACACATGAATTTATCAAACTTCATATACCATTGTTTGGGTGCCTGCTTTAGACCGTACAAGCTTTTCTCAAGCTTACACACTAGACCCTCCTTTCCCGGGGTCTCGAAACCTTCAGGCTGCACCATATAGATGTCCTCCTCCAAATCGCCATGGAGGAATGCCGTCTTGACATCCATCTAATCGAGGTACAAATCTTCGGCCGCTACAATACTTAACACCGTACGAATGGTTGTTAGCTTCACCACCGGCGAGAATAACTTTGTGTAGTCAACTCCTTCTTTCTGTAGGAATCCCTTTACTACTAATCTCACCTTGTACCGCTTGCTGTCAACTGGTTCATCCTTTATCCGATAAACCCACTTGTTTTGTAGCGTCTTCTTGCCATCTGGTAACCAAGTCAATACCCAAGTATTGTTCTTTCCGAGAGACTCAATCCCATCTCTTATTGCACGCTCCCACTTGACAGAATCTCCCGTCTCTACCGCCTCATGGTAGTTCTCAGATTCGTCATTTGACCTATCCTTGTAGTAGCGTGACCCGCCTTGGACCGTAGCTGGTCCCCACAAATCGCTCTGCACCAAGTCTAGCTTCCCCGTCTTGAGTTCTCGTCCGACAGTCAAAAAACTAACCCGTTTTTCCTTGCCGAGCACGCGGTTCTCACAGAAACCGATTTCTACCGATTTCACCTTGGGTAACAAACCCTTTGAAGCCAGCACTTGCAGTCCTTTGTGACTGACATTACCGAGCTGATTATGACACAATATCGGCTCGGTTGTCGCTCCCGGAACTGCTAACAAATCTCCCTTGTTTTCCGTGAGATAAAGAGTTCCTATTTTTGTACCTTTCGCTACAACCATCGCACCCTTTACAATCTTCCACAACCCGTTCCCAAACACGATTTTGTACCCCTCACTATCCATCTGCCCAATGGATATCAAGTTCTTCTTTAAACCTGGAATATATCGAACTCCCCGCAAAGTCCATCTAAATCCGTTACTTGATTTTATTTGGACATCGCCCATGCCCGATATGCATAGCGGTTTCCCATCCGCTAAGTAAATTTTTCCAAATTCTCCAGATTTAAAATTCAAAAACTTATCTTTCTGTGAGGTAGAGTGGAAGGATGCGCCTGAATCCAGAATCCATGACTCGATATGGTTGTCGATGCATAGAACTAAGGCATCGTCCGAATCCTCCTCGGTGGCGGGAATTTGCGGAACTTGTTTCCGCCCTTTTCTCCTTTGTTGGGGATTTGCAGTCCCTTTTCATGTGGCCCTTTCTACCACAGTTCCAACACTCCAACTCGCTGCGACCTCTTGACTTGGATCGTCTGTGGTTGTTGTTTCTCTGACCTCCATGACTCTGACTCTCCACATTCAAGGCTGAACTCATGGAACCCGAGGTTTCGCTCCGCTCCCTTCGCTGAATATCCTCGTTCAGGATGCGGTCTCGTACCTCCTCAAAAGTCAGATCCTCCTTGCCGCCGATAACGTCTACTGTCGTCGACCAGCTTTCCGGCAATGATGACAACAACATAAGAGCCTTCGTCTCTTCACCCAAGTTCAATTTAAACGAGTCTAACTGGTTTGAAATAACCTGAAAAGAGTTCAGATGCTCGGCCACAAATCCGTCTTCCGCCATCTTCAGATAGAAAAGACGGCGCATCAGATGCAGCTTGTTTAATGAAGACGGCTTCTCGTACGTGTTGGATAGCGCCTTCATGATTCCAAAACCCGTCATCTCCTTCGCCACGTTGAACGCCATGTTCTTGGCTAAGGACAATTGTATGTAGCTTAGCGCCTTGCGGTTCATCTTCTTCCATGCATCAGCGGTGATCCCTTCTGGCTTCGTTTCGAGTAGCGCATCTTCTAGATCTTTCTGGCAGAGCAACGCTTCTGTTTGCATCTTCCAATAGCTGAAGTCTCGCCCGTCGAACCGACCCACCGACACCTTGCTCTCGTCCATCGCTCGTCTACGTATCGCCTCCTCGTTCGCACCCAAAGGGAATTTTCTTCGAACCTTGGCTCTTGGTACCACTTGTTAGGAACCGAGACGCAACAACAAACACAGAAAGCAAGACACAAGAACAAAAAGATATTTTTTACGTGAAAACCCTAAAGAGGGTAAAAACCACGGCCGCCGGCACTCAAACTTTCTTTATACTTGGAGAAAGAGAAAATACAATACAATTGTTTGTGATTGTTGGAATGAATAAAACTCTACCCCTACCGTTCTATTTATAGGATAGACATACCTAATATAAGGAAATAACCCAAGAAATTACTGCCCCAATTAACACCTAATATATGGAAATACAAATATAAGGAAATAAATATATTTCCAATTTCAATTGTCACTTATGGAAATAAGTCATGGAGAGCAAATATGGAGAACTTTCTTATCTCCTGCCGGGTTTCCTTTTTTACGGTATCCAGAGTTTTCCTGAAGTCTCCACACAAAACATAGTTTTCCTCCCGCCCGAAATAAAGATGGTATTTCTATCGGCCACCATGTCAAACGCGACTGAATTTGCTGAATGGATATGCAATCTGCACAAACAGCCGTGTCACGTTGTGTACACGGATTTCAGACCGACTCCTTTGCAGCATTACGTGTTTCCGATGGGCGGAAACGGATTGTACTTGGTGGTCGATGAGAATGAGCAGTTCAAAGACGAGAATTTTGTGAAAGTGCAAGAGACGTTCAGCAAGCAGAAGATAAGTTCGGATGGGAATAAGAACAGCGGGCATAAGGCCA
Source organism: Juncus inflexus (assembly GCA_024447665.1). Taxonomy (NCBI): domain Eukaryota; kingdom Viridiplantae; phylum Streptophyta; class Magnoliopsida; order Poales; family Juncaceae; genus Juncus; species Juncus inflexus. The sequence goes on from JAJHPC010000010.1 coordinate 4,078,007, forward strand.
GCGCTCGTATTGCCAAGGGCGGCACCGCTTCTAACAATTCCGACACCTACAAAATCGTCAAGGTCACATATCCATTTTTCCCTTGAAATTGTTAATAACCATCATAACACCCAAATTAATTAATTAATTAATTAATTAAGAGATGATGCTATTTTGACAGATGATAATGGAGAGGCAGTTCCAGCCAGTGATAATATTCAGCTTCAGCAGGAGAGAGTGCGAGTACCACACGATGTCCATGGCCAAGCTCGATTTCAACACGCAAGAAGAAAAAGAGGCGATAGACCACGTCTTCAAAAGCGCCATCGATCTTATGTTGCCCCTTCTCCAACGAGGAATCGCGGTGCATCATTCCGGACTTTTGCCGATTATTAAGGAGCTCGTCGAGCTTCTCTTTCAGGAGGGCCTCGTCAAAGCCCTCTTTGCCACTGAAACTGTAAGAATGAATGAGGAAGTTTTGCTCTTTTTTTATTTTTACTTTGATAATTAATTAGCTGTGGATGTGCGTGTCTGAGTGGAGTTTTTTTTTGTTTGTTAATTTTGGTGTGGGTGCAGTTTGCGATGGGGTTGAACATGCCGGCAAAAACAGTGGTATTCACGTCAGTTAAGAAATGGGATGGGGATACGCATCGCTATGTCGGATCCGGGGAGTATATCCAGGTACATTAATCAATTATTTCTATTAACTTAACTAGACTAGCGTTAAGTGGATTAGGTTATGAATTATATTGTAACTGTAATAATTAACAGATGAGCGGGAGAACGGGGCGTCGTGGGAAAGACGAGAGGGGCATTTGCGTAATTATGATAGATCAGGGGATGGAGATGAGCGTGTTGAAGGAGATGGTGTTGGGGAAACCTGCACCATTGGTGAGCACGTTTAGATTGAGTTATTACACTATTTTGAACTTGATGAGCCGAGCCGAGGGTCAGTTCACCGCCGAACACGTCATCCGTAATTCCTTCCACCAGTTTCAGTATGAGAAGGTTCGTTGTTTGGTTACTTGCTTATCTCGCCGTTTTGTTTTTGTTTTTCTTTTTCTTTTCCTTTTAATTTTTATTATTGGTAAATTTGAAACATTTGTTTATTGGTTTATTTGTTTCTTTCTTTCTTTAGGCGCTACCAGAGATGGTGCACAAGATTGCTAAGTTGGAGAAAGAAGCCAACGATCTCGATTCATCTGGCGAGGTATACTCATATCACTCATTAGTGTATTCTATCATATTTGTTTCTTTCTGAATCATCGTAAGTTACCTTGCTTGTGAAAATTGTATAGGCGGATATCACGGAGTATCACAAGCTGCAACTAGACGTAGCGGAACTAGAGAAGAAGATAGTGTCGGAGATCATCCGGCCCGAAAGAGTGCTTCTATATTTGGTTCCCGGAAGACTGGTACGTTTCATTACATCATTTAACCTGCATGATAGCGTAACAACAAAAGATGGATGCTGAATAATATTCATAAAAAATGAAACAGGTGAAAGTGAGAGACGGAGGGACGGAATGGGGATGGGGCGTGGTCATCAACGTCGTTAAAAAACCCTCATCATCATCATCATCATCATCATCATCGGCGACATCATCATCTGTCGGTTACAATTACGTAGTCGACACTTTACTCCACTGTTCAACAGCAGTATTAGGTGAGAACGGATCTCGCGCGAAGCCTTCCCCTCCGAAGGCCGGAGACAAGGGCGAGATGCATGTGGTCCCCGTGCCTTTGCCTCTTCTTTATTCTATCAGCAGTATTAGGATCGCGATTCCTTCGGATCTTCGCCCGCCTGAAGCCAGGCAGAATATACTTTTTGCTGTGCAAGAGCTGGCAAATTGGTATCCGCACGGACTTCCCAAGCTTCATCCCTTGAAGGTATTCTATTCGTACTTTTTTTATTGTTTATTATTATGTTTTGGTTTTTCTTTTTGGATTTGTTAATTGATTTGGTTCTCGTCTCAGGATATGGGCATTCAAGATAAGGATGTTGTTGACTTGGTTAATCAGCTTGATCAATTTGACACTAAATTACGCAATCATCCTCTCTATAAGGTCTCTGCTTCTTACTCTCGCTTTTGCCTTTTTATTGTCTTAACTCTACCGATCCAATTACCCTCCTGAGAATTTCAAGTAATGGATTGTTTCTTTCTCTCGTGTTGTTTAGGCTGGACAGAATGAGGAGCAATTATCGTGGTACAAGAGAAAAGCCGAGCTCAATAATGAAATCCAGCAAGTCAGATCTAATATGCGCGACTCACAGGTTTGTTCTTTATTTTCTTTTCTCATCTTCTAAACACTCTCAACAAGTGCATTTTATCTTTATTACATGCATACATACATACATGCAGTCAAAAATTCCGTGACGAGCTGAAGAACCGGTCTCGCGTACTGAAAATGTTGGGTCATATTGATTCAGACGGAGTTTTGCAGTTAAAAGGGCGAGCGGCTTGTTTAATAGATACAGGTGATGAGCTGCTTGTGACAGAGCTCATGTTTAATGGTACATTTAATGATCTGGATCCTCACCAAGTGGCTGCCTTGGTCAGCTGTTTCATTCCCTGCGATAAATCTAATGAGCAGATTCGGTTGAGAGGCGAGCTTAACAAGCCTTTGCAACAGCTTCAAGATGCCGCTAGAAGAATTGCTGAGGTATTTATTAATTTGGGTTTCCTTTTGTTTTTAATTTTTTGAGTAAATGTTTATTTATTAGGTGATAGGTATTGATTGGTTTTAATTTGTATTATTGTATCCAGATACAACGTGAATGCAAGCTGGACGTAAATGTGGAGGAATATGTGGAAGCAACTTGTAAACCATACTTGATGGATGTTATTTATTGCTGGTCTAAGGTCACTTCTCTCTCCTATTTTTGTTTATACACATGATTACATTTGTTGCATGATTATTTATAAACTTGTTGGTTTTCTCTGATTAATTAATAATTATCTGGAAAGACCATCAAGAAATTAATCAAACACTGTTTCACTTTGAAATATAGGGCGCCACATTTGCGGAGGTAATTGATATGACAGATATTTTTGAAGGGAGTATTATTCGACTTGCTAGACGATTAGACGAGTTCTTGAATCAGGTAAAATCTCCTCTCTCTCATTCATTCATATATTATTTTTTTTGAAATTTTTAATACGGCATTCATTCATATATTATTGTGAAGTAACTTGAATAATTTTGTGGTGATTATGTATTTGGCAGTTGCGAGCTGCAGCAAAGGCAGTAGGGGAGGCCGAGTTGGAGAAGAAGTTTGGATTGGCAAGCGATAGCTTACGCAGAGGCATTATGTTTGCTAACTCTTTGTACTTGTGATCAATCCTTTATTTTATTTTATTTTATTTTTTCATTCTCCTTTTTGTTTTCAACAATCGCTCGCTCTATGACCATAATTTAAGTAGCTTATGTACATGTCTAGCACTAGTTCGTTCAACATTTTTTTGCTTAGAATCTCACTTTTTTTATTTTTTGTTGTTGTACTGCTTTAAATTTATTATTCTGCCTAGTGATCTTATTGTGGAACTTGAATATGAATGTCCTGAGATGTGATAATGAGGTTCAAATGTTTTTGAAATGTAGTCATATCTCAAATCGCTCTTCTGTGGATCCTTAGATTAGAGCCCTGTCTATCTATGATTGGAAGTTAAGGAAAAAAAATAGAGAAAAGGGTCATCAATCATCATGAATATTGTGTGAAAATCAGCATACTTGTTTGGCATGTTGGGTAAATTTTGTAGTCCCGTACTATTTTGGTATGTAATAATGAACGTAATATTAGTAGACCAGTCAAAATATTTGCCCATCCAATAGTATCGCCCTTTCCAGGTTGGTTCCTTCCTTTACGGCGGCTAGACGTTTCCTTCTCAGACCGACCCACAAAAAGGAGACAGAAAATAATTCAAGTAGAACGACTAAAGGAAGTAAACTACTGTTGCCATGGCTGCTATCATTCAACTTTCCTTGATCAAATTAGGAAAGGTTAAAGGAATGAATGAGATTTCTTGGCAAAAAAGTTTCAGCGTTCATTTTGGCAACCCCTCATGCCAACCCCTCATGCTATATAAAGAGTCTAGTGTAAGAGATCAATTATTAATAAATTTATTTGCTGAGTTTTGTATTTTTTTCCTATCCGACCCATCTGCTATCAATGGCGACCGAAAGAGAAAGAAGAGAGCAACCTCCGCTCGACAAAAACTATGGACACCTGCCGTTGGAAGAGGTCCAGGCCACAAAGATAACCAATAGGAAATGGACAGATGTAAGCGACCTGTGTGCTGACATGGCAGAAGAGACGGTTCTGATACGTGGGGCCGCTCAGGCAATACGGGCTGTAGGGAAAAGGATGGTTTTCTTGGTTGTGAGGCAAGGCATGTTTACGGTGCAGTGTGTGCTGTCTGTTAGTAAGACTCATTCAGATTCAGACCATATGGGTCCGATCAGTGGAGAGATGGTTAGATTTGGAGCAGGTTTGAGTAAAGAGTCATTAATTAATGTTGAGGGGGTCGTGTCTGTACCAAAGGATCCTATCAAGGGTACCACACAACAGGTCATCCCTTCATTATCATCTTTACAAATACTGAAATTGTTTTGTTTCTTTTTTTTCTGATAAGCGTAGGCTGCAATGAAAAGGTTTGAATATCAGGTTTTGTTTTGTGAATGCAGGTCGAAATTCAGGTGAAAAAATTGTATTGTGTGACTGCAGCTGTTCCAAACCTTCCAATAAACATAGAGGATGCAGCGAGAAGTGAAACCGAGTTTGAAAAGGCTGAGCTTGTAAGTCTTAACTAATTTATTCATAAATTCAAGCTCTCATTCGTCTTTGTCCTTGACTATCATTATGATGTTTTGAATTTGTAAAATGGAAAATTGCAGGCAGGAGAGCAGCTAGTTCGTGTGGGGCAGGACACACGCTTGACTTGCGTACTCCTGTTTGTTGATAAGTCCAAGTCAAAAGAAATAATATTGATGTTTTTTTTCTATGTAAATTCATCTAGAGAATTGTAATACATGTATCCACCATCTAGAAATATGGATCATGTACTTAGATAATTGTGTGAGTATAATGTTAGGGTTTAATGTGATTCATGTATGCATGAATCATGTAGCCTATAAATAGAACCCATTTTCATTTTGTAAGAGACAAGAAGAAAGAAATATATTAAGAAAAATTAAGAAAAAAAAAGTTGTTCTTCTTCCATTAAAATTGTGAGTTTGTGAGGGTAAATCCACAAATTGGTATCAGAGCCGATGGCGAATCCCGGGAGAATGTCGTTTGGGGGTATGTCACTGCCACGATTGACGAGAGTTAACTACAACAACTGGAGCATCCAGATGCGAGCATTACTCGGGGCCCAAGATGCATGGGACGTAGTCGAGAACGGCTACACCGAACCAGAGAATACCGACGATATGACAGTAAGTGAAATCAAGGCGTTGAAACAAAAGCGAATGAATGACAAGACAGCGCTATACATGCTGTTCCAAGCAGTTGACGAGTCAGATTTTGAAAAGATAGCAAGCGCGGTAACGGGTAAGGAAGCATGGGATACATTGCAAAAAGTTTTCAAGGGAACCGACCGAGTAAAGCATGGGATGCATTCAAAATCTAAATTAATCCTAAAATATGAATAAGAATATTATAAATAATTTTGGAATCAATTGTGAACAGATAGTAAATATATAAAATAAAAATACTTCTTATTTTCAATAACTCAGGATCTACATACATGATTCTAAGCAGAATTCTTGATATATCAATGGATGGCATGGTTGAAATGTCTAAACAACTCTCGTCATGATTTAATTGTTCAGGAATTACTTCTCTCATTGAACTTCTCTCATTAAACAAAAACTCATTAAGTGGCAGAGAGAAAAAGGAGAAAATCACACCACTCTTCTGAAAAACTGTAAATTTTTTCTTCAAATCCTAGACCGATGTGAAGAAGAACGTTTCTCTCTCAAGAAGAATTATTGCTTAGAATAAATCTTCGTGAAAAAGTGTTATTCCTCGCATCAATTCAAGAAGAATATTGCAACAACGTTCTTCATGTAATTGGTTAAAATTAGGCGATAACAATACCACCTACTTTCACGCAATTGCAACTCAAAGGAGACAAAATAATCTTATCTCAAAACTTAAATATAATGATATCATATATGAAGATCCTCTTCTTATAAATGAAATATGTGCCTCTTATTATAAGTCTATATTAGGACACTCTCATTCTTCTGTTGGTTTCTACAACCTCTCTCTCTTATATCCTCCTTCACCACCACTCTCTAACCTTGAATCGCTAGTAGTCCCCTTTACCGAACAAGAATTGAAAGATGTCGTCTTTTCTTTACAACGGGAAAAGGCCTCGGGCCCGGATGGTCTTCCCACCGAATTTGTTCATCAATTTTGGTACACCGTCAAAGATGATCTCGTTAGGATAGCGGAAGATTTCCACAAAAATGAACTTCAACTTTGGAGACTTAATCAAGCAACCATCTCTCTTATCCCGAAAAAAGATGATGCGATAGACATAGGAGATTTTCGTCCAATTAGTGTCATATCTCTACCCATCAAAATCCTCACTAAATTACTCGCCAATAGACTTCAACCTCACCTCGCGACGCTTATCGATAAATGCCAAACGGCATTTATTAAAAAAAGATCCATCATGGAGACCTTCTTGGCCACAAGAGAGATTCTCAACTTCTCTTCCAAATTCAAGATCCCCACCGTGATGTTGAAGATAGACTTCAAAAAAGACTTCGATAATATATATTGGGATTTCCTCATAAATCTTCTCCATACTAGAGGTCTTCCAATGAGATGGATAGAGTGGATCCGCAACCTCCTTTCCTCTTCTAGCTCGTCCATCAAAACAAATAGAGTCTCTAGTCAATATTTCTTTCACAAAAGGGGCGTTCGTCAAGGCGACCCCCTCTCCCCCCTCCTCTTTAATCTAGCCGTCGATTCACTCCAAGCCGTTATCAATAAAATTTCTCCTCTTCTAACATCGGCAGCTAGAGTGGCCCCTAAACTTCTACAATTCGCCGATGATACAATTATTTTCATTGAAGCCCATCCCCAAAATCTCAAAATCCTCTCTCACACATTACAACATTTCTCGATGATGTCCGGCCTAGAGATAAATTGGGAGAAAACTTGCTTCGTCCCAATAGCCATTCCTGAAGAATACTACGACACCATTAAAAATATTCTTAAATGTAATAGACGCTCTCTCCCGATCAAATATTTAGGCCTTCCTCTTACCATAAAAAAAACCGACGGAAGTGATGTATCTCCCTCTTCTTAAAAAGATGCAATCTAGGTTAGCTTCGTGGAAAGGGAAACTTTTAAGTTATGGGGGAAGAACAACTCTTATAAAATCGGTACTCTCTTCCTTGCCCACATACATGATGCAAGCCTTCCTCCTACCTAGTTGGTTAATCAAAGAGATGACAAAACTTATTCGTTCATTCTTTTGGAAAGGAGATCAAAAGTGTACGGGAGGTCATTGTCTAATAAATTGGAAACGAGTTTCGCTACCCAAAGACAATGGAGGGTTAGGTATCCTAAATATTAAAACACAAAACATCACTCTACTAATGCGATGGCTATGGAGACTCGATGACGCGACGATCTCTCTATGGAAAGATCTAGCTCTTTCTCTCTTTGGATGTCGGAGGAGCTAACCTTAATAAACCCATCCTACTTATCCTTCTTTATGCGTGACCTTCTGACGCTTTTGCCCATCTATACCTCTGCCACTGTAGCAAGTCCGACGGGAAGAATTTGGCGATGGGGACCATCAAATACGTATTCATCTCAACCGACGAATTCCTATCTTATAAATCCCGGAATCAAACTATGGTGGCAAAGGTCTCTCTAGAGAATTAAAGCGCCAAACAAAGTTAAAATGTTTCTTTGGTTAGCACTTCACGAGAAAATTCTTACAGCCGACAAATTGCAAAAGCGTGGTTGGCCGCACAACCCTATGTGCGAGATGTGTCGCCTCGTACCAGAGACAGCGGTTCACCTATTTTCCGACTGTGCTTATGCGGTTGGTGTATGGTTACACATCATGGCACAATGGAACATACTAGCCACTGATACACACTACTTTCAAAAATGGCGTTCGACAACTCGCCTTCTCTCCCGAACGAACCAAATTAGTTGGCATACTTCATGGGCCGCTAAATGCTGGTCGATATGGCGTGAACGTAATCGAAGAATCTTCACAAACAAGAGACGCCCCCATCGACTTCTAGTGATGGAAATTAACTCATTCTCTGACCAATGGCTTAAGCATTGCTGAGTCATCCTTCATTCATTCTTGCTACCTCTTTTCAGTTTTTTCTAGTAGTTAGGTAGTACTCTTGATAGGAGATCTCTTGTATTTTTAGTTTAAATTGTTCGCATCTAGCAAACAATATGTAACTTCTTTTATTATGTTTAATGAAAAACGCATCGAGCTAACGCTCGTAGTTTTCCTCAAAAAAAATTGTTCAGGAATTACGCCTAATTTTATTTTAGACGTTGAAATGTTATTTATAGATCCTGCTATCAATCACACCTCTATATATTCTATATTGATGTTCACTCTATAACAGTTTATATTTATTCTATATATAATATATACAGCTAAAAATTCTCATCACATAATTATGGTAATCACAGAATAACTCTAATTTTCAGGAATCAAGGATCTTTTGCAAGCTAAAATCTAACATACCTATTGAATTGATGCATCCCAACATATTATCAGAATCCAAACGTAGTCATAGCACTTAATTATATTAATCGCACCTCTGTATATTGATGTTTATTCTAAATATATTTAGCTTAAAATCACTCACTAAATAGCTGAGATAAACACATAATGATTTTAGTCAAATTCAATAGTCAAGGGGCTGAGTCGCGGAAGCTCAAAAACTCTATGAAAAACTCAATTACCAAGAATTTCAAGCTACCATATTATCAGAATCTCAATTTGAATTTTAAAAAACAAAACAAACAAAAAAAGAGTTACAGAATCCTTATCCTGAAAATCTGATTCTATCTCTGCCAAAAAACTTACACATCTCTAATTTCCTCCCACTCAACTTCAGTTTTTAACAAATTCCAGAAACCACCCACCCTTAAAAACTTCTAACCCACCGAAAACCGGGAATTGAAATCCCAGGAAATCAAAACCCGGGAATTTAAAGCCCGAAGAACCCGAGTTCGGTGGCCCGTTCCTTCTCAAAGGTTTCAAAATACTGGTAGATGATAGTAACGGCCAGTAAAATTCCTGTGCCGGATCCTATCGCGCCCATGAAGTCCGCCAGGACGGTGAGGGCGCCGATGCAGATCCCGCCGAAAGCTGCGGCCGTAGGAATGTAGCGGTTGAGTTCTTTCTGGAGGTTTGATTCGCGGTGACCTGGCATCACCATTTGTTGCTCCTGTAAGGAAATAATAATAATAATAATAAAATAATGAGAAAATAATAAATAAAATAAGGTTGTTTTGTTTCATGTGTGCATAGAACTCTTTCTTTAATATGATTTTTTTTTAAAGTGTATTTAGACTTTTTTTCTTTGTTATATTTTATGGGAAATTTGTGAAAAGCCCTACATTGTGTCCGAATTGCAATAAAAAGCCCTGCAATTGTTGGAAATTGCAAAAATAAAGAACCCTATTATTCTTAAGAATGCAATTCAGACATAATGCATGGGCTTCTTCACAAATTTCCATTCTTGATTTACGCAAGAGTGAAGATAAAGAGCAATTCAGTCTTCTTTAATGAAGAAAATGAGGCGTATTGCACTAATAATATCTCATATTTTGTAATTTATAAAATAAAAATAAAAAGATATATATTGAAATTCATGTGAATGACCTTGAGCTGTTTGGCGACGTCTCTAGCAGAGGATCCGGAAACTTCGATCCAGGTCTTGGAAAACAGAGCACAGGCAGAAAGCATGAACACGATGTAGAACAACGCGTGGAACGGGTTCGCTATCACGTCCGCCAGGCTGTCATATAGCATTTACCACTCGCATCAGAATCACTCACCACTTGGGATGAAATTATAATATGGGACAGTTTAGGGGGTTTTGTGAAAAGTTACCTTGAAGGAGCGGTGATGAAGTAGGCGAGACCGCCGACCGGCACGCTGCCGCCGGAATATTCTGATTCCTGCCATTTTCCCAAAAGATTGACGAAGAAATTCCCACTGAATTTCCTGTACAACAGCTGCAATTCCACAATCCATTACTATTAGTAAATAAATAAATCAATTTTGAGCTCGAAAAATACGCAAAATGGCCCCAAACTTTATTAAATTAATATTGTTTTACCTGAGAAATGAAGTACAAGTTCGAGACCAGCGCACTCTGCAGAATAATTGGCATATTACTGGTATAAAACAGCTTAATAGGATAAGACCCTTGCTGTCCCCTCGCGTTCTTGCTCCTCACCGGCAAAACCACCCTAAAACCCTGCACACACACCACAATCAAGAAAATCAAGACCGTGACCAACAAATGAATTTTTCAATACCACCTACTTTTTCAATTCTAACAAGTTTGAGGGGTTTTTACCTGGAAATACACCACGATCAAGAAAACAAGAACGGTGGCCAGCAGGTTGGTGACATTGGGCAGGTTCTGGCGGTAGAACGCCTCGCGAAGCGCGCGGACCTTGTCGGTGCGGGTGATGAGCAGGTGGAATAAAGCGATGATGGCGCCCTCGAATTCCGCGCCTCGGCCTGAGTTGATTGTGGTCGGGCTGAACGCCTTCCAGATTATGTTCTCACTGAGTTTGAAAAAAAAGGGGTCATTATGTGAGAAAAAAGAAGAAAAAGGGAAAGAGGAGGAGTTTGTGTTAGAAATGGGTTTTGTTTTAGTTTTCTTTTAAGAAATGGAAAATAACATGCCGAAAAGCGTGACGGTAGCTTTATGAGATGTGTATTGTAAATACTAATTCGTTAATTAGTTGTAATATTTGCAATAATAGACACTATTACGATGCAATCATGCTTTTTGGTCATGTAGCGTAACAATTTCTGTTTCTTTCAGTAGACTTTATATCTTGATGTTTAAAGATTAAGAATCTGAACAAATAAATGCTCATAAATATAACAAAAATGAACAACAGTTACCAGATGTTTGTGGCGATGAAGAGAGAGATTCCAGAACCAAGTCCATAACCTTTCTGAAGCAACTCGTCCAAACAGATCACAATTATTCCGGCGAAAAACAGCTGGAGAATAATGAGGATCGCGTTTCCGGTACCGAGCTGGCTGATCGTACCGTACATACCCGACAGGACGTAAGCCACTGCAGTACCGATCGCAATCAGAAACCCTAGCAGCTTTTGCGCACCATTCCTAACAAAATTCAAAAAAAAAAAATCAATCAGTCCTACAAAAGAATCAGACTTTTGTTAAAACCCATAGCAATTATACGCAAATCCTACTTAATTAAACGAAAAAAAAGAACAAAAGAGAGGGAAAATGAAAGATTAACACATACAAGAGAGTACGATCTTCTCTGACGCTGTTATCAACCTCAATAATCTTAGACCCAACAAGCAGCTGCATGACCATACCGGAAGTAACAATCGGGGTAATCCCCAGCTCCATGACGGTACCTCTGCTGGAGGCGAGGATAACCCGCATCCAGTAGAACGGATCCGCACCCGTAGTCGAGTGGATCCCGTACAAGGGCAGCTGAGAACACACTAAATAAATAAACAAGGCGATGATGGTGTAGATCGCCTTCTCCCTGAACGGGATCCGCCGATCCGCGCTCTGAACCTCCGGTAAGATCGCCAGAAACGGCCGCACGAGATGCAAAACGCGAAATCCGCCCGCCATGGTTGCTCCGACCTCTCAGATCTGGATTGAATCTCGATTTGTTCGATTTGAAGGAGTAAACGAAATGGATGAAGAAGGGAGGAAAGAGAGCGAGGAAGAGTGTTAATATAAGATGGAGACGACATTCTCAAGGCCACGCAGGAGGACCAATGGGAAGATGACACGCGGGCAATCGGGGGTTTCTGATTGGGTGTGAATCCCACGTGGCAGAATGTGTCCATCGAGTTTTGGCCGAGTAGTTGTTGAATTGCTATGTTATGCGGACTGGGACACGGGCATTCCCATTCCCATTCCCAATTACCAGTCTTTTAAATTCCAATTTAACTTTTATATTTTTCTATAATTTTATTTTCGATTATTTATTTATTTATTTTGTTAAAAATAATCTTTTTCTAAATCTATTTTTTTTAATATTATTTTTTTCCTTTTTTATTAATGAAACTAACTCATGAGAAGTATAACTAAAGACGATATCATATTTCTTCTTTATTTAAAAAAATAATTTTTTTTCTAATTTCTCACTCTCGTTATTTTCTTGTCATTTTCTTTATCATATTTAGTTATTTTTTATATTTTTAAAATTTTTAGATATATAATTAATAATATAATAATATATATATTAGACGTATCGTGTCCAGAAATTTTTTTGAAATTGCCATATCGTCGTGTCCGTATCGTATAGAATACGACGCGTGTATCCGTATCGGTGCAACATAGTTGAATTGTAAATGAGACTCCAAATTGTGAACAAGCCCCTAAATTATTGTTTTCTTTTTTTTTTTTACTTTTTCAAGGGAGGAATGTTTTGTAAATTAGGAAATAGGAAAATATTTCATTTTAGTGTGAGATGTGAATTCACAACATCTAATGTCTTAACAAAAATACTCAACCGTTATACCGAGGGATCACTTACAACGCCTTAAATTGTTATAGAGACTTTGAAATGTTATTTGGATATTATATGAATATAACTGATGAAGATTCATTTCGGTATTAAAATGTTTGCACAAATAAAAACTTGTCGTCTTCTACCAAAAATCTAATTTAAAAAAAATATATATTAAATGATAACAAAATTATCTAAATCCAGAAATTCTTTTTCAGATGTTGATATTTATGAATATAAATATAAGTCGATCGAATATTATCTAATATATTAAATACTTTTATTTGAAAATATGAATTAATGTCTCTTTTTTAAAAATCCTCAATATCTATCCGACCATTTGTGACGTAAATATCTCAGAATTGTTATTTTTTTCAATCCATTTCAATTTTGGTTGCTGTCAGCACTTTGTTCTCTGTATCCGAGTTCATCCGAAAAGTGGAAAAGAGGGAGATAATCACTTTTTACGATATAACGCTAATGACAATGATCATTTGCGAATATTCACTTTCACCGATGATTTCTCATCCTCAGTGAAAAATCACCTTTCCAATCATAATGAAAATGTGTCTTGAACTTTCAATATTTCGATTTATTTAACACTCACATTTAAAAAAAAAAAAACAAACCATTCATTTTCATCCTTTGCAAAAACAAAATATCGACTTGGCTAGGACATGAAAAGAAATATCGATTTGGCTTGGTCATGGAAAGAAATGTTGAAAAAACACATTTGATAGTTGTCCGCAATGATTAGGCAATACAATGTTAAAAAAGCCCATTTGAGAGTAGTCTACAATATTTCAGACAGTCAATTACTTTTAAATAACAAAACACAAAACAAAATTGCTTACATGATAACTCTTGTCATATGACACTTCCTACGACCTAATATAATCTTGTCGTAAAAAATCCATATACCTCCTCTAAGATCCAAGATAGGTCGAGATTCTGGACATTGTTCGGCAAAAACTTTTTCGCAACGATCTGTTGATTCATTTTGGTCATCTTGTCTTTCACCCTCTCTCTGATTTTCAACAAGTACGATTAACGGATTCCGCTCTATCATGTCCATGGGCGTCCTAACTTTCAATAATTCACTACAAGAATTTTCAATGCCTGCATCATAGACTAGCATAGCTACGCAGCTCTCCGCAAGAAAACTATCTCACCATGAGCCAACATCTTCAGATTGCAAATCTACAATAAGAAATAAGAAGAAAAACTGATTTTTTTTAATCATGATTCAAATTTAGAGAAGAGATTTGCGGAGTTGAAGTTACAATTGGAGGACATGGAACAGGAAATATAACCATATAAAGACATGCCTTCTATTGTGAGTGAAGAGAAAAAAGGCCCAAAAAAATAAGCTCATTACATTTTAACCAAAATATGCAAATAAAACTCTCAATATCTCTTTAACCCTATTATTGTAATAATGAGAGATTGAGGATTTTATTTGCATGTTTTAGTTAAACTGTAATGAGAAAGGATAATGAATTGAGCAAATTGAAGGAGAAAGGTACATATTTCCCAGATTCTCAGCGCCATATCCTTGTCGCGTACTCTATTATAGCAACTGAATCGATTACCTTACTGGACCGTGTAATCCACTCTGATCGACTTGGAAATTACCGTTGTTTTCCGAACTTATCGGCAGCCAACAACGGCAACTTTTTGATACATGGAGGAGATATGAGGGAAAGATAGGTCGAGTGTTCACTTTCACCTAAGATTTCTCATCTTCGGTGAAAAATCACCTTCCCAATCATAATGAAAATGTGTCTTGAACTTTCATTATTTGACTTACTTAACGCTAACATTTCAAAAAAAAAAATCAACCTATTCATTTTTATCCTTTTGGAAAAATAAAATATCAATTTGGCTAGGACATGAAAAGAAATTTCGATTTGACTAGGTCATGGAAAGAAATTATGACAAAACACATTTGAGAGTTGTCCGCAATACTTTAGACTGTCAATTACTTTTAAATAACAAAACACAAAATAAAATTGCTTACATGATAAATCGGGTATAATTTGGGATTTCATGGTAAACAAAAAGAAATATAAAAAAATTGAAGTGTCATTCCATATCTCCATAGTATTTGAAAAACCAATTATGTTATTTTAGAAATTATTTTGAGAATATATATTTTCAAGGTATTTGTTTTAAAATGTTGTGTATAATTGAAATTTTTTCATGAATAATTTGCTAGAATAACCTCCATCTTCTTATGCAAATTACAAAATAACTTATATCTTCATAAAGAGACAAATAATATATATATTATGATTTATGAGTTATGGCAGATAATTACATGTGACTAACAAGTTGTATACAAAATACAAAATATATTTATTGTTCTTTATTATGAGTTATGATTTCTCCCAAACGCTATCTCATTATCGAACTTCATCTCTCCAAGAACATAAAAATCATCATTAATATCTGGTGAGATATACCAAATACAATTAAATTTAAATTGTTTGAGATTCGATAATGTTTCCCCTAGTTTATTTCAATTTTCATTGATGTCATTATTTGGTACACCATATCCGAATTCTCTGGAACATGAAAGAAGATCACCATTATAGGGTATAGCGCCATTAAAAGTTATTACAACAATTTTTTTTGTTTTACCGACGATTGTCGCATCATCGGTGAAAATCTAGTGTTGATATTTTTCTTCTTTTTTGTTTTTAAGTCTTGCATGAGCGTAGATGATTTAATTTTATTTTAAGAAATATGAAAGCGAACAAGTCCATACATGCGTGCATTGTGCATTTGAAGTCTGTATGAACTTATGAAAGAGTGAGAACAAATAAGAATCATGTATAATAAAAATCAATAAAAAATAATAAATTACAAAACTAATAAAATAAGTAACCCATTTTTTAGAATATTAATAGTACAATTATAATTTACAACTCAATTTCAATAACTAAAAAGTCTAGCAATAAATTACTATATCTCCCCAATACAAGATTCTAAAAATTTGAATCTAAAAATAAAAGATTATTTCTACAATACTTCCTACATTCAGGGGCATATAACCAAATACAAATAACAACAAACGAAGGACCTTTTGTGAAAAATTCCCCAAATATCTATCCAAAGTCTCTGAGGCATAAATAAATCTCTTTAAATTATTATTATTATTGTTGTTGTTGTTTTTCTGTTTCAATCTATTTCAATTTTTGTCATCACTTCGTCTCTCCCTCTCACTTCGTTCGAAAAGGGGAAAGAAAGGAGAGAAGATTAATCGCGAAATTCCGCAGATTCAGCCTTCCAGCACGAGGATTTCTCAGAGTAAGATTTATCCGAGTTTTAAGCCTCGTTTTTTCTGTAATTTTTTCGTGATTTTTTGGGTTTTCTGCTGAGTTTTTTTGTGGGAATCAGTGAGAATCTTGAGCTTCTAGGGTTTCGTCAGAACTGAGATTTATGAGAGAGAAAGCTTGTTTGTTTTGTTGGTCAGTCCAATTTAGGGTTTTGGTGACCTTTTTTTGAGCTTTCAGTTCTTCTGAATTCTCGAAGTAGTTTATTTTCTTCCTCTTTTGTGAGGAATTTCTGAAGTAGTTTGGGTTTTCAAGCTTTAAGATTGGAAATTGCTGTTAATTTTGCATGATGCCACTTATTTTCACTAATCGCAGGCAATTATTACAAAATTAGGGTTTGATTAAGTTTGCATGCTGTAACTTGTTTTGAAAACCGCAAACAAAGCCGACGATTATTACAAAATTAGGGTTTGATTAAGTTTGCATGATGGCCTTTTATTTTTAAAATTGCAAACAAAGCTTACGATTATTACCAAATTAGGGTTTGTAAGCTTGGAAACCGTTACTTAATTTTGCATGATGCCTCTTTTTTTGTTAAATCGCAAGCAAAGCTGGCGGTTTCAAAACTAGGGTTTCCAAGTTTGGAACCCGTTGTTTTACAAAATCGCAAACAAATCTGACGATTATTACCAAATTAGGGTTTGTATGCTTGGAAACCGTTGCTTAATTTTGCATAATTCCTCTTTTTTTTTAAACCGCAAACAAAGCTGACGTTTACAAAATTAGGGTTTCTAACCTATGTTTCTTTTCTTACAGGTTCAGTTTGATACATGCTATCATGGCTGAGCTAGACCCAAAACCTGCCATGGAAGAAAATCAAGAAACAAACGGCTCTGCTCAACAAATTCCTGAGTCTGAAAAGAAAGAAACTGAAGGAAAAGAAGAAAATGTTGAATCAAAAGAAGAAACTGAAGAGAAAGAGGGAAATGTTGAATCAAAGGAAGAAACTGAGGGTGAAAAGAGCGTGAATGAAACGGCAACTGAAGATTTGGAGAAGAAAGAAGATGAAGAAAAAGTGAGTGAGGTTGAAAAGGAAGAAGATAAGGTTGATAAGAGTGAGAAAATGGAAACTGAGGAGCTTAAAGAGGCTGAAAATGAGTCAAAAATGGAAGTTGATGATGAGCTGGCAAAGAAAGAAGCTTGTGAGAAAGAAACAACTGAAACTTGTGAGAAAGAAACAACTGAAACAGGTGAGAAAGAAATGGAAACACGTGAGACTGAAACTGAGAAAGAAACTGAAGCTGGTGAGAATGATAACAAAACAGAGGAAACGACTGTTAACAAAACAGAGGATGTGAAAATGGAGGAAAAAACTGAGAAGGAAACAGAGGATGTGAAAATGGCTGAAACAGAGGAAACCACTGAGACTGAGAAGGAAACAATTAAAGAGACAAAGGGCAAAGAGGCAGAAAAAGAAGAGGCTGAGAAAGAAGGAGAGAGAAAGCAGGAGGAGAGAGAAACTCCAACACTGCCGACGAAAGGGAAGAGAGGGCCGAGAAGCAGAGGCAAAGAGAGAGAGAAAAAGGAGGAGAGAGAGAAAAAGGAGGAGAGAGAGTTGACTAGTCCGAGTCAGAGCTCGTACGAGAGGCCGGTTAGAGAGAGAAAGACGGTCGAGAGGCTCGTTGAGGTGATTGACAAGGAGCCGAATCGCGGTTTTGTCGTTGAAAAGGTAATTTTTTAATTTAATTTATTATTTAATGGTTATTTATTCCATGAACTTTAATTTGATTGCGATTTTGTGCTTGTACTGCTGATTTAAACTTTTTGGTCCCTGCACTGTATGTAAATTTGCTTGATTAGTCCCTGACTCGAGGATCAAAAAGTTTCAATCAGTAGGACAAGGACTGAATTGCGATTCAGTTAAAGTATATAGACTAACCGTGTATTTATGCGTTAAATTTAATACCCAATTAAAGTTTATAAATTTGGTATAAATGTGTGTTTAGTCCTTTAATTTGATTGCTATTTGGTCCTTGTACTTATATGGAAATGTGCACTGTTAGTTTATAAACAGAAATCTTTTCATAAAGTACAGGGATCGAAAAGCTTAAATCAGTATTACATGGACCAAATTGCAACATAGTTAAAACACAGGGACTAAAATTGACTGGTCTTTTTAACTTGATATATGCTGATTTTTTATGTTAATTTATTTTATTTTATTTTTTGTAATACAGGGTCGTGGGACTCCTTTTAAGGACATTCCACACGGTACGTTTCTTACCATAAATAACTTAGTTATTGCAATTTTATTATTGATTTGTCTAACTTTTTTCTAACATTTTGATTTAAAAAATATTTATAAAAATGGTATTTATTTATTTCAGTGGCACATAGATTATCACGTAAAAAACCTGACGATATTAAGACGATTCATTACACTCTTTTCGGCCGCAAAGGAAAGGCAAGTCTCACATTATTTTATTTTATTTTTTGTTTCTTGAATATATTTATTGATTGATTTATTTTATTTTATTTATTTTTAGACGGCGGATTTCAAAAGTCACATACTCCAATTCTCTGGATTCGTTTGGCACGAAAGCGATGTAAAATTTTGATTTTTTTCCTTAGATATATATATATTTTTCATGTCATTTGTGAAATTATATTTATATTTTTCGTAATTAATTTCAGGAAAAGCAGAGGGCCAAACTGAAAGAAAGACTTGACAAATACGTGAAAGAAATGCTTTTGGATCTCTGTGAGCTATTTAATGTCCCAATCTCAAAATCCGGCAACAAAAAGGTAACAACTTTATTTTACATATTTTTCTTTTTTTAATATTATCAAATTTTAATATATAAAATATTATATTATCTTTAATTTTTAGGAGGATCTGATTGAGAAGCTTCTAGATTTCATCGCAGAGCCGCATGCTGATGTGTCACATTCTGACACCGACACAGTACGAATTTAATTAATATTAATATTTTTTTTTTGGTTGAATTTTTATATTAAATTTTTGTTTTTTTGGTTGAATTTGTGTATTAAATTTTTCTCATTTTTTGGTTGAATTTGTAATTTAATTTTTAAAAATAATATTTTCAGCCGTCAAAAAGTAGAAAGAGAAAGAGGACTTCAAAAGGAAGCGCATCGAAAGATGATTTGGATTTCAGTCCTGTTAAGTCCAGAAAGGTAAAAAAAAAAAAGGGAAATTTGTAAAAAGCCCCTCTATTATACAGAAATTACAAAAAAGCCCCTATATTTTTGAAAATTGCAAAAAGAAAAATTGCATTGTCATGAGTTAATCAATTCACATTTTTCTAAAAGGTACATCATTTTTGCTTTTACAAAAAGTCGTAAAAAAGCCCCTAAACAATACCAAAATCACACAAAAAAAACCTATATTACGTTATTTATTCACATTTGTTTAATAATTTCATGACAGAAGCAAGATAGCGCCAAAAAGAAGAGAGCCCAAGATTCAGAAACCGAAAACGAATCCGATCAAGAAATCGAACAAGAACTAGAAGACGAATTTTTATCCGATAAAAAAGATTCCGAATCCGAATTAGAATCTCAGAAAGATTCCGAATCGGAGCAGGAATCTGACGAGGAGTACCGCTCGGGCAAAAAGACGAAAAAGAAGATTCTCCCCAAGAGGAATATTCCTTCTGTTGCTTCTAGAAGGTCAAGGAGAAGCGGTACGAAAAGCGTACCGGCCAAAAAAGGAAGCGTTAAGAAGAGTAAAGCTCGGTCTGAATCTGATGAAGAAAATGAGAAAGTTTTCTCTCGCAAGAAGAGTGAGACTCCTGTTAAATCCAAGGAGAATAATAAATCATCAGGTAATTTATTTATTCATTTTATTTATTTAGTGGGAATTTGCAAAAAAAAAAAAAAAAAAAAAAATTATGCTTAAATTACAATTTAGGGGGTTTTTAGTTGTTAAAAGTTGAATATCGGTTATTTATGTGAGAATTTCAAAAAATTTAGGGCGCTGTCTTGTTTGTCAAAATTATTTTATTTTATTTTATGGTTATATTGCAATTTTAGTGTAATGCAGG
Source organism: Juncus inflexus (assembly GCA_024447665.1). NCBI lineage: Eukaryota > Viridiplantae > Streptophyta > Magnoliopsida > Poales > Juncaceae > Juncus > Juncus inflexus. Next base: position 4,098,087 of record JAJHPC010000010.1, read on the forward strand.
GGCCTTTTTGTTGCATAAAAAAGTTGAAAATAAAATGAAACCAAAAATGGTGTCTTGTTAGTAGAATTTATAGATATGCAAAATCATTTTATTTTATTTTTTTTGGTTAGGTAAAAAGGGAACTGTGACAAGTGAGAATAAGGGCAAGGGAAAAGCTGCTGATGTGGACCAATCAGGGCCAAGCAAGGAGGAATTACGCGCCACCATTGCTGAAATTCTCAACAATGTTGATTTTAACACGGTCCGCTTTTTTTTTAATCCAAAATTATTAGGGTTCTTGTTGTAATTTGTCATTGTTTTTGAGTAAATGTTAATTGTTAATTTTTTGTTTTTTTCTTTCAGGCCACCTTTAGCGACATCCTAAAGAAGCTAGGTAATAATCATTCGATTTTTTATTTAACATCTAACCATTAATTTATAGTTTAATTATTAAGCATTTGAATTTGACCATATACAATTCTGTACATTAAATATAGCCCAAAATACCAAAAATGTAAACTAGAGTAGCTTTTTAGGGAGCTTAAATTATGCCCACCTTTCTGTAATATGATATTAAGAATTATTATTCTAATAATTGGAAATTTTAATTTTATATGTAGCGGCTCATTACAAGAGTGACATGTCAGCAAAAAAGGTGATGGTCAAAATATTAATTCAAGAGGAATTAACAAAGCTCGCTGACGCAGCAGAAGAAAGTGAGGAAGAAGAAGATGAAGAACCGATGAAGAAAAGTCAGAAAGTCAAAGCTTAATATTAATATCATTTGATGTTTTAATCAAGTAGTTTGTATTTTGTAAGTTAATGTATCAGTCTGTTATGTTAATTGTTGAGAGTATTTCATGTTTAGTGTTGTATTATTAAGTCAAGAGGTTTAGATTTCAGTAGTCTTTTGTGGTATTTAGTGTGTTGTATTAACTTGAGGATTTGTAGGTTTCGGTAATGTTTGTTGTTAGTATGTTTGACAAAGTTTAGTCACTTAATGACAGTATGTAGTAATGGTTACTTTGAATTATGTACTTGTAATTTGTTTTTTTAGTGTTGTTTGTGGTAATATTTGCTAAAGAGTTTTTTTATTCTACAAAATATGATATCAGCAGTCAGATTCAAGGAAAAGAAAAATATAATAATGTTGGCTCTCTTGCATTTACAGGCTTTTCAAAGAAAAAAATGAAATAAAATATCTTTGATATGTTAAAAGTATAATGTTAATCAATTCAAATTGTAAAATCTAGACAGAAAGAATATATGTAAGAAATTAGCAAATGCTTCTCTTTCATAGTCAATGAAAATTAGTCTACACAACATTCTCCCTCTGAATTAACCATGATTACAAAAAAAAAGCACCTTAATTGTGATTTTACAATTAAGCACATTTTATCAAATCTGCACAATTCCTCACCTTTCACAAGAAAAATTGCAAAATCACTATACACACAAATCATCACAGTTTATATCAATCTTCCTTGTCAACTTCCACCACCACCACCACCTCCGGCGCCGGAGCCGCCGCCGGAACCGCCACCACCACCACGAAAGAAACTATGCTGGTGCTGATAATACGATCCAGACGTAGGAGACTCACCATAGATATGCTGCCCCATAACCATCATACCGCCTGTACCAGCACCTGTACCAGTTCCGTACAAATCCGTACCGACTAGTACGTCAGCCGGCTGCGACGACGAACTAGAAGCTGAGCCGGCGGCACCGCCACCAGCACCACCAACTCCGCCCTGTCTGTCCCCTTCAAGCTCACGGAACTTATGGAGGTAAATCTTGAGAGGATCCACGTAATCATCAAACCCTAAAGTGGACATAGCCCACAAAAGGTCGTCTCCATTAATGGTCTTCCTCTTCTCACGGAGACACTTGTCAGACGCCTCGCCGGTGATGAAGCTGATGAACTCCGACACACACTCCTGCACCGTTTCCTTCGCCTCCTTCGAGATCTTCGCGTTGGCTGGCAGAGCTTTCTTCATAATTCTGCTCACGTTTGCGATAGGAAGAAACCTGTCTTGCTCTCTCCCACTGCCACTGTTTCCATTATTCCCTCCTGACTCATTGTCTGAATCCGCCATTAATGAACCAGTCGAGAAACTTGAACAAACCGCAGATCAGAACCAACATTCAGAAACTGGTTTCTGAGCAGAAAGGAAGGTGAACAGTGAATAATAATAATAATGGAAGGAGAGAAACAGAGCTTTCGTAGAGTTGGAAGAGGAGAAGAAGAAGTGATCAGGATAATAATTCTGGATGAAGACGCACACGTGGCGGGACGAGAGCCGTTTGTAGGAAGATAAGCAGAGGTGACGTGGAATCATTCGTGGCCGAAAGAGCGCGGGACCCTTTTCGAATCTAATTATTATTAAATAAATAGGAGTAAATTCAATTCAATTCAATTCAATTTGATCGAAAGTCAAATCCGACACTCGTTTTTGATGCGAAAAGGATGTATATGGTAATGGCCTGAAAAAGATTGATTTGAAATATCCGAAGAAACTCGTAATTAGAATGATATAAAGTTGAACTATTCAAATTTCAAATGATTTGTAATCTAAAATTATCATTTTCTTTTCTTGGAGAAAATAATAAGTTTTTAAGTCCTCAAATGCTCAATACTTTAAAAAAAGTTGATTGATTTACTCATTATTATTATTATTGAACAAACTCTTGTATCTCAAACATAATATTCAGTCACTAGTTTATGAGACAATTTTGCATAATCTAAAATGATCCAGTAGACTTGTTTGGATTGAATAATTAGGAAGCGGCCTCAATTATTTTTGTTTGAGTGAGTAGCTAATTTAGCTTAAAAAACTATCATTAAAGAAAAAAAAATGTTTTCCTGCACTAAGAAATCTTGAATCCTATTCTATCACACTAATTTTCTAAATCTTGATTTTGATTGACGGTTTCATCCACAGCTCGGCCGTATCGCTGACCTTCATTGCTATCGTGTCTACGCGAGGTCGAGAGTTTTGGAAGACTTTGTTATTTCTTGACTTCTATAGTTTCCAGCATGTTGCTGACCAAACCGTTCGTCATTCTATTTTTTTGGACTTATCGAGCACCCGATCCATCCACCGGAAGATGTGTGTCGGGGAGTTCCAATAAAGGGTTGGTGTTTGAACAAACCTTGAGCATGTCTTTTGCCATAGTTTTTTTCGCAAGGGCGCATTCGAGAAACAAATGATTGCGTGTTTCTACTTGGCCGGTTGTGCAAGATGTGCATATGTCAATTTGTAGCTGTCCTCTTTTTTTTTAGTCTATCTTTTGTTGCCAACTTGTTTTGATGTATTTGTCAAACAAAGAATCAGATTCTTGATGGAACTTTCAACTTCCATATTGTCTTGCGTGCTTGATCTTTTATGTCTGTATTCACGAAGAATTTATAGGTAGAGTTAATCGAGAATTTGCCAACTTTGTTTGGGTTCCATTTCCATTCATCAGGCTCGCTTGTGAGACTTATGTTGCTCAGTTCCTGTCTAATATCTTGCAATTGCCCTTTGTTGGAAGTACTTAGTGCTGCATATTTGGGTAAAGTGTTAAATTAACACTGATAATATGATTCAAGATTAATAAACAGGCCCATTCAATATTGGGCCGACAGGAAACACACAAAACAAAAGACTTGGAAGCTTCTCCTCCTCTTCCTCTCGTTTGCTTCACTATTTCTCCCTCTTTTCCTTCTCTTTCTTTCTTTGTGGTATCAAATTCGTCTCTTTTTACTGCTTATTCTTTGTTAATTGAAGTCCAGACACAAGAGAGCGCGTTTCTATGTTACTTTTCAAAGCACATGATCGAAGACTCTACTCTCAAAAGTTAAGAATAGAAAAAGAAGAAAGAATTCGCCGCCCACCAAAGAATCAAAGCATATCTTATCGCCTCTCTCTTTTGAATCCAGTTGGCATTCCACTCAATCTGACTGTCTTCCCAAAACCCATCATTTAATTGCCACCTTAATTGCATTACGCCACAATTAAGCCTTGATTATTAAGGTAACGCATGGTTTTTCTCTTGTTTTAATTCCATTAATTATCTGTTTTCTTGAAGAGAGAAAGAGAAAGATAGTTACTTTGCTTCTTATGATCTTCTTTTTACGGTCTTTGAAGTTAATTTTATGTTTCTTCCTTAGGTAGTATTTTGTTTTTATTTTTTTGTTCGTAAATCCTTGGTTGGTTCGTTATATTACTGCACAACCTCTCTCTCTATTCACATCTTAGTTTAAGATTGGGGCTTTGTGATTTAGAATTTATAATCTTCTCATACAAAATCAATTCTGTTAAATTGGTTAACATTTCAGTTCTCCTTTTCTCTATACAGGTGATGACTGATTCTTAATTCTATCAAATTTCAAAAAAGCAATCAATTGTTAATCCATGCAAGAGAAAATCCCCAAATCAAAACAATTGATGGATCGAGCTTTCAACCCTCAATCCTCAGACTGTCTCTGTTGCTCTCACGCTAATTCTACCGTTCAAAATCCCCCTACAATTCCAAACAATTCTACCAATTTTGCCCCTCACGATCTGAAATTCAAACTCTTAGAACTCGAATCATTAATGCTTTCAGACGAAATTTCCACTGACGACACGTCAGAATCTCAAGTAACCCTAGAAATTTTCGACAACAAATGGCACGAAATGGCAGAATTAATCTCCAAAGGAAACCTAAAGCAAACCCTAATTTCTTGCGCGCGCGCTATTTCTGACGGCGACGATTCACTCGCCAGCTGGCTCGTGACCGAATTACGCAACATGGTCTCGGTCCACGGTGAACCAATCCAAAGACTCGGTGCGTACATTCTAGAAGGTTTAGTGGCTCGTTTCGCCAAATCAGGAAGCTCGATCTGTAAATCTCTCACGTGTCAAGAACCGCCACCTGGCTCTGAACTCCTCTCTTACATGCGCATTATTTACGAGCTTTGCCCTTATATAAAATTCGGTTATGTATGCGCAAATAACACGATTTTAGACGCTATGCAAGGAGAGAATCATATTCATATCATAGATTTTCAAATCGCGCAAGGAACCCAATGGATTGGCTTGATTCAATCACTCGCTACACGATCGGCCGCAAAATCTGATATACCAAAATTACGGATAACTGGAATCGACGACCCGGCTAATAAATACGCGCGAGGTGGCGATTTGAGCATCGTTGCGAGCCGATTGGCTAAAATTGCTGAGTTAAACTCAGTTCCGTTTGAGTTTAACTCAGTTGAAAGGCCGGCCAGTCAGATCCAGATCGAGGATCTGAATGTCCGGCCAGGCGAATCAATCGCCGTAAATTTCATACTAAAATTACATCATATTCCTGATGAAAGTGTTAATGTAACGAATCATCGTGACAGGATTTTACGACTTGTCAAAAGTATAAACCCAAAAGTCGTTACAATTGTTGAACAAGAGTCAAATACGAATACCGCACCGTTTTTTCACCGAGTTGGTGAAACGTTAGATTATTACAACGCCATTTTTGAATCGATTGATGTTACGCTTCCAAGAGATGATAAAGACAGGACTCGAGTCGAGCAACATTGTCTGGCGAAAGAAATTGTGAATATAATAGCTTGTGAAGGTGAAGAGAGAGAAGAGAGACATGAATTGTTTGGGAAATGGAAATCGAGACTTAGTATGGCTGGATTTAGTATGTGTGTGTTGAGTCCAACATTACGTGAGTCTTTATGGTCATTGTTGGTCAAGTATGATAAAAGATATAGGTGTCAGAAACGAGATGAAGCTGTTTATTTAGGATGGTGTAACAGAGATTTAGTCGTCTTTTCGGCTTGGAAGTGAATCGATTGTTAGTTTGTTGAGAGTTTTTGAGGATGAAAGTTTTGTTGTAGTGTGAATTTTATTTTATTTGAGTGTTAGTATTGAATTATGTTAGATGAAATAATTATATCTTGTAAAAAAGCAGTGTAACCAAGATTTTATTTGTGTGGATTTTTGCCTTTTTGGTGTGATTAAAAAATTCTAATTACTTCTAGTTAAGTACTTATGATTGACATAATTCTAGGATAAGGAAGGTTTGAGATATATAGTTTGAGTTATTATGTTGAATCTTAATTTTAAAAAAAATTGAAAAATTTCTTTTATTGAATATTGGGCTGGAGATTATTTGTTATTTTCATACTTTTTGGGCTGTTAATAAACACCAAAAGAGAAAAAAATTCCCTTTAAAAACTGAACTGAAAATTTTCATGTGAAAGTTGTCACTGTAACTGAATAGAACAGAACAAGAACAGATGCTAAAAAGATGGCATCTTCATGCCACCACCATTAGCAAGCTGCCACCTTTCTCTCTTCTCCACCTCTCTTTCTTCTCTCAAAACCCTAACTCCAGCTCCAGCTCTCTCTCTAGACCTCCATTGAAGGAGTGGGAGAAGCTTCTCGCGCCGTTCGACCTCCACCAGCTCCGCCTCTCCTTCAATCGCATCACCCCAAAAAGACTGTGTCAGCTTCTCAATCTACCGCTCGACATTTCCACGTGTTTGAATCTCTTCGATTGGGTTTCTACACAGAAAGGCTATGCCAATTCGTTTTCGGTATACTTCACACTCGTGAGAAAGCTAGCCATTGCTGGTGAGTTCAAAACTGTTTTGAAACTCCTTTTGAGATCAAAAGACGAAGGAATTGTTCTCAAAGAGTCGATTTTTATTCTTCTTATTCATTCTTATGGAAATGCTGGTTTTCCTGGTAATGCATGTAAACTGCTCGATGAAATGTCTGAGAGTTTTGGTTGTGAGCCGACTTTTCGATCATATAATGTGGCTCTTGATGTGTTGGTTCGTTCGAATTGTTATGAAGAAACGGTTAATCTTTTTCAAAAGATGCTTTTTAAAGGAATTTCACCGACCGTTTTCTCTTTTTCGGTTTCTATTAAGGCGTTATGTCGAATCGGCAAGGTCGATTCGGCTTGCGATTTACTCAGATCAATGGCTCGGTATGGTTGCGTACCGGATTCAATCTTGTACCAAACCCTAATTCACGCGTTGTGTAAAAACGGTAGTGTTGATAAGGCGGTACGGCTTTTTGAAGAGATGATTTTAATGGGTTGTTCGCTTGATGTGGATACATTTAATGATATTATTTCTTCCCTTTGTAAAATCGGAAAAATAAAAGATGCAGCCAAAATGCTCGACAGAATGATTCTTAGAAAATGTAACCCTAATTCTCACACTTATGGATATTTATTGCATGCAATGTGTAAAAAAGGCCAAGTTGATGAAGCGAAAGCTTTGTTAAACCGAATTCCTGATTTAAATGCGGTTTTATTTAATACTGTAATTTATGGTTATATTAATATAGGAAAGTATATTGAAGGAGAGAATTTATATCACATAATGGTATCTCATGGTTTTAAACCGGACGTTTATACATATACTATTTTAATACACGGTTTGTGTAAAATCGGTCGATTGGGTACCGCTTTGAGGTTTCTTATCGAAATGGAAATGGAAGGAATTAAACCTAATATAAATACTTACACAATTTTGTTACATAATTTTTGTAAAAATGGAAATTGGGTTTATACGAGTAGAATTTTGGAGGAAATGTCAATAAAAGGTTCGAGCCTTAATTGCGTGGGTTACAATTGTCTTATTTATGCGCTTTGTAAAGATGGGAAATTAACGGATTCTAGGCAATTAATCGAAGAAATGAAAAAACAACGATTCAAGCCTGATATATACACATATAGTACCTTAATTTTCCATTTATGTAAAAATGATCAAATGCAAGAAGCTTTTGATATGTATCAAAACTTATTATCAGAAGGTCTTATCGCGAGTAATTTTACATATAACACCCTAATAAATGCGTTTTTACGCATCGGTGAAAAAAGAGAGGCTTTAAGGCTTGCAAATGAAATGGTACTCAATGGTTTATCACTGGATAAAATTACGTATAATTGTTTAATAAATTCCCTTTGCAGAGACGGAGATATAGAAAAAGTTTTGGGCTTGTTTGAAGAAATGATAAAAAACGGCATAAAACCTAATAATATCACATATAATCTTATAATAAACGGTTTGTGCAAAGTTAGGAGAGTGGATGAGGCCTTAGAATTAATGAAACAAATGATTAACAGAGGTTTTATGCCTGATATTTTTACATATAATATTTTAATTAACGGTTTGTGCAAAATGGGCTGGATTCGAGCCGGTTTGGATTTATTAGACCGATTAAGTAATGAAGGTGTAAAGCCTGATATAATTACGTATAACATTTTGATGAGCTGGCATTTTAAAGCGAATTTGAATGATGATGCGTATGAGATTCTGATTCGAGCGGTACAGAGTGGAGTCGTACCGAATTTGCGTACTTGGAATATTTTGGTACGGAATTTTGTTAGAGAAACGGTTAATTTTGTATCAGAGTTGTAAATTTTACTATTTGTTTGATTCATTTAGGTATCTTTTAGAAACTTTAATTTGTTAATTGTGTTTTTTAATGCTTTGGATGTTTATATGATATGAAAATAGACTGAAACTTTTCTTAATTTTGTTATTTTTGATATATACAAGTGATTCCTCTTTATATAGAGTATCATTGATAGAAATGAAAATTTAGTAATAAATGTTGCATTACTTATTTGAAATAGTGTCCATCTTTTACAATCTCAGAACAATCAAATGGTCCACAGTTTAATTAATCAAAGGATAAATTCATCATTTGATGATTAAATGATTACTATACACATCATAAATCACGCTGATTAAATAAATAAACGCTCCAATCTTTATTCACATTTCATCAATATGTTGATTTTCGCCACAATCACAATCTCCATGCTCAATCAAATGCTCCCTACAAAAAAAATCACCAATCAACCAATTTCTCACATACAAAAACACAATATTACTTCAAAAAACAGAATATTACTCGACAAAAACAGAATATCCATTATCCATACCTGACTTTCTCACAAAGTCGGGCCAATGAAACCGCACCGATACGAGACGCAATATCCTCAATAATCAACGCATTATTCAAATTCACAGACTCTGCGAGCCGAAATTCGCATAATTCTCTGAGCGAGCATGCATCGGTCAAAACGGCCGAGTGGCCGCCGCCAGCTGTCAGTTTTCTTACCTCACCAACACACCTTGTTGACCAAGGGCAAACTCGTCATTTTAAACATACATGATGACAAAACAAATTAAATAAATTAAATTAGAGGGCTCCGAGTTTTTTTTTTTTTTTTAGCGAAACAATATATAGAATAGAAAAGTAAGTATATGAAACGAAAAAAACAGTATATAAAATAATTTTTTGAAAATAATATATATAAAAAAATACAGTATATAAAAAAACAGTATATATAAAACAATATATTATACACTTGAAAAACAGTATATAAGAATATAACGAAACTATATAAATAAAAAATATTATATAAAATATACATTTTGAAAACAATATAAATAAATAGAAAGCAGTACATAAAAACACAAAAAAAAAATATAAACAACACAAAAAGAGTATATAAAACACACAAACGATATAATATAACTCAACGAGCAACCAGTCAAACTCCGGTTGCCTTGCCAGGACTGATACATAAAATAAAATAAAATCAAATAAAATCAAATCAAATCATACCAATCAATTGGAGAAGGAAAAAAAGAATACGTCGATTTCAAATTAGCAGCCTGTCCATAACAATTATACCCCCATCCATAAACCCTACCGTCATTCCTCAATTTCAAAATCGTATGAGAATTCCCACACGCCACCATTTCCGCCCCGCTTTCCAATACCAAAACAGGCACACTACCCAGCCAATCAGATCGCGCCACGTCAGCGCCCCACGAGTAGAGGGATCCTTTTGAGGTTATCGCACATGTGTGGGCCCCGCCGCATGAAATTTGAATTATATTTTTTGATTCAAGTGAGATAATGCGGCGTGGGATTAGTTCTTTGTTGAGGGACTGGAGGGAATAATGACCCAGCTGGCCGTGGATTCCTAGGCCCCATGTGTAGCTAAAAATATTTATTAGGAGAGATAAAATATGCATCAAATATATACTTTTTTTTAGATAAAATATGCATTAAATAATGGGTTCAGAGACTTTGCTAAATATGTGTGTCAGCGGGAACTGAATCCAAGGCCTTTTGCTCATCATATATATTTTAGAAAACATAAAATCATAATGTTAGTTCCTTCGGAACAGAAATCTCGCGAATTTTCCAGAAAATAGAAGGAAATTAGAGAAGATGGATGGAAAATTGGAAATATGTAATCAAAATTCAAAAGTATATTAGAAAACACTTTCATAAAATACAATGATTTTGAAGGCAGATTTTTCGAAAACCCGCTAATATTTCTGAATATTTTAATAAACTTCCTCGCTTTTTATATTCCCTCAAAACCCATTTATTTTAGATTCCAATATTTTTTTATATAATCTAAAAAAAGAATTTTTTTTTATTTTTTTTCAGATGAACTTACACCTCTCCGTTCTCTGAAATTGCGGCCGTGTGGAACTCTCCACACGCCACGTGTCGGATTCTGATTGGCTCAGGCGCTTCGTCCAAAAATCTCGCAAATGCATTTATTACGCGCGGTTTTTGAAGCCCTTCACACGTAAATCCTCTTCCCAATTGTCCAAATTCATTATATCCTGTTTTACAAAAAAAAAATCCCAAAAATAACCTTGTGATGAAATAAAGTCACACAAAATATAAAATTTATGTTATACTTGTAGAAATAACATTTTTGTTTTTTAGTGTCTGATTTGACGTGAAAAAGGGTATTTCATTTTCAAACTCTCGAGAGTTGGAAACAAAAGCAAAAAGCTGAATATAAAAGTGGTATTTTTGTAAAATTCGTTTATTTTTTATTTTATTTAGGGTTATTTTTGTAAATTACCCCAAGCTTGAAGAAGGCCTTCTTCAGAAAGAGCAACGACATGAACTGAACCACATGACACTTGACGAAATACCTGTTACAACATGAGAAAATATGTTTCTTAATAATAACAATATATTTATATATTTTATAACAATATTAATGTGAGCAAAATGTAACTCACTGTACTTGGAGCAAACACACCGCGAAACAATCTCGGATAGTTTGAACCCTAAATAAAATCAAAGTTACAAGAACATAAAAACCTCCAAATATGAAGCAAAACATAAATAAATTAATTAATTAATTAAAATTAAAATTAAAATATTTAAATGCCTGATTTTGGCCCCAGACAAAAAGTCGATTTTCAACCGAACCATCATTATTTTTAAATTCTGTTATAGCGGCTGTACAGCTGGCGCCACACGAAACGGACTTCACAAATTCGGTTTGACCAAAGTTGACTTTTTTAGGGTTTTTGCTGCTTATTTCCGTCCCGTCTCCTAATTGGCCAAATTCGTTCGATCCTGCATTTAATTTTAATTCGCAATTAAACCCAAAATTCAAACATAAAGAAAGAAACCATCTAAAGGGATATTTTACAAAAATCCCTTATAAAGTTGATTGAATTTGTGAAAAAAACTAACTTTTTACATTGTCTCAAAACCCCCTTAAAAAGTTGATTGATTTTTTTTATTTCATATTTAATTTTGTTATATTTAAAATAATGAACAAAGAGAAACCGAGACATAAATAAAGGAGAAAATTCATATTTTATGGTGTAATAGTTTATGATAAAACATTATTTTTTCAAATTTTCTCTTATTAGACCAGAAAATATTTTATCGTAACAATCTATAAAATAAATAAATAAATAATAAGAGCCAAAATGTCAAAAAGGAAAAAACAATAATATTTTATCATAAATTGTTATATAATGAATTATTTTATTTAGGTAGAACTCACTGTATATACACGAATAAAAACGGAATTCCCAAAATATACACCTTCGGAATAAAATTCCAATTTATAGCATTTCCGCACTTCTAAAGTGCGGTTTGCAATTTTTTCTTTCTTTCTAAAACCGCACTTCTAAAGTGCGGTTTTAGAATTTTTTTTATTTTATATGTTTGGAAAAAAAACATATAGGTCTTTATCTATATGCGATATATATTGTCAAACATATGCAATATATATTGTCAAACATATGTTGTAGGATAAATATTTTTATAAGTCTTAATTTATTGTCATGATATAAACATTTTTATTCAATTTCTTCAACATATAAAAATACACTTGCCAAATATTCATTTAAGGACATATAAAAATACACTTGCCAAATAAATTGAAATAAATGTTTATAAGCATTCATTTTTAGCATATAAATAAAGACTTATATATTTTTTTTCAAACATATATTTTTATATGTCCTTAAATGAATACTTGGCAAGTGCATTTTTATATGTTGTTGAAATTGAATAAAAATGTTTATATCATGATAATAAATTAAGACCTATAAAAATATTTATCCTACAATATATGTTTGACAACATATATTGAAATAAATGTTTATAAACATTCATTTTTAGCATATGGATAAAGACCTATATGTTTTTTTTTTCCAAACATATAAAATTCATCATAAAAAACTAAAAAAAAAAAAAATTGCAAACCGCACTTTAGAAGTGCGGAAATGCTGCTATAAATTGGAATTTTATTCCGAAGGTGTATTTTTTGGGAATTTCATTTTTATTCGTGTATATACAGTGAATTCTACCTTTTATTTATTTATTTATTTATTTATTTATTTATTTATAACTAACCCCATGTAAATAAAGAGCCATCAGATGCCACAGCAGCAGTATGCTCACGCCCGCACGAAATATCCACCCAATTCAAATTCTTTTTATTTTTGGAAAATTTGAACAATTTGGGGGAAATTTGTTTTGGGATTCTCAAATGTAATAAATCATCTTTGTCCAGCCTGGCAGTCTGACCGCTCTGATTATAGCCCCACACGTAAATTCTGCTCTGAATTTTAACCGCATGAGTGTTTTTGTGTAAAATTTCGTCGATTTCCATCTCTAAAAATTCAAAAATGAAATGAAATTAATGAATGAAAGTATAAATTGAGGTTAAAGTTAAAAAATTTGGGCAAATTAAGATCGGTTGGGGCAAAAATGGCCTGTGTGGAGAAAATAATTAACCAAATTATTAAAAGTTTGATACTTTGAAATAAATGAATAGTTTGTATGTGTAGTTATTGAAGCAAGAAAAAATCAGATTAGCCAGTTAATTTCTAAATAGAGAATGTTCAAACGAGATCATGCATTCCTGTAAGCTAATTCACATGCAATTAGTCGTCAAATTTCCATACTACAATAAGTAAACAAGTAATCCTAGAAACAATTTCGCAAAAAGAGTCAAAAATAAATGTCGATTCGATTAGACGGATGATAAGAATTCTCACCGAATTAACGAATCAGCAGGAATTGTGAAACGAAATGGAATTCCTCTTCTTTCTTCTTTTTCCTCTCATAAACGAAGGAATGAAAAGATCGAGAGAAAACGGGAAGAAGAAGAAGAAGAAGAATAGTAAGTAATAGGGGAATTTCATATTGACCCTTACAAAACATCAAATTTTGATATTCATCCCTCTAAAAATATGAAAACACCAAATTTACCCTTCCAAAAATAAATAAAAAAAGTATCATATTTACTCACTTTAAGCTTAAAATATATTTAGTCATATTATTTGACTTTTCTAGTATAATTCTTTATAAAATATAATTTAAAACAGAACTGACTTAATAGCTAAATCTTTTTATTATTTACAATGACTAATTTTTTTCTAAACAAGTTAGCATTGACTAATATATTCTAAAGTCTTAACTAGACGATTATTATTTAATTTATTAATATTTATTTTTTCCAATTCATCTCAATCAAAAACAAACTAAACCAAAATCCAATTTATTGCATTCTACTTCTCTTTAGTCGAGTATGACTTGCAGAAATCAGGTCCAGCAATCAACAATCTACCTACATTCCATTTCACACAAATTCATACGCTCATTCCTTCACATACCAAACTCACCTAATTACAAAAAAAATAAAAAAATAAACAAGAGAATCCATTTCACAATTATTGGTCATTAAAAAAATAATTTCACATAATTCAGTTCAAAAAAATCACACACAAACTAAACAATCACACACAGATAATATCATCATACTCCCTAAAATAAAATAAAAATAAAAAAATCAAGCAAACACACAACTTCTGTCAACAAACAACAATTTGCCGGCAAATCAAACCAATCCATAAAGTTCAAGTAATTCTACTCCTGAAAAGATGGTGCAAAAGCGGCGCGCCAGGACTGATTGTCATGAGTCGGTTCGGACTCGGACTCACGGACCGAGTCGGGTCCGGCACGGTAGTACGGTTCCAGCGCCGAGTCAGGCAGCCGGCTTTCAAGAAGACAGTTCTTCACTGTGGCCATGTCTAATACGTGTTTTTTCTTAAGCTTTTCCATTTGTTTCTTGAGCCGTTGGTTCTCCTGTTGTGCTTCAGCATTCTTTTCCTGTCATGAATAATAATAATGAGAATGAGAATTTGGAAAGAAGCTTCATCCTTACATTGATTGCGAAAAGGCACTTGGATTATTGTATATTTTATTTTAGCCCCTCCTCTGTCGTAATTTCCGCACGACACAACGTTTATTCCGCAAATTTCCCAAATAAGAAATAAATGTCGGCGCTCGACAGAGCATCCACAGGGGCTTTTGGCAAATTTTGGAATAATGTAGGGGCTCTTTTTTGCATTTTACCAATAATGTAGGGTTTTTTTTTCCAAATTTCCCTAATATTAATAAATGAGCAAATTTTACAAAAGAACCCCTGCATTATCCGTGAATATTAATAAATGCCCCTACATTTTTGCAATTTATGAATGTTTCAAGGTTCTTTCCGCAAATTTCCTTAACATCAATACCTCTGATCTTGATAAAACCCTAAACCCTAAATTGCGCCTCTCTTAATCTAACTGCTGACAGTTCTGCTGCTAATGCTGCAGCTAACACGCATAAAGCCGAGACTTGGACCGAGGTTTTCTTGCCGGCTTTTTGCTCCGCTTTTTGAACCGATATTACAAGGATCGAGAGGCAGAAGGATTGAGGGTTCAGCTGAGGGATTCGGCCGAGGCGGTTCATGTAGGGGCTTTTTTGCAAATTTAAGAGAAATATATTGTTGTTTTTGCAAAAAAAAAAAAACCCTCCAAGGTATGATTTTTTTTCATATTTCCCTAATATTAATAAAAAAAAGGAAAATTTACAAAATTTGCAAAAATACCCCTACATTTTTTGCAATTTATGAATAACGCAAGGGCTTTTTTGCATATTTTCCAAATAAATATAAAATTATTTATACCTCGGATCTCGTCAGAGCCTCTTCTGCTTCCCTAAGCCTGACAAGCAGCTCGCCAGCTGCATGAACCGCCTCAGCAGTATCTCTGAGCTGAATCCTCAACCGTCTATTCTGCTCCTTCAAAACCGCCCTCTCTTTCTCTCTATCGATTCTTACGACGGATAATTCCGCTGCTAATGCCGCTGCAAAAGCCGAGGCGTGAACGGAGGTTTTCTTGCCGGCCTTTTGCGCCGCTTTTTGCACCGAGGTTATGGACTCCATCACGCGGCGGTGGCGTTCGAGCAGGTCGCTGTATGCTTCCTGTTAAGTTAATTTTGTGCTGTGTTAGTTATGATAATTATTAATTATTTGTTAATAATGTGATAATTTTTTAATTTATTTTCGATTGTTGTGTTGATTGGTTATGGATTAGTTTATTGTATTAATTATTATTTCTAAATTATAATTACCCTATTAAAATTATATATTTTATGTTAGTTATGCTAATTTATTGATTTATTTATTTTAATTTATTGATTTATTTTATGTTAGTTATGCTAATTTACTAATTTATTTTCATTTATTAATTATTGCATTAATTATTACTTCTAAATTGTGATTAACATATTAAATTAGCACATATTACAAGAAATTAAGGTGTTTAGTGAAATCAAATATTCCAAGGAAGGATATTTTCGTCAAAAGAAAATCCAACATTAGGAGGTTTTTGATACTATTAATATTACCTGTAAATCCGCATAATGTTCAACCATTTTAGAATGACTAACAATCGCCCTCTTAAGTGCATCGTCCAGCTCAGCGCTGCACTTCTTCTCCTGCGCCAGCTCAGCCTCCGTCCTCTCCGCGTAGCGCCGGTTCGAGTCCAAATCCTGCCGTATCTCCTCTGTTAAACAAATCCACCGACTCTCGGACTCCAGCCACTTGTCGCTCTCTGATTGGTCGGTGGTTGTCGGGAGGATGTTTCGCCACTTGTCGGCTTCTGATTGGTCGGTGGCAGTTGGGGAGGTTGGGTTCGGGTTTCGGAGCTTGTCAAGAAGGCAATCTTCTGATTGGTCGGTCTGGTTAGAGTAAATAAAATCAAATTAATGTGTTAGAAATTAAGTAAAAAATAAAATAAAATGATGTTTGATTTAAGTTGAGTATGAATATATGAACCATTTTTTCGGAGGATTTTATTGCTTCGACATTTCTGACAGATTCTCTGACATTTTTTAGTTCAACCTGTATATATGATTCAAACATGGTCATATTCTAGTGAGATAAACATGCAGTATTTTGAAACTTTATTATATAATGAGATAAAATACATAATACTTTTAAAGTTAATTAATTATATAAGTCAACTTACAAGAGATGTGAGATGCTTAATTTTAGCTTCCTGTTCAGCACAGAGAGCTTCAAGCTCTTTCTCTCTCTTCGATCTTTCGTCCCTCACTTTATTCTCATTTTCACCCTGTGTAATTAAAAAGATTCAAGTTCAAATTTCTGAATATATCTCTATAAAAAATAATAAATAAATACAAGTTTAAATGACTCAAAAAACTTGCCTTGCAAACAGTGCAAACAAACGATTTATCCGCCTCGGAATCCGTGCGATGCGATAAATCGACCGTTTCAATTGACTGATTTTTCAACGCCAAATGCTCAAACGAAAGACTGACAAAACTCTTCCTAATTAATTCCTTATTATTATCATTATTTATATCATTATTATTTTCCTCAATTATATTCAATCCTCTGTGCAGACTTGCTGCTAGAGATTCAGTCGGGCTGAGTTTTGTTGATTGAATAGAGCTTCTAACGTTTGCCACCTCATCTTTCGAAACCCTAATAAACCCTAAACCCTTTGGTGAAACTATACTTTTCCTCAATTTCATATTAATTCTTGGTGAAGAACATAAAGTCGGTTCAGGTTCCAATTCCTTTTCACTCAATTTTTGAACAATTTCATTATTTTCATTGGAAATTGGGCTATTTAGTGATTTTCCATCGAGATTTGTGCAACTGTTGCTGATTTGGGCGCAAAATTCGGTTATTTCTTTCTCGTTGGATTCCAATTCGGTTTCTGAATCCGATTCAGTTTCAATTGAGGGCAAAATTAGGGATCGATTGAGACTCGCGCGAAGCAAATTCAGGTTTTTTCGTGCGTTAAACCCTTTGAAATTCTCACTTGGTGATTTATCGCTCGATTTTGCTCTTATCAGCTCTTCCTGTTAAAAAAAATGAGTAAATTAAAACCAAAAAACAAAAGTGTATTTTTTTGGGTCTTAATTTTGTTTATTTATGTCATTTTTACTACCTTTAATTGACGGATTTGATCGCTCAAGCCATTTACATCATCTTCTGATATTTCATTAATTACAGGTTTATTTTCTATCTGTTTTGCTCTCTCTCCAAACCTAAGCGTACTTAAAGTAGCAGCTTTCGATCTGCATTTATTTAACATTAATCAAAATTTATATCAACAAAACCATATTAATTGTATAAAACCATATTAATATGTATGAATTACCTTTTATCAGAAGAAATATGACATAAAAATGTGACTTTTGAATTCCCGCCAAGTGTATCTTGCAACAGATAAGTCAAAGACGAACCTAAATACGAAACTTTCTGATCTTTTCTGTCCGATAAAATATTCACCAACTTTCTGCAACCCATTCAAAAACAATCAATATTAATAAATAAAAAAATAAATAAATAAATGAACATTTATTTATTTAGTTTATGTACCCAAGTCTTGAAAGAGATTTCTTGACGAATCGTTCTTCTTTTGTGCAGTCTTTCTTTTTCTGTTCAAATTCGTCCTTATCCTGTCCCGCAAGATCAACGAACGTGATTATGCTGCTTTTCGAGCTGCTAAAGTTGCTTGACCCGGTTTGCTGCACAATTATTATAAAATTTAAATTATATTAATAATAATATGTAACTAAAAGTCAAAAAAAGTAAAAAGTGAAAATTATTTCTACCTTGGACCAAGATTCAAGTACAAAAGTAAACATGACGTGAGAACGAGAGCTTTTTGAATTCAAACTTGTGGCGCCAACTTTTCTATTTGAGAGACCCTATTTTTAAAAATAAATAAATAAATAAGTAAATAAACAAAATAACAGAATCGAATGAGTGTTATATGAATTATAAAATTATTAATTTTATTACCTTGATTAAAATTTGAGAGATATCTTCATGACAGGTCACATATTCGTCAGTTAAATTCTCCACATGAATTCCGTTGATTGTATCTTCTCTAATCTACAATTTGTTTAATTTTATATTTAGTTATATTTATTGCAATTTATTTATAAATTAGCATATTTAATATTTAAAATAAATTTTGAAGTGTTTAAACACCTGAAGGTCCCTTTGAGTTGGATCTAGCAGGTCATTTATCTGTTCATTATATATCTACAAAATTGAGAGAAAAAAATAATTATTATTAATTTCAAAAATATTGAATTTTTAATTATTATTATTATTATTATATATAATAAAAAGAAGCTAGATTTATTTACCTCAAGAAAAGAGCACCTGCACTGGTAATTAATCTGCTTTTGTTTTGACCCTTCTTGTCTCTGTATGAAGAAATACGAATATTAATTACATTTAATTTAACAGAAAAATAAAATGTGAAAAACAAATTTAAATAGTAAATAATAATATTACCTTTTCAATTTCGGAAAATAGCATGCGAAAAAACCGAGGCACCAAACCGAGCTTAGCATCAAGAGAGCACACATTAACCATTGCACTTGGTGGGCCCCACATTGTATGAGTTTTTCCGGTTCCAGTCTATACAATTTTATTCACATAAATTTACAAAATATATAGAGAGAAATTATTATTAAGATTCATATGAAGAAATAAGATAGTGATAATAATAAACCTGGCCGTATGAAACAACTGAAGTGTTGAAACCAGCCAAAGCATTCTGAACTAACGGAACTCCAATTGAGTTGAATATATCCTCCTGATTGTTGAAATACATATAAGATTTAATTCGAATAATTAAATTTGCTAAAATTTGTTCGAAATTGAAAGGGGAAGAGAGGAATTAGACCTGAGTAGATTGAGGACCGTAAACAGAATTGAAATTGAAGGCGCGATCGCCTATTGACAGAGCTTGATCTGATAATTTCTGTACTATTCTGTCATTTCCATTCATAGATCTCACTCTAACAGCAACCTATCATTCAATTTAGCACAAATCAAACGTTAATTCACATATTCAAATGCAGTTATTACTTCCAAAAATCTGATAAAAGTATAACCTTAACGGAGGCATCAGAATCAGCATCAAGAGGGAGAGAATCCACGGACGCTACTTCTTCCTCTTGCATAATCACACCGTTACATTTCGGGATCGATACAGAAAGCCGCTCAGATTTAGAAAGAGATGGAGATTTCATCCCAACCGGAAGGTCCATATTGGGGAGAGGAGGCGGCGTATTCTCCTGGTCACCGGATCTGGGAGATTTTCCGGCCGGCGACTTTGGCCGGAGGTTGGAAACAGGTGATCTGCCACCTGGCCGTGGACTGAGCACTCTCAGAACCTCCATTTTGAAATCAAATTTCGAAGGAAGGAGAAGAGGAAGTTTTGTGTGGAAGAAAGAAGAGAGAAAGTGAAGAAGTGAAGAGAGAGTTGGAAATGAGATTCAGAATTCAGTTCGAATTCAAAATTTCAAATAATGGAGACGCGCCGATCGGTGTGTGATGTGGCTGCGTCGTAGCCTTTTTTAGCTTGTTCCTTCGTGTAAAGTTGTTGGGAGAGAGTGCCACGTAGGTGTTATATGGTTGGATATGTTGATCTGGCGGAGCATTGGGTTCACTGAGCCGTTGGAAGCATGATGGAAGAAATTCAAATTTGAAGAAGTAACTAATTAAACACTCATTTTCCAATGATTTGAAGACTCTTTTTTAAGGCAACTGATGATGATGATGATGATATATAAAAGGCTTTTTTATAGTTTGCTTAAATAAACCATTCAGGTTTTAATTGTTCTTTTATCATAATTAAATTTTTAATTTGTTTAAATTATGCCCTCAGTATATATGTATACATCAACATTTAATTGCTGATGTAGTGTTTTAGGTTTGGTTTATTATGTGTGATACGTACTAATATACGAAAGTTAAGTTACGTAGTGACTTGTTGCGATATATATTTTTCAAGTTTGGTGATATGACATGATATAATATATAAAAAGTTAGAGTGAAATAATGTAAATTTTTAGTGGCCTTGTGTAACATTGTTTAATGTATTTTCGCTATGACATGAAAGCCGGTGCGTCATTTTGCCAAAAAAAAAAATGAAAAACAAATGAAAAAAAATAACATAATGATATAATTTGGATGAGCAAATGGTCAAATAACCTAGTTAAATATCTTGGCTGAGATAAAAGAGATACAACAAATAAGTAAAATATTTGTAATTTCTTTCTTTCTTAAAAGAATTCCTCTTTGAGGAACTTACAAAAAAAAACAGATATAATTTAAATGAAGTGAAATCTAGAGTATGAACTATGAAGAGATAATTGAAAATTGATTCACCTATTTAAATTCTACCCTGAACATAAAGTTGAGTAGCAATTAACATACACTGAAGTATACTGTATACCAATTAAAATTTTGTTTACAATTGGATTATACTTAAGTCTTTAACTATCAACTAAAACTCTCTTTACAATTGGATTATGTTCTAATCATCAGTTAGAAAAAAAGAGATTAAATTCTCTATTGGACCCAACAAAGAAGCCTTCTTAAAAAGCCCAAACAAAACATCTCCATCTCATTTCCATTCCTTCTTCTCTCTAATCAAATCCATACTCTACACTATACACCTCAAATGGACGACGACGAATCCGCCGCGTCCGTCGACCTCCCTCCGCCCAACTCCGGCGCCGGAGACGACGACTCCGCCGGAAAGGCGAGCCTGCTGGACACTGTAGGAGCGGAGGTAATCCGCATCGTGTCTCCAGTTTCTCTCTGCATGCTCCTCGTCGTTCTTCTCGTCTCCTCACTCTCTTCCTCCTCCGATCCTCTCCGTTCCGCTTCCTCCATCATCCTCTCCAATTCAAACCTCTCTGGTTCGAACCTCTCTGATTCAAATTCCACTTGGGATGAGATCAAATCAGCGTTAATTACTTCATTTTCATTCGTAGTCATGGTCACTCTCATGACCTTCGTTTTAGTCCTTCTCTTCTACTTCAGATGCATCAATTTCTTGAAAATCTACATGGGGATTTCCTCTCTTTTCGTTTTATCCTTCTTGGGCGGATTCATTTCCATCCTTATGATCGCCCAATTCAGAATCCCGATCGATCCGTTGACCTTCTTTCTTCTCCTAATCAACCTCTCAATTTCCGGCGTTCTATCGATCTTCCTCCCCAAATTCCCGATTTCTCTCAATCAAGGGTTTTTGGTCACAATTGGGGTTTTAACCGCTTATTGGTTCACGTTTTTACCTGAATGGACAACGTGGGTTTTACTAGTCGCCATGTCATTGTATGACTTGGCGGCTGTCTTGCTTCCTATTGGTCCGTTGAGACTTCTTGTCGAGCTGGCGATTTCTCGAAACGAAGATATACCTGCTTTAGTATACGAAGCCCGACCCGTTAACCCGGTACCCAATTCCGGTACGAGAATTTGGAGAAGAAGGAGAAGAAATAATCTTGGTACCGATTCCACCGATTCGACCAGTACCGATGAAATAACCGCTCCTTTGATCGGTACGGAAACAGTATCAGACACCAGGTTAAACATGGTATCTGATACCGTTTCATCAGATACCAGATTAAACCTGGTATCTGATACCGTTTCATCAGATACCAGGATAAACCTGGTATCTCATGAAATAATAACCGATCCTCAAATCGGTACGAGAGTTGAAGAACAAGACTTTGAAACAATCGGGCTCGGCTCGTCTGGAGCGATAAAGCTCGGTTTGGGAGATTTCATATTTTACAGTCTGTTAGTGGGCCGAGCCGCGATGTACGATTTCATGACGGTTTACGCGTGCTATCTCGCGATTATCGCAGGATTGGGGGTTACTTTGGTAATGTTGGCGTTTTGTGAGAAGGCTTTGCCTGCGCTTCCCGTGTCCGTTTTGTTGGGTGTAACGTTTTATTTGTTGACTAGGGTTTTGTTGGAGGAGTTTGTGACGGGATTTTCGGCTAATTTGTTGATGTTTTAGGGTTTGAATTTGAATGAGTAAGTTTGTGATTTGTGGGTTTTGTTGGATGGTTAGGAAAGAGGAAATGGTGATAATTATATTTGAAGTTGCGAAATTGTGAGTTGGATATGAATAAATTTATAGGGATATATTGTTTTAGAAGAATTTGTGTAACCTAATTTTGTGTACTTGTGCATTTTATGTATACTTCTGAGTACCCAATTTTTTCCTGAATTTTTGTTCTTGTGCATGTACCCTCTAAAAGCTCAAAATGTCGAGTATACTCCTACTAAATGGCAAATATCTTTTGTTGGTCTTTGGTGTTCTTTTTTACATGGAAGAGATAATTTACAAATTTCAATCTACCACCCCTTACATCTCAATAAGAAATATCATTATTGATTAGTCATTAAAACCAGCCATTTATAGTCCTTATGAAGGTGTAATATTTTCAGCCATTTCATATGCACATACATCCCTACAAAATCCCAAAGTTCTCACGTATGTCTATCAATCTCCACTCAAAATGAGAGCTCCTGCTGACCACACAACACTCTCTCTGGACCAGTCAAATCAAATCGAACACTTTCTGAGAGAGAGAACAGAGAGAGAGAGCTTGAGAGAGAGAGAGAGAGAGAGAGAGACGATGGAAGCAGTGAGAATCCATAGCTTGAGAGCTCCTCTCTTCAATCCCATGGCCATGGCGGCCCGCAAGCTCTCAACCAGAGTTGATGCCACCAAAAGGGTATGTGTCGTGTAGTGTAATTCATCTTTATCTTTACTTTGCACCTTGATTTTCTTGCGATTTTATTCACTCTCAATAGAAATCCTCACAGATTCGTAATCCTAATAGTGATTTTTGTGATTTCTGAGTTCAATTATTATATAATTAGATGCCTCTGTTTGTAATTAACAATCCTTCTTGTAATTCCAATCCTTGTTTTTCACAAAAATCCTTCTTACCCCACAGGGCACGAAAGTCTTTCCGGTCGGTGAGCCGGGCCCGCGCCAGCTCAACACTGCCACGTCACCAATCAAGCTCCTCACAAACGTCGAGAAACTCCGTCTCCTCTCCAAGGCCGAGAAGGCCGGCCTTCTCTCTCTAGCCGAAAACCTCGGTTTCTCTCTCTCCAGCGTCGAAAGACTCGGCCTTCTCTCAAAGGCCGAAGAACTCGGCGTTCTTTCAGCCATCACGGATCCAAGTTTGCCGAGCGGGCTTCTGTTGGCGAGTCTTGTTTTGTTGGGACTCGGACCGGTTTGCGTGTTTGTCGTGCCGGAGTCGAGTCCGGTTGAGATTGCGGTGCAAGTTGCGGTTGTGGCTTTGAGTCTGGTTGGCGGATCGACGGGTTTTGCGGCGTATAGTTTTGTGTCAAAGTTGCAGAATTCAAGCTGATTGATCGTTTTGTTTATATATATATATATATTTGTTTAACGTTGGAACTATATATATATGTTTTTCTTTTTACTTGGAGATGGATTTTGTGGCATGCGTTTTGTAATGTGTTTATGATTCGGTATATTTTTCATTTCATTTCCCTTCGTTTTATTCAGTAATATTTCTGAATGTGTTATTGTTGTGGGTCAACATGTCACAACTCACAATAGAGACTGGTTGTTTAACTAATGTTATTTATTACTGTGTTTTTCTTTTGTGTTACTTCATTCGGAGATGGATTTTGTGGCATGTGTTTTGTAATATGTTATGTGAAATTATCCGCGTTTTGTATATATTTTTTTTAATATCTCACAGAAGAAAGACATCAATGAGAGTAAATTATTTCTTAACAAAAAGAGACTCTGTGGCCCAATGGATAAGGCGCTGGTCTACGGAACCAGAGATTCTGGGTTCGATCCCCAGCAGAGTCGATTTTATTTCTGTTTTTTTTTTTGGTATTTATAATTTCTTAATTTTTTTTGGTTCTTAATTTGATAGTTTATAATTTTATGAAGCATGGGAAACTTCCCTTGAATAATATTACTTAATTATTGGGAAATATATTGCAAGACGCTACCTTATCTTAATCAGTGTATATCATTCAGTATAAAACATCCATACAACATACCACGCACTATACTTGGCATAAATAGTCATAAAAAAATGTTAAAAATAAAATATCCATAGAACAAAGCATGCACTTAAACTTCTCATAAACAAGTCAAAAAATTGCCATGAATAAACTTTCCAAAACTCAATCGTTCATAACCTCAATGCCGTCGAAAATTTAGGGACATTTTTGTAAATTATTCAATACAAAAAACCATCTTAATAACAAAAAATAAATCTTACCAATATCCAACAAACATTACACAACTAATAATTGTTAAAACCAAAATATCCATACAACAAAACACTCAATTATACTTGGCCTAAAAAATCACAAAATTGCCACAAATCAACTTTCAAAAACTCAATCGCTCATGACCTCACTTCCATCCGAAAATTCAGGGGCATTTTCGTAATTTCCAACTTCTCCTTCTTCATTATCAGTTTCCATGGAATCTTTAGAAGCATCTTCTTCATCGTCAGAATCTTTATCCTCATAAATAATCGGAGCCTCAAATTGCTCTTCAGTTTCATCATCATCAATCTGTAAAAATTCACATTTTTTAATCAATTTTTCATATTTTTTTAATTAAATTTCATATTTTTTTAATTATATTTAGGAAAGAAAGGACAAATACCGAGGAGAAATTGAAATCGATGCAAGTGGATAATTGAAGCGCCATTCCAAATGTTGAAACCCTTGAATCTATCAACTGTTATTTAAAATAAATAAATATATAAACAAACAAACAAATAAATAAATAATTATTAAAAACCAACAAATAAATAGATAAATAAATAAACGAACAAACAAACAAACAAATAAATAAATAAATGAAGAAATAAAAATTAATAATTATAAAAGAATAAATAAATAAATAAATAAAATTACCTGAAATAGAGAATTGAGGAGAGAGAAAGAAGAATCATGAGAGACAATGCTACTCGCCTTTAAACCAATCAAGCTTTTAAGCCAAGGCAAAACACACACCATTACCGCCCCTCTAATAGTATTAACAAAATAAAATATCACTTATTTGATTATAATTTAAATTACATTTTTCCACTTATTATTTATTTATTTTTAATTTTTTTTACCTTGATTGGCTCATAATAACGAAGAATTTCAACAGTTTAATTACATCGGCCGGATTCAAAAGAGAAATCGACTTATTAATAACCTGCCATTAAAAAAATAATTTAATTAATTAATTAACCAAGGACTATTTCGTAATTTTTAAAACTACAGGGGTGTAAATGCAAAAAACATACTTTTTCATCTCTAGTGTAAATACAGTCCAAAAGCAAAGAATGGTCATCAGCATGTAAAGCTTGTTTAAGCAAAACATGAACTGAATCTGCGCTTGGAACTTTAGTTTCTCTCTCTACATTATTTTCTCTCTCTACATTTTTCATATTTAAGCTCGCTAGCTTCTCTCGCATTGTCGGTTCATCAGGATTATTAATTTCTGTAGAAGTTTCGTTTATTTTTATTTCGCCTATAGAAAATAATCATATGAAAAAAAATGTTAAAACATAAAAAGTTGGTAAATATTAATATTTTTGGACCTTACCGCGATTTTCTTCTTTTTCAGGGTCAAATTGTGAAGAAGTCCTCTTTTTACCTTTTTCTTTCTTAATCTTATCACCATCATCTAAATTAAAAAAGAAAAAAATTATTCAGTGACTAAACTCAAGCTTAATAATAAAAATATTATACAATGAAATGAAAAAAATTACCGATTTGATGCGTACTTTCTTCAGAATTGATGAATATTTCTTCGCCCCAATTTTTTATTTCGATTATTTCAAATTTCACACTGTCCATAAAACTGTACGCAACGATTACTGACACGCATTTATTATCACCTTTTAATTCACATAACTTAGCAGAAATAATTTCATATAATGTTTTCTTTTTAGCTTTTTTCGATCCGATTTTGATTTTTACCGCCTCACTCTGATTCATATTTTCTAAATTCCATACGTAAATCTCATTTTTAATTGAAACTGAAAGCACAAAACAATTATTCAAATTTGAAAGAATTTTTGGTCGGTTTTTCATGCTCAGTTTGGAACTTTCCGTAATAATTTTTCTTTCAGGGTCCAAATTGAAAACTTGTATTTCTTCGTTTTCATATGAACAAACTACTTTTCGATCTGTGAGGGCAATTTGTTGAGGAGACCCCTGTATAAAGATATATTTTTTAGGGTTAGTTTGCAATTATAAAAAAAATTGGTATAAAAAAAAAGAAAAAAAAATGAATTTTAAACTTACGAATTCAGAAGGGATTTTAACAAGCTCTGTTTTGTCGCCTAAATTGAAAATTCTTGAAATTTTACTTGCGACACAAGCGAACTTCTCATCTGAAAATAATACAAAATAATATCAAATCTCACGTATTATTTAGTTTAACAATTATTGAAATAAAGAAAGAAAAAATATACTCACTATGAGAAATTGAGAGAGAATTAATGGGTTTTTTTGAGGCTTTAAATGAGTTTTTAAGCTCTCCATTTTCAAAATTAATTTCACACAAAATTCCATCTGTGCCAGATGTGTAAATTGACTTTCCATTTTGAGAGAACAGGAGAGAAACCACCTCACTATTTTTGAAAAAAAAAGAATTTAATAAATCAACGTAAATTCATTAGAAAGAGAAAAGAAAATTGAAAAATTGAAGTACCCATTGTGGATTTTATTGTTGGACCAAATCTTTTTGTTGGAAAGAAGATTTACGGCCGTAATTACGCCGGTTTTTGTACCAAAAGCGATTATTGGAAGCTTTTTATCTTTCTTGCTCTGAAATATTTACATTAAAAGTCAAAATTGGAGCTTTGTAATCACAGAAAATAGGAAAATATGTTAATTTTTTCAATAGTTGTACCTTCTTTCCTGAATTAGAACACGAAATACAAGAGTAATCCATAGATGAATCTGTGTCTTGGTCCTCCTTCCAACTAGCGACATTTTTTCCCGATTTTGTGTCCCAAACCTTAAAAAACGGACAAACAGAAAAACAAAAAAATTGAGGTTCTGAAGTCTAATAAACCATGAAACAAATCAATCTAGAGCTGAATAAATCGATAAAATTCGAACTATGATTCTAAAGCACCTGCACGGTCGAATCGGAGGAGATAACGGCGAAGTAACGGCCGTCCGGCGAGAAGGAGGCAAGGCGGCTGGAACTCGAGTCAGTGCCCATGGCGAAGAGGAAGAGAGAGCTCGGTTCGTTGTAGGGTTTTGGGTTTTGAGAGAGAGAGAGAGACGGCGCCAAGAGGAAGAAGGAAGTAATGTAACGAGGGATTCTTTCTTTTGAATAACTTTGTGGAAGTTGTGTCACTTGATATAACATAACATATAAGTAGGAAATAATTTGTGAGAAATCTTGTTATTTTATTTCTAATATTACATAATAATATATATTATATACTACGATAATTAATAGTACAGAATTTAAAGTAATATTATAGCAAAAATTAAAGGAGCAAGTAAAAAAAAATATGTTACTTATAATAAAAATATATTGCCGTCGAAATAATATTTGTGTTTGTAAAGTTAAAAAAATATGTTACATACAATAAAAATATTAACTTAATTTCACAAGAGTTATATTCAGCACATAATATTTAAAAAAATTATAATTACATTAAAACAACATATAAATTTAAATTTATTTTCAAAAAATATATATATATATATATATATATATATATATATATATATATATATATTTAAATTTAAAAAACTAGACCAAACAAGTAAAAATATTTGTTCTAACCTTTCAAAAAAAAAAAAATATTTGTTCCAAGTCTATAACTTAACTTCAAGTGCAATTTTGCCAAGGGACCCAT
The DNA here is from genome assembly GCA_024447665.1 of Juncus inflexus. NCBI lineage: Eukaryota > Viridiplantae > Streptophyta > Magnoliopsida > Poales > Juncaceae > Juncus > Juncus inflexus. Next base: position 4,126,436 of record JAJHPC010000010.1, read on the forward strand.
TTATTTCACACTAATCTCAGACAGAATATCCAACTGCTGAATAAAAATTCGAATCATTAACAAGAAAAAGACTGATAGAAAATGTGTGGAATCGCTCTAATTCTTTCACACGAAAAGGTAATCAATCAATTCTTACAAATTTTTTCCGTTTCTTAATCGAAAGAAAACAGCAAATTCAAATCCCGTATTTGTTTTATCCACTAATCTTACAGGTAGATGAAAAATCTCCATTAATGGAGAATCTTAAATCAGCGTTGCACAGAAGAGGCCCTAACAGCCTGAGTTTAGCTAGGGTTTCCGTTTCTTCACAAGAAGGCAGTGAAATTATGACATTTTCTTAATCAACCCTCTAAATGTGGACAACAAATGTTTGAATTTGAGTTTGAATTTTGATATTGAACAGGTGAGAAACCAAGTAATGAAGAAAATTCGTTGGAATTATGTTTGATCGGCGCAGAATTGCAATTGAGGGGCGTAAATGCAATATCTCAGCCTTTAATTTCTTCTTGCGGAAATATTCTTGTTTTTAACGGTACCAATTTGTGATTATTCGTTCATCCTTTGTTATTTTGTTTAATTATTTTGTGATTTTATTAAATTTAGTTAATTTTTTGTAAAAAGGTGAGATTTTTGGAGGAATTGAAGTGCCAGCTCATCAAAATGATGCTGAATCTCTACTTGAAGAATTGGAAAAAACGTGTTTGTGTAATTATAATGAAAATTATGCAAATAAACCCTTTAATTATTCCAAAAATGAAGTAAAATCGGCGCCTGAAATATTATCATCAATTAGAGGTCCTTGGTCCTTTTTTTACTATGAGGTAACTCGTAAATCCTTCTATTGATTTTTTGATACATTATGTTTAAATTACAAAAAAAACCTCTTCATCGTTTAAATTAAGGCTGTCAACCCTAATTATTGAAAAAAATATATATTATTTTCTTCTCGCAACTTCCAATAATAGTGGGTTTGTTTTGCAACTTGAGCATAATACATGTATATTTCAGAAAATTTATTAGAGATTGAAAATTGATTTGTCAGAAAAGGACAAAAACTGTATATTTCGGTCGAGACGGATTTGGAAGGAGAAGTATTTTAGTGCACTGGCCAAATTCTGACGATCCTAATTTTATTCTTTCTTCTGTTTCGCCTCCTAATTTTAGTACGTATTATTTAATTTAATTTAATTTTTTGTTCACTTATTTAATAGCAGTAATTTTGAAATTTTATTTATTATTATATACCGTTTGATTGTGGTTGAAATTCTCAAACTGACCGACTTTTCAGATCACAAGTACCTCAAATTAGGGTTTTACTTTACCTCAACATTAGTTTTTATTTTTTTTTTTAAGTAACTAAAGATTAGGGTTTTATCTTATACATGATTTTATTGATAAAATATATTAAAATTTAGGATTTTAAATCACAAGCTAAAAATAACACCCTAATCTTGAGGTAAAACCCTAATTTTTTTATTTAGGATTTGGAGTGGGTCATTTTGGGAATTTTGAAGTTTTCTAGGGTTAATTTCAGAATCTTAAGCTTAACTTTTATTTTTCATTTTTCTGAATCAGGAGCCGAAAATTACTGGGAAGAATTAAGTTGTGGTATTTACAGCCTGAATTTAAACGACACACTTTTAAATGAAACATTATTTAATAAAGTTATAAAATACGAATGGACCGATCCGCAATTAATTAATTTGATTAATTGGGTGAGAAAATATTCCAATCCGAAATTAGAGCTCTCTCTAAATGAAAACACACATGAAATGCCTCAAAAAAACTTAGGTAAGTTATATAATATTATATTACATTTTTTTTGTTACCTAATTTAATTATTTATTTTATTTTTATGAATCAGCATGTAAAGTACTTGATGTATTAAAACAATCCGTAACGAAACGAACAATAGTGACCTCTGTTTTCCAGGTAAAAAAAAATACTCAAATTTATTTATTATTATTATTTTTTTAAATTATATATTTTTAATTAACTGGACACTGCACAGAGAGAAGGAATTGGAGAGGAAAATGCTGACGTGGCGCTTCTCTTTTCAGGCGGATTAGATTCAATGATTCTTGCCGCATTATTACACCAATGTATCGACATAAAATGTATGTTCATTTATTTAATCGATTTATTAAATTTATGTTATTTTTTTCTGATATTTTTTATTATTTTTTTGTTTAGATACAATAGATTTGATAAATGTGAGTTTTGATGGTGAGCTGGCGCCTGACAGAATTTCGGCTAAGTCAGGTTTAAAAGAGCTTCAAAAGATTGCTCCTTTTAGAAAGTAAAAAAATAAATTTATTATCTTTTTGGACCATTTTGGATAATTTGTTTTTCGCTTTTGAATTTGAAGTTTTTATTTATATATATTTTATACGTGACAGGTGGCGATTAATAGAGGTTGATTCGTCTCTTTCAGAATTAAATCTGGAAACTCAACGCGTAAAGTCATTAATTCATCCTTCAAAAACTTACATGGTACATTTTATCAAAACTTTTAAACCATTTTTTATGATGACAATCATATATACGCTCTTTAAACCCCTAATTTTAAGTTAAAACCTTATTTTAAGGTAAAACCCCAACTTTTAATGCAATTTATCAAAACAAAAAAAAAAATTCTATAAATTAAAACCCTAATTTTGAGATATTTATTTATTTTAGGACTTGAATATAGGCATAGCGTTGTATTTAGCAGCAGGAGGAGACGGATGGGTTGATGGCGTTTTTTGTAATTTGGAAGAAAAACGGAGGTATAAATACAAGTCAAAGTCAAAGGTGATTCTGATTGGCTCAGGAGCTGATGAGCAATGTGCTGGGTACGGGAGACATCGTACCAAATTCCGCCTTTCTGGGTAATTAATTAATTATTTATTTTTATAGAATTTTAGTTTTGGTTTGATTTTGATTATTATTATTTTTTTTTTGCATGATTTAGGTGGAGTGGTTTGAATGAGGAGATGAGATTAGATATGCAAAGAATTTGGAAACGGAATTTGGGGAGAGACGATCGATGCGTTTCTGACCATGGCAAAGAAGTAATTAATATTTTATTATATTTCTTTCATTTTTTATATGTTTTTTATAGAGAGAATTTATTGGGTTTTTCGAACAAAATATTATAATTTCTTTATTTTTATTTTTATTATTATTTCAGGCTAGATTTCCGTTTTTAGATGAAGATGTGATACAAACATTATTAGAAATTCCACTTTGGGAAATTGCGAATTTAAACGAGCCAATTGGAACCGGCGATAAGAAAATACTCAGACAGGTTCGTAATTAAATTTTTTAGGGTTTTATGTAAACCTTAAAACTTCAAAATAGAATTCTTTTTGTAAAAGTGTTGAATAATTTCAATTTTTTGGATATTTCTGAAAGGTTGCGATGCTGTTGGGGTTGCATGAAGCGGCTAAAATGCCAAAAAGGGCAATTCAGGTGCATTTTTATTTTTTATATTTTTCTTGAGTTATAATTTGGGATTAATTTGAATTAATGTAAAAATATTTTATTTCTTAGTTTGGATCAAGAATTGCACAAGAATCAAATAAGAAGAATTTCGGAAGCAATCGAGCAGCGAATCAAAAATCGGCTGGCAGCGTAAATATCAGTTCGTCAGAATAAAGTCATGTTTTTATTGTTGTTTTTTTGTTCAATTTATTAATATTTTTATGTTTCTAATATTGTATTTTAATTAATTTATTAATATGTACAACTTGGTGTATTATTGTTGTACTTTATTTATCAATTTTGGAAAAATTTTACCAGTTTTTATCGAAAAGAAAAATTCTATTGATGTCTAATATGAGCAATGGAAATCAATTTTCTCAGAAGAAAACTAATATTATTAACTAGTCACAAATTAATTTTCTCAGATTTTGTGATTTAATTGATGACACTTCCATGCAATTTTATTCATTTTTTCTTTTTTCATGTAAAGTTGTCAAATGAAGTTAGAAAAATCCATAATTTTGTTAAACAATTACATGACAATTAATACAAACAAATTAAAACATAACACTAACATAGAATAATAAATAACAAATAAACCGAAAGTATATATAAATATCCACATGATTATATGGATAATACATATACATAAATTCTCAGATACCAAAAAGCAAAATGAAAAGAAAAGAAAACTAAAAAGCATAATACCCTATCCTTCAAGCCATTTAAGATGTTCTTAATTCATATATTTTCAATCAAAACTATCATTTAGGGTTTTGGGTTTTAATTCAGAAGCCTCTCTTCACAAAATATTGTCCTTGAAATTACACCTTAACTAGTTGACGAACGCCCGCTGAAAAAAATTATAAATAAATATTAGTTTAGCAAGAAAATATAATTAAAACTAAAAGGTAAAAAATGAAAAAAATGAACAAGAAAAAGAAAAGAACCTTAATGGTTTTTGCTTTTGTTTTTTGTCAAGAATATTTTTCCATTGTTGGTGGTCAAACTTCATTGCATTGTCACTCCAACTGCACAAATAATTTATTTATACATAAATGTTAAAATTCAAATGCATAAAATTGTGTCGATGTACTTCTTTTTCATTTTTTTGAAATTCAGTTATCCAAAACACTTCAATTTCAAAAAAAATTGTAATGATTCATTCAAGCCTTGCAACTGCTAATAAGATAAGTAGATGAAATTTTGCTGGATTTTTCCAATTTTTATTGATTTTGTAACAAAATTACCTTAACATTACAAATTAGAAAAACAAGGTCATCAATAACTAAAAAAAGAAGTGCTAAATTAAGCAAAAACAAACTGACGTAAACCAAAGCAAAACAAAACAAAATGAAAAACGAACTTGAAATTACGGAGGTTCTGGGCGAGATTTGAGGTGTGCGAATGGAGCCAGGCGACGGCGGAGAAGGCGAAGCAGCCTCTCCAGATGGCCGCCAGCGCCTCTCCGTCGCCGTGCGGTACTCCCTTGTCTCCCTTGTACGCCTTCTTCCACCAATCATCCATCTCTCTTTCTCTTCCTTCCTCTTTCTAGATTGCCCTCAACAGAACAGAACAGAACAGAACAGAGAGAGATAATAAAAGAAAGAAAGGAGGAAGAAATGGATTTGGAACGGACGGTTCAGATTTGATCGTGAGAGGAAAGATCACCGTCGATTTCATCCGTCATTACATATTCTCGTATGAACCCGGTTTGCATAGACCTATATTTGATTACAACTTACAAGGTTTTGATTCACTCTATGGTTTTCAGGTCCGGGTTTAGATTAATTGAACAACTTCGATGTGCTAAATTCTGAGATATTTTCTCCTGTTTATTATTTATAGATATATCCAGTGTGAATATTTGTATTATTTCTGCTCAGTTTTGAGAAGAAATGGATATTAGAAATGGAGAGGGTTAGATCAGGGCCTCTTCTACTTATTCGTGTTTATTTCTTTTCTCCAAGGAAATTTCGAAACTCTTCTCTTTCTCAAGTGCCGAAAGAAAAGAGAGAGAGAGAGTGAATAGTAATAGTTCGAAGAAACAATTGTCTGTCTGTTTTGTTTTGTTTTGTGGGGTTTAGGGATTGATTTGTTGAAGAAGGGTGGAAATTGGATCGAAACGAAACGAAGCGAAACCCTAGCTCAGTTTCAGTATGAAGCTCACTTGAGAGTTGGGAGTACATGCTGCTCACTCTTTAACAGCAATGGATCATCTTCAGTACTGTTTCCAGTCTCCAGACTAGCTCAAAGCTCAGTTCTTCTTCGTAAGTTACTGATTATTCGCTTCAGATCGAAAGGAATATTGGGTTTTGATATGTTATTAGTGGGAGAATATGACCGATGGAGGCTGGGATACTGCAAAAGATCCCCAAATCGACCATAAACGGATTTCGTACGGACCATCGAGCAGCAACATTGATCGATTTTCGCGCGCCGCTGCGAAAATCTCGGTTGCCCAAATCCTGGAATCGGCTGATTTCTGCTGCTCGTATCGCGCGCCGATCGAAACCCTAGCTGGCGTGATGCTCCGCTACATTTCTCATGTGGGGAAATTGGCGGTTTCTCACGCGAATTCTTCGGGCCGATTTGAGTGTAATGTGTTTGATGTGATTCAAGCTTTGGAGGAGATAGAATCGATGCACGGATTTCTAGGTCAGTCTGATTTGAATCGCTGTTTGGGGAATTCGAGTGTGATTAAGGACCTTTTTGCTTTTGTCGGTACGGAAAAGGAAATCCCTTTTGCTCGTTCGATTCCTAGATTTCCTGCTGTGAAGGATTCAAAAATTCCGACTCTTTTTCATGAAATTGGAAATGAAAATACGGGAAATCATATTCCACATTGGTTACCGGCTTTTCCTGACGCGAAAATGTACGAAAATTTGAGTAATTTTGAAGGTTTTGGGTTGAGAGAAGAACAAAGGAAGAAGAAAGAGAGACCTATTTTCAGCTTGCAAAAGCTATTTGGGTCAAACGGGTCAGATGAGAGAGATTCTTTCACAGAAACTGGTGTGGAAAAGGGGAAAAAACTGGTACCAAATAACCCTTTTTTGGTACCGGCTATTCCTTTTGGAGAGAGAGAGGTCTCTCAAGTCGGTATGACTGGTAAAATTTCGGTAATTGATAGCTTTACGCCGTTAATTGAGGCCTCAAAAGAGAAGGAGAGAGAAAATTCAGAGTTTGAAACTGATGAGAGAGGTGAGATTTCTCATGAGAAACCTGTAATTAGGTTTAGAATTGGAGCTGGTAAAAAAACCGTCGCAAAAGCGTTGTGTGAAAGTACGGAAAAGGATTTGTGGTTTGATTTTGAAAAGGGAGATGAAAATAATGAAATCGGTTTGAAGAAAATGAGAACTGAATTTGTACTAAAAGAATCAATGGAAACTGATAAGTAGATTTTTAAGTTATTTTTTAGGCTTAGTCTCTTTCTCTCTCTAGAGCTATCTCTCATATTTGATGATGTAGTAACTTGATTTTTTTTTTTAGTGTTTTAGGTAATTTTTTAGGTGTATGAATTGATGTGTAGGAAAATAGAATTGTGTTATGTTTGTTTGCTTAGTTTTATGCAATTGAAGAATTTTTCTAATTTTTGGAACTAATTGGACTTAATTGTATGAATAAATGACTTGTTACTTATTACTGTTGTATTCATCTCAATTTTCATTCAACTTTTAACTTACTATTTATACCGAGAATGCTAGATTTATCAATTTGTCCGGTAAACTACTTGGAGCTCATTCTTTCGTTGCTCAAAAGTATGATAACCAAATGTGAAGCTTTACAAATCATTTCAGGAACAAAAACTCACGCAATTCCTTTCAAAATTGTTCAATTTAATTACTACAAAATTTTCTACCAAAATAAATACAAAGATGAAACAAACTAATTAAGCAGACAAAGCCCCTCCAAACCTAGTTATTATGAAGTTGGAACAAAATTTTGAGTTTTACTTGGTTCTATAAATTTCGGCCAGACCTTTGTGTAACCGCTTGCATTTTGTTTGGTTTTGGTCAATTAAATTAAAGAAGAAAAAAAAACACAAAAACAGTACATAACACAACTGAATCACAAATTTATCAAACCACATTTTTACTTCCTTTAGACATCTCAACTATATCAAACCATATTTTTACTTAGTTTAGACATAACTTTATCGAACTATATTTTTACTTGGTTTGGACGTTCGGTTGTTAGAGATACTCCTTATTTATTTGGAATAATGGTTGAATATATGTACAATTCCACAATTTCGTTTGCATTTTCAAGGAATCCTAATCACAACATAGCCATGGCATTGCTATCTCTGAGGCAAGCTACGAAGATTTGTTCTGGAATATCAATTTGTTACTTTTTTATGTATGCGCAATTATGCATATCATATCTAGCAATACGTCACCCGATTACTATCGACACCAGCATCATTAAGGTAATTAACATTCTTGTTGTCAAGATCCTAACGGCTGTTTCACTTCCTTTTTGTCCGTTTGCTATTCTAGAAGCTATGCGGAACGTTGGTATTAAACTGGAAGGGCGTGAAAAATCAGCAGCCAAAATAATCGCGATACTCATGTCTTCATCTTTTGCTCTCTTAGGGATTGCTTCTTTAATTCTCAACTTCTAACTTCTACATTTTTTTCTGGTTGTATATACATAATTTATTAATATATTTGACATGTAATGTTTACTTTTTCCTAAAAGTTGTACAATTTTTCCTCTATCACCTTGTTCAATTAGAGATCTCAAAATTGAAACCAAACATAATCATGTAGTTGCATGAATAAAATTTAGACTGAAAAGTTTCTCTATTGTGTAATTTATAACCTTTTATTTTGTTTCAATAGTTTTCTCCAATATCCAAACATCAGAGTTAGCTTCTTAAGAAAATACATAGATTCATCCAAAAGATGTTATATTAAGTCATGCTGCTAACAACTTATCATTCATTTTGCATTACTTATCCTTTTCATTAATTTCTAGAATGTTGTGATAACTAATCTGTGTTCATATTGTTGTCTAGGAATTAGGATAGTCAGAAATAGAAGTAAGAAAAAGTAGCAAATCTGATAACTAATCTCAGTCACCCAAATCTTGGAATCGACGGATTTCTACTGCTCATATCGTGCTATTGAGAGGGCTAGGTTTTTTTGCATTGAGGTCAAATTAAATATTTTTTCATGAAATGTCAATTTTACCTTTAAAATAGCACCACCCTTATTTATTTCTTTGTTGCTCACAAGTGTGACTACAAAATGTGAAACTTTACAAATCAAACAAGGAACACAGAGTTTTCACACAAAACTTCCCTTCAAAATTGTTCAATTTAATAGCTACAAAATTTTCTACCAAAATGAATAAACAAATAAATAAACTAATCATACAAAGCCCCTCCAAATACTTTTTCTTTTTCTTTTTCTTCTTCTTCTTCTTCTACTTTTTCTGATTCTTCCGTTTCTTCTTCGTCTGACGATGAGTCATCATAAAAACCGGATTTTAGTGAAACCCCAACTTGCACGCATGCTGCTTCTAAAGAAGCATCGGTTAAATTGTCTTCTAAATATTTCGGATCCAAAACTGAATCCGGATCCTCCTGCTCTCTTACCAACATCTTTATTATTGCTACAAATTTGTAATTAAAAAAAATTAGCTAATTCTTTTTTTGTCCTTCAAAGGAAAAAAAGGACTTAATAACTTAACATAAAAAATAAAAAAAAGATACTAAATTTAAAAAATAAGCTACAAAAAAAAATTAAAAAATTAATTCATTTTTTTTTAAAACTATACAAAAAGTAATTTAAATTAAAAATACTAAATAACATACATGCGACAAGGCATGCTTTTAAAAAAAAAAAAAAATTTAAAAATAGATAAACAAAAAAAATAAAATATACTAAAACACTAAGTAAAATAAAATACATTGAAAAATAAATTAAATTAATTAATTAATTAATTAAAGAATAAAATAAATCAATTAAAAAAATAAATCAACTTAAAAAATAAGTAAACAAATAACAAAAAAACAAACAATAAGATACAACCAACATACAAGCAACAAGAGCATCCCCTGCGGCGGCCATCTCCTTGGTCGCGGGCTCGAGTCCCACATTCTCGTCGCCTCTCACGAAGCCGTCGTATTCGCGCGTGTAATAATGCACTCTTGAAGCTCCGTCCGTCACGAAGAGGGCCTTCATGCCCGAGTGCCAAAATGCTTCCATCACCTTTGGATAAAATTTAAAAAACAAAATTAAAAAAATTAAATTAGAAAAAGAAATTAAAGATATAAAGTAAATTAAAGGGAAATGCTTCAAAAACCCCCTAACCTTTCTCATATTTATCAAAAAACCCCTCACTTTTTAGATTCCTTCAAAAACCCGCTATAAAGTACAATGAATTTTTTTTAACCCCCTAGTGGTGTCAACATAAAAATTTCATCCATTTCAACATTTTTAAGACCAAAATACCTTTTATGATCTCTTTTGGATTTTTTTTATTCAATTAAAGAAAAAAAAATAAGAAAAAAGGAAAAAGGAAATCACCTTTTCTCTCTCCACATGACCATACACCTCATCCTGTTCCCTCTTCCCAAACCCGACGGTCCTATACCCTTCTTTTTCATCATTAATTGGGATTTCCAACAAATACTTGAGTTCTTGGGAGGTGAGTTCAATAAAGTTGGATAACTCAAAGAAGGGTTTAAGGAGGGTTTTGAGTTCGGACGGGGTTTTGTGCCATAGAGGGAATGGGAGGTTGAGGTCGAAGAAGGTTCGGGCGTTTTTGTTTTGTTTCGTTATTGTTATGGAGTGGAGGAGGGCGGATTCGAGGTCGGGGTCGAGGATGGCCCATGAGGTGAAGTAGAGCATTTTTACCTTTGATGGAGAAAACATAAAGATATTATTATTTATACATAAATTGGGTAATTTTGTATTAGACATGAGTACGACGGAGGTTAGGTCGGGTTCGAGTAAGGAGGAAGAGTTAAAATATAGCATTTTTACCTTTATATGGAGAAAATATAAGGATGATATTATTGCAAGTGGAAATTGGAGTAAGGGGGATGAGTAGTGGGAATATAACATTTTTACCTTTCAATGTGCAATAATTGGTTCTTGTTTGTTTATTGGTGAAAATGAAGTAGAATATGTTGTGTTTAAGAGAAACAAATTGGGAAAAAAATGAAAAAAAAAATATCAATTTTGATGAAAAATGTAGAAAAAATAATGGTATTATTATATTGTAAATTTAACCAATTACAAATGTAAAAATCAATTTTGGAGTTTGGGAATGCAAATTTTCAGAAAATGTGCATTTTAAAGGGTAACAATGATATTTTTGAAGTTTTGGAAGGGTAAATATAAATTTCATCCAAAATTGTTGTAGGACTTTGATCCTACACCATTTTTTTCAAAAAAAAAAAAAAAAGAAATCCAAACTTGTTATGGGGGAAATTCACATTTACCCTTCCGAAACTTCAAAATATCATTTTTACCCCTCCAAAACACAAATTTTCTAAGTATTTACAACTTTCACACAACAATTAAATTAAATTTTATCTAATTACCCTCTTCATATAAACGTCCTGAACATCCTCGTTCCTAAACCAATCCTCGGCGCACTTCTTCGCGCACTCGGCTCTCAACCCACCGTCCTTTTTATCCACTTTGACCTTCATGCGCGAAACGGCCGTGCTCAGCCTATCGCATCGCGCCACCTGTCGCATCCCCACTCCGGCCTTCATCATCTCGGTCACTAACTGAGAGCCCACGAGATCCTCGCCCAACTTGCCCACAAAGTCAACCTTGAGTAAAAGAGGAAATTAGATTTGGAAAATGAGATTAAAAAAGTGAATTGAAAAGGAGATTGAATGAATGAAAAAGATTGAAGAATGAATGCTATGAGTAGCATAGGTTAAATAAATAAAATAAAAAAACTAGAGAAAAAAAAAACTCAAAATTAAATAAAAAAAGATTCAGAAAAAAGCAATAAAAAAGATACTGACTAAAATTAAAAAAGAAATCAACTTTAATAAGTCAACCTTTTAATTTAAAAAATCAAATTAAATTTAGAAAATTAGATACAAACTGGATCGAAAAGGAGATTAAATAAAAGAAAAAGTTGAATAAAAATAGAAATAAAAAACAATGAAGAATGAATGGGTAGCATACAAAGTCAACCTTGAAGAAAAAAGGAAATTAGATGAAGAAATTGAATCGAAAAGGAGATTGAATAAATGAAAAAGATTGAAGAATGAATGACTATGAGTAGCATAGGTTAAATAAAAAAAAAACTAGAGAAAAAAAAACCTCAAAATTAAATAAAAAAGATTGAGAAAAAAACAATAAATTTAAAAAGTCAACCTTTTAATTTAAAAAATCAAATTAAATTTAGAAAATAAGATAAAAAAAAATTGAATCAAAAAGGAAATAGAAATAAAAAAGAAACTAACTAAAAAAAATCAAGTTTAAAAAGTCAACCTTTTGACCGGCCCTGGCCAGGTGGACCGCGACCCGGTCAGCCGAGCTGCCCGCTGCCCGGAAAAACCGGGCAGGCGACCAATATTTAAACGGATAATGTTGGTGCAGTTTTTCATCGATCACTCGCGTGGCCGGTTTCGCGTAAGGAATGAAGGAGAGTTTCGCAGGGCCGAAGCAGCCAATCAAAGGCCGCCACGTGTCGGATCGGCTCGGCTCGCAGAGGTTGAGGATTTGGGCGATTAGTTGCTCGTGTTTGGTTGAGGGCTCGAGGAGTGATGTATCGTATTTTGTCATTTGGTCCAGGAATTTTTGAGATACTTTCGGAGGCACTTGATCTGAAGAAAATTAGAAATATTTTGGATTAATGTGGATTTCTTTTTCTTTTTTTTTTGGGGGGTATTTTTTGACTTTTTTTTGATGATTTTTGGTAAAATTTAGACTAGAGCAGAAATGGGAAAAAATTGAGGATTAAAATACCTTTAATTTCTTCAGAATTTTCTGTTTGGTTCAAATCAGAAGTAAATTGGACAAAAGTTTCTTCTTTTTCTGAGATTGGATCTGAAAATCGCCACAAATATTTCATATTGAAATGAATTTCTTTAATTTTTGACAATTTTTTGAGAAGAAAATAAGAATAAAATACCTTTAGTTTCTTCAGACAGTACCGATTCTTCTAAAGTTTGCTCTTGATTCAAATCAGAAGTAATTTGAACAGGAATTTCTTCTTTTTCTGAGGTTTCTTTCGTAATTTTCTTCGGTCTACCACGTTTCTTTTTAGTTTTTTCCAAATCTGGTTCTGTACTTTCTTCATTATTTGAAGTAGATTTCTTTCTAGCATGTACATTAAACTTCTTGATATTTTGATGGATTCTCAAAGGATCAGAACGGAAAAAATTAGGCTGAGAAATATTTGGCCTGAAACTTAACCGTCCCCTGTAAAAATATCACGCAAAAAGGAAAAAGAGTTTGATCAAATGAGTGTCTAAATATTGATAATTTGGTGTCAAATATAATGAAATAAGCCTCAATTATGCAGTTAAATACCATTCAATTCAGTAAAAATTCAACAATTCATGCCAAATGTTCAATAATTCATGCGAAATACTAAAAAATAATCAATAAGCAAATTACCCAAAGCACAAATACGCACAATTGTATTTCAGGAAACCAAATTGAACAAATTGCGAAACCAAAAATCTTCTCAAAAGAGGTCTAAATTCGGGAAATGCAAGAGATAAATCACCTCAAAAACGGGAGAGGACACGTCAGCACTCGTACTTCAGGTCCAGAGAAGCTGAATCCTCGCATTGCAGCCATGGAGAAGCTCAATGGAAGAGGATTTGTTCAGGGTTCAGGGTTCAGGGTTTAGCCACTCAACAGAGTGAAAGAGTCGGAAGAGAAATGGAAAGAGGCGAATCAGATTACCATATTACCCCTCAAGTGTTTATTCTATTGTATACCACGTTACATGCGGCTGCTCAGAAGATAAGGGGCCGAATAGTAAATGCATAATGTTAATTTTAATTTATATTATTAATGGGTTAATGATGGTCTATGGTAAACCGGGTGTATGTAAGTTGAAGATTTTACCTCCCCTATATATATATATCACCTCTTCTTCGATTTCTTCTTCTCTCTGAGCGATCGATCATTTTCTAGGGAGAGATTCTCGCTAAATTCTGCAACGAATCCAAGTTTAGAAAGGAAAGCTTCAGCGCGGGTCAATAATGGAGAGGGAGCATCAGGTGTTTCTCGCCAAGCTCGCCGAGCAAGCCGAGCGATACGATGGTGAGTTATTCTGAGACTCTTTTTTTGTTTTGAATTTCGAAGTTTCTTTGTTTTGATTATGAGTTTTGTGAAATGATTTGAATAATCGAGGTGTGTGGATTGATATGAGAGATGAATTCATTCTTATTTTGTTTTCCTCTGGTTTGAATCGATCTTGTTTTGACAAGATTTCCGATCTTGAAGATTATTGCGATGAGTTTTCTGAAATTCTCTGATGTTCGTGCGTTTTCAAGAGCAAAGATTCATCTTGATTGAACATCAAGAAAACATTTCATTCAAAAACATAAAAAAATCATCTGTGTTTCATCGTTTTACCATTATTTCCCACAAATCGAGCATCCTTAATCGCCTCTTCTTCATTCTCTGTCAAAAAAATCAATCTTCTTGCATTCATTTCGATCTCAGATCTCGAAACAATCACTAAATCCGATCATTAAACGCTCATAATCCCAATTCCGATTCTCACATCAAATTTTCTTTCATTTTCGGATCAGAAATGATTGAAGCGATGAAGAAAGCAGCGGAGATGAGCGGCGATCTATCAATCGACGAACGGAACCTCCTTTCCGTCGGGTACAAGAACGTGATCGGCGGCCGTCGTGCTTCCTGGCGGATCCTCTCCTCGATCGAGCAGAAGGAGCAGTCAAGGGGCAACGAAGGAAACCTCAAGCTCATCAATGGCTACCGCCTCAAAATCGAACAGGAACTCTCCAACGTCTGCAATGAAATCCTCTCTCTCATCGACAAACATCTCCTTCCTGCTGCAAATAATCCTGAAGCCTCGGTCTTTTACTACAAAATGTAACTAATTCATCACCAAGATTCAATCTTTTCTTGAAATTTTTCATTATTTAGTAAATATTTTTACAGGAAAGGAGATTATTACCGCTATCTGGCTGAGTTTAAGGTCGATGCTGAGAAGAAAGAAGCTGCTGATGAATCCATGAAGGGCTATCAGGCATTTATTTACTTATTTCATCTTTGCATTTTTTTTACATTCACTTATTAACAATTCAATTAATTTACTAATTTCTTTTTTTTTTTATTAAATCAGACTGCATCAGATACAGCGAACACGGATTTGCCGCCAACTCATCCGATCCGTCTTGGCCTTGCTTTAAACTACTCTGTATTTTACTACGAAATACTCAACAATACTGAAATGTACATATAATTTATACACTTAATTACTTAAACCCTCACAATTAAAACTAATACAAAATATACGTTAAAACTAAACTTTTTTGAATTTTTTTTATTAATTTAGGGCGTGCAATTTGGCGAAAGTTGCGTTTGATGAAGCAATTTCTGAGCTGGACACGTTGAGTGAGGAGTCTTATAAAGATTCCACACTTATTATGCAATTGCTTCGTGACAATCTTACACTTTGGACCTCTGAATTGCCTGATGAAGGTATTTCAATTTTCCTTTTCAGTCCTTGTAAAATTTCGTAATTAATTTTGTTATGAACGAATTGTAAAGCTCATGATTTTGTGAAAATTAGCTTTTAATGCAGATGATGTGACAGTGAAAAATGGTGCTGAGGCGAGCGAGATTAAACCTGAACAGGTATTATTATATTTGATTAATGTTTTTTCCAGTTTGGTCCAATATATTTTTGTATTTTCAAATGTTTATTTTTTTTAATTTGAGGTTGTTTTATTTTGATCAGAAAAAGGAAGAGTAAGCTGATGGATGGATGGAGCAGACGAGTTTAATGACTGAATTTTAGGTTGTTAAATTTGAATAATGAAAGCTTATTAATAAAAGCTGATAAATAATCAGAGAGCGGTTCTCTTTTTTTATCATAATATCTACTTTTGTCGATTTGCATTGATTATTTTGTTTCTGTTGCTTTATGTTGCTCTGTTTTGGATTATAAAATTTGAGTTTTTTTGTTCTTCATTGAATGACTGATTATTAAAGGAATTTAACAATTTTATGTACCAAACTAGAAAAAAAGAAGAAAAGCTGCAGAGAGTTTGATTATATCAGTTTATGAAGCAATGAGCTCATAATAAAAGATAGTAGTATTAATTGAACAAAGCCTACATCTTACCTCCGGATTGAAAAAAATTCAAAATACTATAGGTCAGGGTTTATTCAACAAATATAATAATTAATTCAGCATGTCGAACAAAAAAGAGAAAGTTGAGATGAATTTTCCTCTCCCCTAAATTTAGGAGAATTTCCTACAAAATAACATGAACTGTTACACAACTTCCCACCAAGTTCAAGTTAAAAAAAAAACAGAATCACATTGAAATCTACTCTTATTTTGTGAGATTATAAATTTCAGGAAAAAAAATCTTTGCTAAATCACATGATTTTTTATATAAATTTTAACCAAATTAAATTAGAAATTGTTCAGGGTCATGTTGAAATTTCCTCTTATATTCCTAAGATTGTAAGTTTTAGAAAAAATAAAATTTAGGAAGATATCTTACAAAATGACATGAACTTTCACGTAAATTTCGAACCAAGTTAGATTGCATAATATGAATTTGTACACAACTTTTCAACAAGATTAAACAAAAAAAAAAATCAGGATCATGTTGAAATTTCCTCTTATATTTGAAAGACAATTAATTTCAGGAAAAATCTTGCAAAATTACATGAATTTAGAAGTTCAAAAGTTAAATTAAAAAGTTCAAGATCATAATCTAATTTCTCATATATTATAAGACTGTAAATTTCAAGAAAAAATCTTGCAAAATCTCATGAAATTTTTAACAAAATTCCTACACTTTTTATTTCTGAAATTCAATGTGATTTTTCTAGTAAAGTTCATATTTTCAACATGATTGCTAACTATAAAATAGACAAGACGGACCATTAGGGTAATTGCTATCATGAGTTCTCCTCCAAGACCACCTCCAAGGTCTATCAAGGTAATTGCTATTTTAATGTTATGACAATTACCTATTTTTGAAATTAAACAGGTAATTGTTTCTGTATTTTTATCTATTTTATATTTTTTTTTTCTTCAGAGGTTCATTGGAGTTTTTGAATTGTTTCTATTTTTTCCTTTTAAAAAAACAATTACTTATGTTCATAGTTTAATTATTCCAACTAACTAAAAAATTTCTATCATATGATTACATACCATTGTAACACTTTTTTGTTCATTGACAGCCACATCCAGCTTGTCCTGGAAAGGATAGATGCAACTTAAAAGGATGAAATTACAGAGTAGCTCAAGAGGTTCATATTGTTAGTAAATATTAACTCTAGTCCACCATGAGTTCAATTATGTGCAATTACATGATATGTACATATTAAAGTATGGCAGTGTTTTTATGTAAAAATAGTATGTTGATTGTTAGTAAATAGTAGCTCAAGAGGTTCATTATCTATCTTAATTATTCATCTCTTCCCCTCTTTTCTCATATTGATCAAGTCAATACTATGAATATGCAGCCCATATGCATATGCAGCCCATATGCATATGCATATGCATATGCAATGTTATCAATTAATTTTTTATATCAATTATTTTTCTCTCTTTTAATTTTCTATCGTTTCTCTTTATTATTATCTCATCTTTATTTTCTTCTTATTACAAATGATACACACAAGACATTCTTATATAGGAGACATGCCCTTCTAGAATTTTATCATCTAAACACAAATTTTCATATACATATATAACTCATCACATAACTACACGTATCTTTCACACATACACACACTCTTTCACAAACAACTCAACTACAACTATACAACTTTTTACAAATAACTAGAACTACAAGCCCTTTCACAAATAACTACATACACCCGTTAATCAAATATTAAGTTTATAATATTATTTTAACATGCAACACATGTCTAAGCATATTTGATCATATAATTTCAAGCATAATTCATCAAATAACACTATCCATATGCGTCATCATTTTGATAATTGCATAGGGACATCAGGTCATCTCCATTTCTCATCAAATCACAGCTTAGCTTACGTTATACACATTTGAGTTATTAATGTCTAAAGGATGTTCTTCAAATCCATTTCCAAACCACATTAAACTTTCACCTTTTTCTTCAGTTTCAATCTCTGGATTTTCTCTCTCCTTCTCTTTTGAGGCCTCAATTATTGTCAATCCGCCTTCATCCCCTCTCCAGTCTCCCTAATTACCGGAGAGGTTCGAGCCGCATTTCCATCAATAAATAATACCGATATGACATTATCTCCACCACCCCCACCAAATCACACCTTAGGTAATACACATTTGAATTACTAGTTTTTAACGAGCCTTCGTCTCTCCATCCAATTACAACTATCAGTTCTTGAATTACTTGCATCCACAATTGTGCTAAAACATTTACTAAACTCTCTTAAATCCATGGATGGAAGCATTTTTTTTTTAGAATAGAGGCGGTAAATCGTCAAATACCAGATTATCCTTCAAGAAGCTGCTAGCTTCTTACAAGTCCGAACCCGCATTGAGATAAAGGATCCAGAATAATACCACTAGTTTCTCAACGAGTGATTTATAACTAATAGGTGGTTCAGATATTTTAATCCATTTACTCATTTTCAGCTTATTTATGAAAATATATTTAATCAAACTAATAGAGGTGTCAAACTCAGCCGATCCTGCTGCTATCTATAGTTACTGTGAGAAACTTACTGTGAAGAATTAAGAGGGAAAAGGGAAAATCACATTAAGTTTATTGTTTTCTTGATTTTCAGTACAAGAAAGAAATTCCTTATAAAATAGTGTTGGGCTTCCTCCTCATAATAAATAGTTTACATGGGCTTTTTTTTGGGCTTTTAATATAATTTTGTAATTAAAGAAAAGTAAAGGGGGGCTTTGTAAATGTGCCATTTAAATGGGCACAAGTCAGGGGCCATTTTGTGCGTGACTCATTTGGTTTTGGCCGCCAAAAATGAAGAAAAAGAAAAAGAAAAAGAAATGGACGGGGAGAGAGAGAAAGAGAGAGAATGGGAAGAGACATTCGGTCCTTGTAAGCTCTCTTGTATCGCCGGTTGGTACGAACCGATACAGTGGAACCTCTCTCTAGTTGCTCTAACTTGGTAGTCTTTTTCTTTGTTCTTTTTGGAATCCTCCACACGTGTGATCCACCGCAAGGTGATGGTTAACCTAGAGTTTGATTAGAAACTCTAGAAGAGGATTTTATTCTTTGTATTGATTTGTAACCGGTTCGTATCGAAGTTAATTAATACAAAGAAGTTTTCCTTAATCTTGTGTGTCGTTTGTGTTTGTTGTTTATTCCTTTGCAATATCGTGTGAGCGTTTGAGTTAACCATAAAAGCCGCATACAAGGTGTTCGACAAAAGTCTTGAGTTAGGATTTTTGTGCGAAACGCCCTCGTTTTTCCCAACAATTGGTATCAGAGCCGTGGTTAGTACGGGATAAGCTTGCATCAAGCAAATGGAGGGAGAAAGTAGTGTCGGTACGATGGTTAAACTCAATTCCATAAATTACACGATTTGGAAACCCCGGATGGAAGATTTGTTGTATTGCAAGGATGCATACGACCCGGTCGAGGGAGACGCGAAGAAACCCGAAGGTACTTTGGATGATGTTTGGAAGAAAACAAACCGGAAAACGGTTGCGTTGATACGACAATGGATTGGTGATAGCGTGTTTCACCACGTGTCGTTGGAGACTAATGCCCACGAGTTGTGGAAGAAATTGGAGAGTCTCTTCGAGAGGAAAACCGCTCAAAATAAGGCGTTTTTGATGCGGAAGCTCGTGCATTTAAAATACATGGGTGGAACTTCGGTGTCGGAACACTTGAGTAAGTTCCAAAATTGCGTGAATCAATTGGCTAATATGAAAATGAGTTTGGATGACGAGGTTCAAGCATTATTGTTATTGAGCTCCTTGACGGACGATTGGGACACACTCGTTGTATCGCTTGGCAACTCCGCGCCCGACGGTGTGGTAACGCTAGGCATGGTAAAAGATAGCATGTTGAATGAGGAAGCCCGGAGAAGAGAAAAAGAGATCTCGTCGGAATTCGATGCGCTTGTGCTTGAAAGGCGAGGAAAGAGCGAAACGAGAAACTCATATAATTCGAATAGCCATGACAAGCTTACGAGAAGGTCAAGCTCTCGTAAAGGGATTAAGTGCTATCATTGTGGCAAATTGGGCCACATTAAAAGAGAGTGTAGAGTATGGAAGAAAGAGACAAGATACGGTGAAAGAGAATCATCAAGTGAAAATAGTGATGAAGACCGTACGGCGGCGGTTGTATCCGATAGCGATGTGATAGTAGCGTGTGATGACGGTTTTGTCGACCGCATATGCCAAGATACTACATGGGTTGTAGATTCGGCCGCCTCTTTTCACGTCATGTCAAGACGTGATTTCTTTTCATCTTACACCAAAGGAGATTTTGGATGCGTAAGGATGGGAAATGGTTGGCGGTATAAAGTAGTTGGCATGGGAAATGTGAGTTTGGAAACCGAGCTTGGGTACAAGTTGGTGCTCAAGAATGTGAGACACGTACCCGATATACGGATGAATTTACTATCGACCGGTTCTCTTGATGATGAAGGCTATTGTAGCCGTTTTGGTGACGAAAAGTGGAAGCTCACCAAAGGATCTCTTGTTGTCGCACGTGGTGCGAAGTTGAGCACTCTCTACGTAACGCACGCGAAATTATGTGTGAAAGTAAATCCAATTAAAATAATGGCGACAAAATCATCGCATTTGCGGTTGGGGAATAAGGGCGAGAATGGCGTAAAAATTCTCGCCAGAGAGAAGACCGTGCGTAATCGAGATGTGATATTTCTTGATGATGGTACGGGTAAGGGCGAGAATCCGAAATGTAGAAACCCTAAAGTCGTGTTTGATTTGAGTCATAAACCTCCCAAGGTGATGAATTTGGTTCGTGGGGGAGATGGTGGAATCCAAGAAATGTATTCGGAAGGTAAACGTGACGACGGTACAAAACCGCCACAAGAGCCACAAAAGGCGGTGCCGGTACGAAGTTCGATTCGTGAAAATCGGCAATCCGATAAATATCGCTCTCATGAGAATGTGCCACTTACCGATGTTAATCAACCGGAAAGCGAGAAGGAAGTGTCGTGTGGGCGTAACGGTGAACGCATAGGCGCGATGGGTGAGAGGTTAATTAATTTGCATGAGAGGAACCATATCGACGTAAACAAATCCGATATGAAAAAAAATGTGTTGCCCGCTAAGAAGCTTCTAGTGTGTAGAAAGAAAGCGGATGAGACGACTTCTTCGCATGAGTCGGGAGGGGGAGTTTGTTGGGCTCCCTCCTCATAATAAATAGTTTACATGGGCTTTTTTTTTTTGGGCTTTTAATATAATTTTGTAATTAAAGAAAAGTAAAGGGGGGGCTTTGTAAATGTGCCATTTAAATGGGCACAAGTCAGGGGCCATTTTGTGCGTGGCTCATTTGGTGTTGAGCGGCCAAAAGAAAGAAAAAGGAAAGAAAGAAAAAGAAAAGAAGAGAGAGAGAAAGAGAGTGAGAGTGAGAGAAGAGTGAGAGAGAGAGTGTGTGTGTGTGAGCTTCTCTTGGTTCTCTTGGTGTAGCTCTTGTATCGCCGGTTAGGTACGGATCAGTACGGTGTATGTCTCTCTAGTTCCTCCTCTCGGTCGTGTCTTTTCTTTGTTCCTTTTGTGATCCTCCGAGCGTGTAATCCACCGTGTCGGTGACGAGTATAGCCTAGGGTTCAAGCATGAGTTGTAAATCCTAGAAGAGGTTTTTATTCTTGTATTATTTGTAAGCGGTACGGTTCGTA
This sequence comes from Juncus inflexus, assembly GCA_024447665.1. Taxonomy (NCBI): domain Eukaryota; kingdom Viridiplantae; phylum Streptophyta; class Magnoliopsida; order Poales; family Juncaceae; genus Juncus; species Juncus inflexus. The sequence continues at coordinate 4,147,904 of JAJHPC010000010.1, forward strand.
TCGAAGTTAATTAATACAAAGAAGTTTTCCTTAATCTTGTGTGTCGTTTGTGTTTGTTGTTTATTCCTTTGCAATATCGTGTGAGCGTTTGAGTTAACCATAAAAGCCGCATACAAGGTGTTCGACAAAAGTCTCGAGTGAGGATTTTTGTGCGAAACGCCCCGTTTTTCCCAACAAATAGTAAGAGTATATCGCCAAATCAAGAGGGAAAATCACATCCGGAAACAAAGATCTTGATGAATTCAAAGAACCACTTTAACTGACATTCTGATCAATCTCTGATTCTTTGAGAAATTTGCTACTTCATATGTAGAAACGGTCACATGTTCACGCATATTTGATCATATAATTTTAGACCGGTTGTACATATTCTACAAAATATTTTATTTTAGGAGTCTTAAGCTTAAGCAAAAACAAAACAAGTACTAATTATTTATACTTTTTTAAGATATTTGGAAAAATAAAGGGGTGGGGTTAATTAGGAAAACTATAACTTGCCTATTATTCAATTGCATAATACCAATATTAATACATTATAATTTATAAATCATGATAATTTGATAATATGAGAACATCAAAATACTTATATACCGACTTTCATTATACACATCCTTAAACAACAACAAAAAAACAGCACGAATTGGCAATATGTTATTATTAATATAAATATTATGAAGATTAATATTTTATTACATTAGATCAGATCATCAATCCTTGCTCTATCACTGTTAGTTACAAAAACCTTTTATATTCTAAAACTATAAATCCCACACTTTAATGTGCAGCCCATTTGGAGCCTGAACTCTTGGAAATCTCATTATTTCATTTTCTCCCACCTCCTCCCATCTGAATAATCAAATCACAAACAAATTAATATGTTTTTCTCAAAGCACCTCAAAAAAATAATTCGTTATATTTTTTATATTTATACACATTAGATTAAAGCATAAACCTGTATTTGGTGACAAAATAATGAAGAAATGTCGTGATTTCTACCGTTCCAAGCTCTTTACCAGGACAAAGTCTCCCGCCTCCACCAAACAACAAGAAATGATGATGCGATTCGTGATTTTTTTCCTGTAATTAGTAGAAACAATTGTTTTTTCAGGAACAAAAATCAATTGATATATCTAGTTAGTTAATTAACAGTAAATCAGAAAAATAAATTTTCAAAATTTGTTTTTTCACCACATACCAGCCATCTCCATGGATTGAAAACCAACGGATCTTCATACATGTAATTGTCATAATTTATTTCTCTCGTGTAAACATATATTTTCCATCCTTTCGGAATTATATAACCTAAAAACAAAAACAACACTATTATAAAAAACATACAAAAATAATATTATTAAATTAATATCAACTATATACGAGTTATAAACTATTTACCATTTAGTTCTACATCTTCGGTTGTTCTTCTAAGCACTCCATTTACAACCGTCGCGAGTCGTAATGTCTCAAAAATTACGGCACGAGTGAAACGCATCAACTTGTAGTCATCCCAATCAATTGCGCAATCATCTGATTTATTTTTCCTAATTTCCAAATGCTCTTTCTACAAAATTTAAATTGAAACAAAAAATTATATATATTATTTAGATTCTCTATTTTAGTCCTTGTATGTTTATTTTTTTAGGCTTGTATTTCATCTATTTAACTTTTTCTAGGACCAAAACACCCTCATCAAATATTTCCAAATTTTACTTTTTTTCAATCTAAAATGATAAATAAAGATATAATTACTCTAAGTTCTTCTAGAACTTTCGGATGATGCGAGAGATATTTAACAGCCATCATTGTAGTAGTAGAAACAGTTTCGTAACCAGAATAAATCAATGCTATTATCAGATCGATTATCTGCTTGTCAGAAAGTTCGTGTTTTGAATTTCCGTCATTCCACAAAAGACCATCAAGTATATCGCTTTTCCGGCATTTTGAAGTCCGTCTTTCCTTTATTATTTCTTTAATCATTTCTACAAGTTTCTTCCTTGCCTACAATTGAAAAGGGAATTAAATATAAAACTAAAGGGAGAACTAGTTTACAAAAAATCAAATGAAATTTAATTACCTCAAATCCTTTGGTGTAATTTGTACCGGGGAGATTAATGGGTAAAGAAATAGTTCCAAGTACAAGTTTGAATAACTCTGATTTTAGCTCGTCTGACAAAGGGCCCGCTGAAATTCCAGCTATTTGTTTCAATGAAGAAAGTAATGCCATCTGAAAATAAAATAAATGAATAAGCTTTCTGAAATTCTTAGATTCGAACATGAGTTTAAGCACTAAACTGGTACGAGTTTGTACTAGTTTCTGACTACAAAAAAATTTAGTTGGTACAATGGTACACTTCAAGCTCTTACAAACTATACATTCCAACTTAGAAATTAGATTCATTTCAAATATTTCTTTTCCAACAAAAAAGAAGTTACTGTGAAGAATCAAGACTCAACAGTAAAACAGAGAACTCTGTTTCAGTACCACTAAATTCAAACTCACACACCAGTCGTACCACTCTGTCTCAAACAGAACCTTTCTGTCCAAAAATCTCAAAAAATATCACAAAAATTAAAACTAAAACCCACCTCCTTAGTTTTCACTTGAATATCAATAACTTTCCCGCTCCAGCTGCTGACATGGCTTCGCATAAACTCATCGATTTTCGGCAAAATTTGATCGCGAATCATTGGAGGGTTTATTAATGCCAGCATGGCGCCTCGCATTGATTTATGTACCGGTCCATGTACCGCTGCAATATTCCATTTTCCAAGAATATCAAGCATGGATTGTGGATAGCCTGGTATGAAACCTTTTCCTTCATTCATTAAAATGTAGCGGTTTATTTCAGGATCCATGCACACAACCGTAGGGCATCCTAATATATGTGATTTGAACAAATTTCCGTACCTGTTTGTTAAAAAAAGAACGATTATTTTCATTCTGGCATTTGTTATTTAGGTATTTGGAATTGATTTGGAATTTGGATGTGTGAACTGTTAATTTTTTTATAATGAAAAATAGAATTATGAGTCATCTTAATTATTTTCATTCTTGCTTTTTTTTTTACACTATCGGTGTTGATTCGGGATCTGAATATATGATTATTAGAAATTTTATAATATGAAATAGAAATTTGAGTCCTCTTAATTTTTAAAATAAAATTCTAATGTTTGGAAATAAAAAGAAAGAAGGAAAACAGGATGAAAAAGTGATGTTTGGAAAGTTCGAAAGGAAACAGAGGAAGGAGGGATGATATAATTGAACAATAAAGGGGTATAAAGGGAGAAAGGAGGGGACAATGATATAATTGAGAAATAAAGGGGGTAAAATGAAAAAGGGGTCCGAGCTGGTACAGTAGGGAAGGATGGGCTTTTGGTGGGCAAGAGATCAGGTACCACTTTTGGATTCATCACTTTCCAGCTAAAGTTGTTTCCAATTTGTTATCAAATTCAATCCGATTCTTATTCTCATTTTATTCATAAAAAAGAATATTGTAGTTAGAAAAATGAGAAATATTTTTGGGAAAAAATGGGAGTATTTAGTTTTTGTTCATGTCTTTTAAGAGATTTCATTATCATTTGACTAAGAGAGACAGCCAACAAGGTCCTTGACTCATAAATGCTAAAATAAGTAAGTGCTCAAATGTCATATTCCTTTCATTTTATTTACTTCTTGTTATTAGTTTGTTCTTGCATTTTAAGAAAACCCAAAAACAAGCACCTAAAAAAACAGTAAGAAATGAATGTATCATGCAAAACAGAAGAGAGTATATGTCACGAAAACTACACTTGTTTGATTAAATGTAACAGAAGAGAAAGAAAGAAGAACAAAGATTGCAAAATAGTCCCTTAAATAACACGAAATAAGTACCTAAGCCTTCTAGCCTTCATGAAAGAAGGGCCAAGCTTAAGAAACTCAGTCGTCTCTCCAAAGAGAGGCCAGCCCATTGTGCCAGGTGGCAAGCCCTTCCTTCTGTACCGGACCTCGTTCCATCTCAGCAAACCGGTACAAACCACCACCGTACAAAATACTATCCAAAATATTACACCCAAAATCATCGTTTTTCGACCTTTTAACTCTCTTTTGTTCTATCTTTTTGGGGGGCTCAAGAAGAAAAGAGACTTTCTTTCTTTTGATACTGATGAGGAAAGGTTGGGTGTTACAACTCTCTGCCCCTGTATTTATAGTCCTTCTGATAAGATACCTTTCAGCGCATCTCTGCAATGTTATTGTTCACACGATTTTGCAATTTTTTACGAGGATTGATACATGAAAGTATTAAGTTTGATTTATTATATTCATGCATTAGTTATGTTATTGTGCATAAAATTAGAATATTTGTACATTTTTTGTCAAGAAGACTAACGATATAGTTCATAACAGTCATGCATGTTTCCGTTATATTAGATATAAAATTAGAATATTATTCATGCATATTTTATTTAAAAAATTACATTCATGCATAGCTTTTATTCATACATCTATTATTAAAAAATTAAAAAAATTCGTGCATCACTTCTATTATACTGTGAATAGAAGTATAATACTAGTGTATCACTTTCATTATTATTTTAATGATTCACTTCTATCTTTAAAATTTCTTTATAAAATAATAAATTCAGCATATGATAATTTTACTTGATGATAAAGTGAAAATATATCACATAGGTGAAAATATAGAACTAAATTATAATTCAGATAATATATTTGTATTAATACATCATGGTTAACAATACTCATGATAACCATAAAATAAGAACAAAATAACCAAACAAAAAGACATTTTGCACCAGTTCGATCTTTATCATTTAGTCTCATATATTTATTTGTATGATCTGACATAGTATTTTTATTTTGCCGAAATAAAAAAAATATTACACAGACTTGATCACACCGTCATGAATATTAATATTATGTCATAAAAAATTAAATACATCATCATGAATATTAATACTATGTCATAAAAATTAAATAACACAAATATATATATATTGTTTAGAAAAGCAATATATATGCTGGATAGAAGAGCATAAAAAATTGCAGGGAGTGTAGACCCTCAGAATAAGGAATGAAAAATAAAAAAAATTACCCGTGAGAGAACCTACCATGTTCATGTTTTCAGTAAGTTAAAAAACATATTGCACTTCTCAAGACCAATTTTTGACCAAAGTGAGAGAGAGATTGGAGAGAGAGTGAAGAATATTTGAAGTGGTGCAAATGAGAAAATATAGCAATAAACAATTAGAAAACTATATATGCAAAGTAAAAAATGTTTTAAACTGTTGGTAATAAACAAACTCACATAATTACATTACACTCTATACTCTCTGGTACAACAATAAATAGATTAAAAATAATTATTCAATAGTATCAACTTGCTGGAAAGAGCATGTAAATTAATTGAAATAAAAATGGTTGATAACACAATCAATCAAAAGACATAGAAAGGGACCACAAACATTAATTCATTCGGAATCACATGCATATATCCCCAAAAGATCAGATGGCATGCCAGAGTATGTTTTTTAGTTATTTTATTCTTATTATTTTCATTATCATTATTATTTGGGGAGCCATGTGATTTCTTTGTTTTTCTTTTTGTCCAAATTACAAATTATCCAATCTGCAACACTTAATTTGATCTAATCAATCAGAGGTCTCAATCTCATAAGCAGTCCAAATTTTTATTGACACTTAATTGATAAAAAAAGGAGAAATTTATTAAAGAGTTAAAAATAGATCAAAATAATATAAATATTTTGAGATAAAAGATGAGAGTTTAATTATGAAGGTGAATGAGAGTGACCTAACAATGTCATGAGCGAGCCAATTAGAGAAGCTTTGATCACATAAATTAATAATTGATTAAGTACCACGGAAACATGATTGAAATAAAGTGGAAGATAAGGAGGGATTATATACTTAATTCGTGCCCTGAAAACTGCACAAAAAGTCAATAAAACCATCATTTGTTCAAGCTATCTTACTGTATATGTCTTACTAATTAATTAATTAAATTTGATGGAATCAACTTCAAATATGAATTTCAGAATTTATGTTGGATCTAGTTTGTAAATTGAACTTGTAAAAGTACTGACCAGAGACACTCGTGCAAGGGTCAGTATTTGAAAGGGACAACACACTCGTGCAAACGAATTTTTCTTTTTCTTTTTCTTTTTCTTTTTCTTTTTTTGAGAACCAAAAGAGTTGAACTTAATGAGATTTGGCTCTGGATTATAATGGAATTTTGTTTGGACTTTTGTTGCATTGCATGGTTAGGCTGGCTGTACAAATCCAGCCTTTAATTATGAAGATTGAAACTCCATTAATGCATTTGAATTTGAATTTGTTTTCTTATATTATTGTCTATCTCAATAGACTTGATTTCTCTTTATGACGAAAATTACATTTTCTGCTACTGATTGGGAAATGAGAAGCTAGATTTATTACTGGATTTTGAGAACCAGATTTCATAACCTACCTATTGGCTATTGCTCTTATTTATCATTTTGCAATAATTGAGTCATTGCAAAATAAATAAATATAAATAAATTCAAAATAGTTGTCCGGAAAAAGATGGTCTCCCTGATTTTACCCCTAAAATCCGGATCCTTTGTTAGTTGTCTTTGATTTGACTCTCAAAATTGTAAGATTTATCCAAGCATAACTCATATGAAAAATAAAATTTACTCTATTTAACTTCTCCAAAAATATTAAATGGATAGGAATGATCCCTTACCCTATGTATTATATATGTTCTTCAAAACAAAACAAAAAATAAATAAATAAAAGAGGAAAATGGATTGAATGGTAACAACTAAAGCTACTCACATGGGATGGGACACATGCACTCTCATTTTTAAGAGTGTACTTTCCTATTTTACACATGCACTCTCATCTTACTTCTCTCACTTTTATTTTGTACCCACCCAATCAAGTAAATAGTGCAACAATATAGAAGTAAAATAGTCAATGTTCCATTTTATTTCCGTCAATATTTGGTAAAATAGAATGATAGATCAGTGAAAGAAAAAAGTTCCAACAAAAAGGGAAAAGGGTATTATATTCTATAATATTTCACTATTTATTGAAGATTTATTTTACTCAATTTCACCTTGAAGAATATTACAGTCATGGATTTCCATCCGAAGTGTAGACAATGGACACAATAAAGAAGAGAGAGAGAGAGAGAGACAGAGAGAGAGAGAAGAAAGAAGACAAAAGAGGTGCTCGTGCAAATTAGATTGGATTGATTTGCCCATCTCTGTTCTACTTGGTCAACATCCACATTCCTTTCCTTCATTTTCATATTCATTTCCTCACTTTTATTACATTATATTAATAGAATTTATTCATGAAATAATAATAAGAATAACATACAATAATAAGCATTTACAAAGAATATGTACAGTACAAACATAGCAGAGCGCAGAAGAGCAGACCTACTATGCATGTGGTGGGCAAGTGAGCAGGTTTGCATTAATTCCGCCCCTCGTGCAACTTTCTTATCCTTTTCTTCGTCTTAAATACATATGCCCACATTGATTTGCGTCTCATACTTTTAAATATAAAATCAAATAATATAAATAATTAATTAAAATTTAAATATCCCATTCCATCATGAATTAGAAGAGATCCAAAATGTGATTTTTTACCATATCCTCTCAATTTCACCCTAAGTAATTAATACTTTGGATGAAAACAATGTATGAAATGAGTAGCTCAGTGCTCAATGCTCAATGCATGTGCATGACACTAAATTTTATTAATAAATACATTTAGCATAGCAAAATAATTATGTTAGACAATCTTGAAAAAAGAGGTGGCTAATTAATATATGTATGAGCCTGTATATATATAGACTAACTAGTTCCTAATTATAACTACACGCCGCAAGCCTATTTCTATCATTAAATGATTCAATTCAGAAACATAATTATGGTGATATAATTTAAACAATTATTACCATATGATTTATGTAGAATTCTATCTAGACCCTAATTATCACTACACGCTGCAAGTCTGTTTCTATCTAGACCCTAATTATGCCATAACAAAACAATTGTTACCATGTGATCTATATAAATTTCTAGCAAGTCTATTTCTATCTATTTAAATCCAGAAAAGAAAGGAAAAAATAGACATTTATTTCTCCTTCTATGCTTAAATTAGAAGTTCAAGTAGTTCAGAAAATTTCACCATACAAACTTATTTTTTCTATTTTTTTCCTAAACAAAATCATCATTCCAAATTGTACTACCAAACGGAAGAGAACATTTTTTTCAGATCCATCTGAAAAAAAAAACTGAGTCATAAACCTGTCTATTATTCACAACCATATTCTATATCAAGAATTAATACTGCACTAGCCATTTTATTAGCTAAAATAATCAGAATTATAAAGTTCCAAAGTTAGGAGCTTTATTATATATTTCAAGATTTACTATGCCTTGGTGGCCTCGCGTGAAATTTCGGTTCCTTTGGTACCGTCCTTGGTAATATTGACCTATATAATAAAAAAATAACAAATATTATATTTTCATATATGGGAATTTATTTTTATTTTTATTATTATAATTTTTTTAATTACCGTTTAGGAATGAATGGTTTATCAAAATAAGGCATGGGTTGAGCTTTCGGTACCAGTTCTTGTCTCAGTCTCTTTATCTCTATTTCTTCTTCAATCTGTTTATAATAATTAATATAATTAATATAGTTGAGTGACTTTACTATATTATTTGTGAAAAATTATGAGAAATTTTCATTTTTCGTCCCTGAAAAACCTCAAAATATCACAAATATACCTCTTATGTGGGGATGAATGATAAATTTCATTTTTTTCAATGGTATTTATGATAAAAAAAAATTCAATTTAATTGATTTATATGATATTTTGAAATTTTGCAAGGGTATATTAGACATATTTTAATAGAACATATATTTTCTTACCTTTAGTTGTCTTTCTCTCTCCATTTTCAAATTTTCAACAAAATTTATCTTTTCCGCAACCTAACAAAAACAAACAAAAAATAAATCATTAATCAGATAATTCAACCAAGATATAAATACCTCATAAATGAAAAATGCCATAAATCAGCTAATTCAACGAAGATACAAATAATTCAGAAATGAAAAATATCGTTAATCAGCTTAATTTACGACGCCAACCAAGATATAAATAGTTCACAAATTGAAATAATTTACGAAAATACCGGTACGAAAATGGTACTGGTACTATACCAACTTTATGAAATACAAACTGGTATTAAAATCATAAATAAAAATCTATTTTATTTTTATTATACCTGATGATCAAATTCAGCTCGCTCAACCGCACGAATATCAGTGTGAAGAATCAAATCAATCGGCTCCGTCGGTTCTTTAATCTTAGGCTTCAATAGATACTAAGAATAAATAAAAAATAAAATAGAAATTAATAATACTAATAACAATATATATATATATATATATAATAATAATAATAATAATAATAATAATAATAATAATAACAACAACAATAATGATAAAATACTACAACTACTAATAATAATAACAAAAATAAATAAAATAATAGTAAAATAGTAATAATAATAATAATAATAAAAAATCAAAAATAATTTATTTATTTATTAATTAAATAATAATACGTGAGGTTTTTCAGTAGTTAAAGGGAGGCCCTGAGCGAGCGGAACGCGAAGCCTCTCTTCTTCTAGAAGCTTCTTTTTCATCTTCTGCATGAAACTTTCCTCTTTCGCCCTTCCTCTTTCCTGTAATTAATTATTTTCCAAATCTTAAAAATTCTCAAATAATTCAAAAAGGAGGAAATGAATAAATGAGTAATTGGAAATGTGATTTACCTCAGTTTTGAGGGTGAAAGGATGAGGATTTGTCAATTTGGGCTTTTTTGCAAAGTTTCGGCCGGTCGATTCGGTACTCTGTTTATAAAATAGGGATTAAATAGAAAAAAACTGAAAAATTTAATTGATAATAATAATAATAATAATAATAATAATAATAATAATAATAATAATAATAATAATAATAATAATAATAAGAATCATACATTTCGTTTTGTTTTGTTGCTTCCACTGCTTGCATTGCTCTCCCTGTTCAAAACAAAGAATCAGCAATAAATATTTCATTAAAAAAGAAGAAAAAAGAGAAAATATACTCATTTTGAATTAATTTCAGTATATTTCAAACAACAATTCATGTTAATTCTTAAGTTCTGACAAATCAACTGAAAACAATTAAATTTAAATAGAAAAATAAATATACCTCTTAGAAATTCTCTCAAATTGCGCATCAGATTTCTCATTTACGCATCTCTCCGCTGACGTGGATCCCCCAGATCCAGAATAAGATATCCCAGTTTCATCTGGACTTATTTGCAAATTTCCAATTTCCGATAAAACCGATTTGAATTCCCTCTTTTCCTTTTTCAATCTCTCTTCTTCCTTCTTCAAACAGAGTTTCTCAAATTCCTTCACTAAATACTTCACTCGCCCTTGTCCGGGTTCAGGCGCATCATTCAATTCCTCTTCTATGATTTTAGATCTCAAATCTCGATTTTTTATTCCAATTTCAGAGAAACGGATTTTGGATTTCCGGATCTGATGTTTCTCAGATCGATTCAGATCAATCGGTGAAGAAAGTCTCGCTTTGATTGGAATTTTCATCAGAACGGGAGCTTTCGATTGATTTTTCGAATGTGAAGCCTTCGATTCCTTCAGCGAGAGCTTCTTCTTCACTATGAACTGGTTCTGCTGTGTGGAACAAGGAGAGATCAGGGATTTCAGCGATTTGACTGTTTTCTTACTCGAATTCAAATAATGAGGCATGGATTTACGGCTTGGAGTTGAAACTCGGATATTCGGATTCCAATTCTCAGAATTTTCTGATTTTCGATGTAGCAGAACGTTAGGTTTCTTCAGCGGAGCCGCCATTTTTTCCGAAATTGATCTCAAACTATCAGAATTCAGAAAGGGGTTGATGATATTATTATCCAAATTGAGAGTAAATTGGACTCAAATTCAACGAAAATCTTCGGAATTCTCTCTCTCTCTCTCTCTCTGTTTAGGGCTTGAGACTAGAAAACAGAGAGAAAGATCATTATTATTTTTGTGTATAAACTTGGTTTACGAACACCGCTCTATTAATGGACGCAATGGTTGGTGAAAGTTTTCTGATCCATGTCTATGGGTAATTTGGGTTCTTCAACGGATACTTTTATTCATGCAGATTGATGGAAATCTGCTACTGTTATATCAATGATGTTTTTCGTGTAGCGGGTCGTAATACAAGGGTTAATTGATCTGCTTCATGGATGGACTCATAGGAATTGTAATACATTTTGTGTTTTGAAATGATTGGCAATTAATTGAGAAATTATTTCCGGTGAGGTTTTAATTACTGACATGCGTGATGCTAAAATTTAAAATTTGAAAATCAAAATACATAATGCGTGCATCATATCTTTAATTACTCACTCGACAGAAAATTTAATACATGTATCTTACTCACTGACCAAATATTTCGGTATTAAATTATTAGTTTTTAAATTTTAATTTTTTTCTAATCAAGTCCTTTCATAAGGTAAATGCTAACTGAATCGCTATTATAATGTTGCCTCACTAATAGTCAAATACATTGTTATTTTTTGTCAAGCCATTTTTCTATTAACTTCTCAAAAAAAAAAAAAAAGCCTATAATACTGACATTTTCTATTTCAAAAAAGTAACACTGACATTTCAACTCATATAAAATAAAAATCCTCTCCATTTATATTTGCTCTTGTCGGCTAAACTTCTTTAGTTCTCAAATATCTATTTAGCTAAAAAAAATTAAAAAAAATAAAACAATGACAAGGCCATTACGCACGCAAGACAAAAAGAGGTCAATTCAAATTCAATTCCTTTCCAATCACAAAACGAAACCAATCACAGCCGTCGAAACCCAATCCGACGGCTGAGATTTCACTCCGTGACATGGCGCGCACGAAATAACCAAACGTCCTTTCGTGATGTGTACTTTTAAACTAACTGTGTACATCTTTTGAGACACGAATAAATTCCTCTTTCCCAGATTCCGAAGCTTTTCTCTAACCGGACCTGGTCCAGAGAGAAGAAGTAAGAATATCTCGCTGTATTAGTAGGCGTTCATGAACCGGGCGTAGACAGTGATTTTTGTAGATTCTTTCTTTCTTCGTGAACCGAATAAACTCGACACTTTCATTTTCCAACTTTTTCTTCTTTTGAGAGAAGAAGTTGTGAAAGTGTGTAGCTTGTTCGATCGGAATCGGATCGAGAGGTTTAGGGTTTGATCGGATTCTTCGGGTTTTGATCGGTTTTGAGTCTCAGATCGGCGGTTTGATCCGCTGTTTTGTGTTGGTTGAGCAGTCGGAAGTTTTGCGACGGAAGAGGCGGAGTGAGACGCGAGAGTTGTTCATTTAAAGGGACAGGAGGCGATTGAAGGTGGAATCATCTGTTCTGGTTGTGATTTTCTGAATTTTGAGGGAGAAGGAAAAGGGAGGCAATTTCGGTAAATTTTCGGTACGATTCGTTCCTTTGTGTCTTTACATAGTTTGATCTTTGCTTATTTGGTAAATTTGATTTAGTGATCTTGTTATAATTCGATTTATATATGGAAAGTTGGTTTTTTTATTGGGATTTGGTAATTTATGCTTTGAATAACTGGAATATCAGACTTTGGATTGGAATTACAGTAATTAAACTTTAGTAAAATTAATTGTGATTTGTCAACACTTTACAGTCTTTCCTATCAACTAAAGAAGAACTCTTTACAATCTCTTACTAATCTGGTATAAATTCATATTTCAAATTTCAGGGACCCGATTGAAAATAAAAAATGTTGCACCCAAAATGGCAAGCAATTTCTATATACCTCTCAAATTACCTCTCAAACTACTCAGCATTCCTCTCAATCTCCTTTCTAGCCTTCTTTATCATACTAATATACTACGCGATAAACCAACTAAACCACAATGTAAACCTAAATTTCGGCCGGGCGATTCGCGCGCGATCGAAACGGTACCAAAAGTCAAAGTCAACGGCCCCAGTCCTTCCGGAAGCTTCTCACACCTGGCGCCGCGAGCCCGCTTCCAAATCCAAAGGCCTCAAATGTTGCGTGTGTCTAAAATCCGTTTCTCTCTCATCCACCTGTCAAGTGATCCACAGATGTGACGTGTGTGGCGCGCCTGCACACTTAAACTGTTCCGGCAACTCACACAAGGATTGTAAATGTGTATCTTTGCATGGATTTGAGTTTGTGAGTCATCAGTGGACGGTACAGTGGTACGAGTCAGTTGACCGTTCTGACGAGGCGTCCTTTTGCTCCTACTGTGAAGAGCCATGTGGCGGAGTTTTAGTGGCTAATAAGCCTGTGTGGTATTGCATGTGGTGTCAGAGACTCGTGCACGTGGATTGCCACGCCAGCCTGGCGAGGGAAACTGAGGATAAGTGTGATTTAGGGAGATTAAAAAGGGTCGTTTTATCGCCGCTTTGTGTTAGAAAGATTGAGAGTGGAATTTTCAGTAGTATTACGAGTGGAGCTGGTGAGCTGGCGAGTACGGTGAGAGAGAGGATTAGAGGGAGAGGGAAGAGGAATAAAAGCGGTACGGGGAAAAGTGGTACGAGTAAGAACGAGGTGAAATTGGTACCGGTAAAAGAGAGTGGTGAAAAGGGAGAGAAAAGTGGTGAGAAAATAGTTGGAAATGGTGAAATTGTAGTGAAAAATGGTGAGAAAATAGTAGAGAATGGTGAAAATAGAGTAGAAAATGGTGAAAAAATAGAAACAAGTGGCGAAAATATAGTAAAAAATGGGGAAGATGAAAAAATAGTAGAAAATGGCGAAAATATAGTAAAAAGCGGCGAGAATATAGTACAAAATGGTGAAAATGTAGTAGAAAATGGTAAAAATACAGTACAAAACGGTGAGAAAACAGTTGAGAAAAACGGTGAGAATAATAAAATGATACAAATACAGCACGGCCATCAAAAGTACGAAATCTGCGATTTGCCTTCTGACGCGCGTCCTTTATTGGTATTTATTAATAAAAGAAGCGGGGCCCAGCGAGGCGATATGTTGAGGCAGCGATTGCTGATTCTTCTCAACCCTGTCCAGGTCAGCAATTAATAAAAAATAATAATTCGTTTAATGTTTTTTTGAACGTTTGGATGTATTTTATCCTTTTATGGTAATTTGATGCATTAGTTCTGGTCTATGAACCCTGCAATAAGTACAAGATTGCATTATTAGTTGGGAAATTTGGAAAAGAAAATTCCTGTATTGTGCTGAAATTGCAAAAAAGCCCCTGTATTATTGTAGTTTGCTGAAAAACACCTGCGGGTATTGCCGAAATTACAAAAAACTCCCTGCAATATATATAGATATATTTTCAAATAATTAGAAATTAGACCGACTTCTGGTCCTTGTGTTTTCCTCAGCTCAAAAACCTGTTTAAAAAAACATATATTTGTAAACATTTGCAAAGAGCACCTGTATTTTGATGAAATTGCGAAAAAGCCCCTGAATTATTAGAAATTGTGAAAAAGCCCCTGAATCATTGCCAAAATTGCAAATACAAACCCTACTTCTGGTAAAAATAATAAAAATTTGCAAAAAAAATTAAATTATGCTGAAATTGCAAAAAAGCCCCTGTATTATTGGAAATTGCAAAAAACCTTTATTTGTTTCAAATAATTAGAATAGGAAACTAACGGTGTTAGGTTTTTTTGCAATTTCCAACAATGCTGGGGCTTTTTCACAATTTCAGCAGAATTGAGGGTTCTTTTGCAAATTTCACTTGTTAAATATTTTCTTACAACAGGTGTTTGAGCTGAGTCCAGAAGTAGGCTTCTCGTTATTCCGCAAAATGCCGCACTTCAGAATCCTCGTCTGTGGCGGCGAGAGAAAATATGAAGTTTGATTTGCCGCCAGCTGTCGCGATAGTGCCAGCTGGCGCGGGGAACGACCTGGCGAGGGTTTTAGCCTGTGACAGCTGGCAGATGAGGATTCTGAAGTGCGGGACTTTGCGGAATAACGAGAAGCCTACTTCTGGATCTTTCGTTTTACTGATAAAATTCCTGCATTATGATGAAATTGCAAAAAAGCCCCTGTATTATTAGAAATTGCAAAAAAAAAACCTAATTTTTTTTCAAATAATTAGAATAGGAAACTAATGGTGTTAGGTTTTTTTTGCATTTTCCAATAATTCAGGGGCTTTTCTGCAATTTCAGCATAATACAAGGGCTTTTTTGCAAATTTCCCTTATTTATTTATTTATTAATTTGATAAACAGGTGTTTGAATTGAGTAAATCCCAAGGACCGGAAGTCGGGCTCTCATTATTCCGCAAAGTACCGCATTTCAGAATCCTCGTTTGCGGCGGCGACGGTACGGTCGGCTGGGTTTTAGATGCGATTGAAAACATGAAATTCGAGGCGCCGCCAGCTGTCGCGATAGTGCCAGCTGGCACGGGGAACGACCTGGCGAGGGTTTTAGCCTGGGGCGGCGGACTCGGCACGGTTTCCCGTAAAGGGGGTTTAGTGGAGGTTTTGACGCATGTTGAAAATGCGGCCGTTACAGTTCTGGACAGGTGGCGCGTTGAGGTGAAGAGGCGGGGGAGTAAGGGGGTGAAGATTAAGTTTATGAATAATTATCTTGGTTGGTGTTATTTTTTTGTTTGTTTATTTATTTTGGTGGGGATTTTTCTGGGGATTTTTGCGGTTTGGCGTAAAAAGAGGGTTTTTTCGAAAGAAAGTTTTGTTTTGAGTTGGGTAGAGAGAAATTTTGATTTTGTTTATTTATTTTGGTGGGGATTTGCAAGAAAGTATCATATGTTGTGGTTGATTTGTGAAAGAAGATCCTATTTTTATTGGGGGTTTTGCGGTTTGGTATAAAAAGAGGGGTGTTTTTGCGAGAGAAAGTTGTTTTGTTTTGTTTTTGAGTTTTGATTTTGTTTGGTTTGATTTGGTAGGAATTGGGTGTGATGCGAAGGTTGCGTTGGATATACATAATTTGCGCGAGGATAACCCTGAAAAGTTCTACAGCCAGGTAAAAATAATTGAAAAATGTAATAAAATAAAAGTATTAATATGTTGAATGGTTGGTTATTTTGTTTATGTAGTTTATGAATAAGGTGTTGTACGCAAGAGAAGGGGCGAAGAATATAATGGATCGAACTTTGATTAACTTTCCGAAGCAAATAAAACTTGTGGTAGACGGAGTAGAAATCGAACTTCCTGAGGTACGCTCATTTCATATTATATTTGTTAAAACAAAGCTTAAACCCTAAATCTGATATTAAACCCTAAAAATCTTATCTTGTTTGAAATTTTGTCTTTTTCGAATGATGAAACCCTAAAATCTTGCTTCAAGAAACTAAACCCTGTATCCTCCTTGTTGGAATGATGAAACCCTAAAGTTAACCCTAAAACTTATTTTGTTTGAGCGGATCAAACCCTAAAATCTCAACATGTTTCAGTGACGAAACCCTAGACCAAAAAAACTCATATTACTTGAATGTCAAGACCCTAAACCCTAAATCTTGTCTTGTTCAAATGACGAAAGCCTAAACCACAACTCAATCTAGTCTCTAGTCTCATTCCATCCCCTTCATTCCGTCCTTCCTTCAAATAATCGGACCTATCAAACCCTAAACCCTAAACCCCATCTTTCACGAATCTCAAAACCCTAATAAATCATCCTTTCTAGGACGCGGAGGGCGTCCTTGTGGCGAACATCGGGAGCTACATGGGCGGCGTCGATCTATGGAAAAACGAAGAAGATGAGACCTACGATAATTTCCGACCCCAATCGATGCACGATAAAATGTTAGAAGTCGTGAGCTTCACCGGCATGTGGCATCTCGGCCGCCTCCAGGTATATGTTAATTGGAGATATAATAGTATTTTGTTTGTTTGTTTGTTTATTTGTTTACTGGGATCTGATGTGCATCACCGACTGGCTTATTTGATATAACAAAAAAGTATATTGATAGACAGAAAGATAGAATAGACATGTAATAAAATATGATGCGTAAAAATAAGAATATATAGTCATTTATATGGAAATTTATAATATTAGAAAAGGTATAATGAGCATATAAAAAGACATAATAGTTGTATACAAAGGTATGATAGATGATTTAAAAGGTCGTGAGCTTCACCGGCATGTGGCATCTCGGCTGCCTCCAGGTATATATTAATTGGAGATATAATCGTATTTTGTTTGTTTGTTGGGATCTGATATGCATCACTAGCTTCTTTGTCATTGGTATTGTTGAAATTGGTATTGTTGAAATTCAGAAAGGTATAACGGAATTGCTAAAAGGTATATTGGTATAAAAAAGGTAGAATGAGCATATAAGAAGGTATATTGATATACGAAAAGGGAAAACATTCTCATCACCCGCTTAAACATCATCATATCATATTTTTATACCATTTTCATTTGTTCATTATTCCTTTGTATGGAATTAATTGAGAAAGAATGATTACCTTTTGTATGTCAATATATCTTTTATATATTCATTCTACCTTTTTGTAATCCTGCTAAATAAGCTGGTGGTGCGTATCAGGTCTCAACAAATAAATGTTCATATGGGTAAATGGTAAAATCATGTGTTTATATTTGTTTGTTTATTTATTTATTTTAATTGGTGGTTTGTATTAGGTGGGATTGTCGAGAGCTGAGAGGCTCGCGCAAGGCCACTCGTTGAGGATTGAGGTAAGGGATCCGATGCCCATTCAGATCGATGGCGAGCCTTGGTTGGAGCCACCTTGTACCGTCGAAATCTCTCATCACAACCAGGTCCCCTCTCTCTCTCTCTCTCTCTCTAGAATTCTCTCTCTAGAACTCTTTCTCCCTAGAGATCTCCCTCTCTAGAACACACACACACTCTGAAACTCTCTCGAAAACACACTCTCTCTCTCTCTCTCTCTTTAATACTCTCTAGAACTCTCATTTTCTCTCTCTAAAATGCTCTCTCTCTAGGGCGCACGCACTCTCTCTCTCTCTCTAAAACTCTCTCTATATATATAACTCTCTAGAGTTCTCTTTCTCTCTCCTGTAAAACTGTCTTAACTTTTAATTTGAAATATTTCATCAGGCATTCATGTTGAAAAGAGTCGGCGACGAAACGATGGCCCGAGCCGCGTCGGTAATAACCGACGTACTTGAAAACGCGGAAAGTCAAGGAGTTATAAATTCCGCACAAAAAAGGAATTTACTTCAAGATATCGCTCTTCAGCTTTGGTAGTTGAATTTTTAATTTTATATTTTTTTCGCCACGTGTTTTTGTAGTAAATTTTTGGGTTTTTTTGTAAATTTTTGAAAGGGTAGTTGTGTGTGTGTGTTTGGTCTAACTAATGCGAGTGTGAAATTTTGTAAACTAGGGAAATTATTACTGATAGTATATAATTTGGCTTTTTTGTTATTGTGTTTATGATATTATGCATCTTAGGTGGCAAATTTGATGTTTGTATTGTTTTGTTTGTAGGTTGTTTTGGTTGTTGAGTCTGTTTGTTAAATTTGAAAACACAATCAGTTATAATCTTAAATAGATTGTAATCGCAATTTCTTCATGTATAATAATATGACTAAATATGAGAATTCATAATGAAATCTGATTGAATATGATAAATAAAATCATAGCCGTCTCAAGGGGATGGTACCTACATTATGCAAAATAATAATGATGTGAACTAAAACTCAGTTCAAACATATTCTCAACTCGACAATTCTTTTTATCTGGGTTTAAAATCACTCATCCAAAAAAATTAATTAAAATAAATTAAAAGAAAAGAAAACTCTCTCTTCTCTTCTCTTCTCTTCTCCTGGATTCAATCGTTCGTTCATTCGAGTCGCATGGATTACAACTACAACTCCGCAGCTCAGCCGTCGCACTACGCCGCTCCGCCCTATTATCCCCCCTCCTCCGCCGCCGACCACACTACCCCTCCGCCCTATTACCCTCCTTCCGCCGCCGCCGCCAGCCACTCCACTCCGCCGGCCTATTACCCCCCTTCCGCCGCCTCCAGCCACTCTGCTCCGCCGTCTTATTACCCTAACCCTAACACTCAAGACGTCGCCTCCAATGCTTACTCCACCTATCAATACCAGCCCGCCGCCTCCTCCGCCGTATCCGGCTACAATTACCAGCCACCCGCCTCATCCGCCGCGGCGGACTACCAGTATCAGCACGCCCCGTCATCCGCCAAAGAAGGCTATCAATACCAGCCCGCCACGTCATCCGCCGCGGCGGACTACCAATACCAGTCCACCAAGTCATCCGCCGTGACGGGCTACCAATACAACTCGGCCACGTCATCCACCGCGGTGGGATACCAGTACCCGTCCGCCACGTCATCAGCTTCAAAGGGCCCCGGGCCGAAGCATTTCGGCCGGACTCCGGCGGCAGCCAACCCCCGTAATCGTCCTGTGAGTTTCTCTCTCTCTCTCTCTCTCTCTCTCTCTCTCTCTTGTTGGATTTTGTCTGTTTAACAATCGGTATTGGAGTTGATTGTCTTATTGAGTTGGTATAATTTGGGGATTGTGCACATTTCATTCCGATTTTTTTAATTTGTTGTAATTTTAACTCATTATTGCTTGTAATTTGGGCAATTTATGAATTCAAATCAACACATTTGGCTAATTGTTCCAAGATTTGTCTTTTGGGGATCTAGGTTTTAGAATTTATACTTTAGATCCCTAAATTAATACTCATATTTAATTATCACATGTTCCAATTCTTCCCTGATTTCTTCTCATTAAGTTCTTACAAAAACAATAAAGGTGTTGCAATTTGATATTTATTTAGGGTTTAGGGTTTAAGGAGCACGATTTGGCGGAAAAGAAGCTCAAAATGATGCAAGGCGGCGCGAAATCCGATTCGGTTAGGGTTTGCTCCACTTGCAACGTCGTTTGCAATTCTGACAAGGTTTTTGAGACTCACATCACATCAGCAAAACACATCGCAAAGGTAAATTAATAATATGGAAATTCGCAAAAAAGCCCCTGCTTTATGTCAAAATTGCAAAAAAAATACCTATATTTTAGAAAAAGACTTTCTATTTTTTATTTTCTTCAGAATGGAGTTTTTTTTTTTGCAATTTTAAAAAACGCAGGGTCTTTTTTGCAATTTAGGCATAATGCGAGGGCTTTTTTGCATTTTTTAATAGTTGGTTTGATTTGTGTGAAAAAAAAAATTTCATATTTTTTTTAAGGTGAGTGGAACGCCGGTAAGTGGATTGGGTGGAATAATCGGCTCAAACCCTAAAAAGAAGAAAAAGAAGGCCCAAACCCTAAATTCGGTACCGAAAGTCGCTCAACCGGTTTATTGTGAGATTTGCAAAATTTCGTGCAATGATTTAGAGATGTATAACAAACACGTTGCGGGAAAAAAACATAACAAAAATATAAAAAACGCAAATATTTCCTTTACTAGTACTAGTTCTGCTAAATTGATCCAATTTGTACCCGCAAGTAATAGTAGTGATAATACTAATATTAATAATAATGTTATTGAGATGAAAAATCTCGCGCAAAATTCGATCCAAAAAATCGTTCAATCGGTTTATTGTGACGTTTGTAAAATCACGTGTGACACACAAGAGGTTTTTAATATACATTTGACCGGTAAAAAACATAATAAAAAGGTGACGAGCCAAATCATGGCTGCTGCTGCTCGTGCTGCTGCTACTAATAATAATAATAGTAATCTTAATATTAATAATAATGTTAATAATGAAAGTAATGATAATAATAATAATGAAGGAAAGGAAAATGGGGAGGAAAATAAAATGCAAAATAATAAAAGAAAGGTGGCGACAAAAGAGGAATTGGAGGCGAAAAAGAGAAAGATGATAGAAAATGGAACAAATTTGGAGTGTGTGAAAGTGTGTGAGATGTGTAATGTGGTTTGTTCGAGTCAAATGGTGTTTGACTTACATGTCAAAGGCAAAATGCATCTTAGTATGCTTAAGAACTTAGAAGATAATCATGAAATCGAGGCGCCAAAATTGGAAGAAAAACAAGAAATTGCGGCTCCAAAATTGGAAGAGAAGGAAGAAAATTTGGCGCCAAAATTGGATGGAAATCAAGCGCCACTTGCTGATTAGTTATGTTTGATGTTTAATTGCGTAGAATCTGTAATGTGATGTGTTTATTGAGAGTCGGATTAGAGATTATGTTATGTGTTAAATCTTGTTTCTTAGGACTTTTGTGGCGTATTTGATTTACTTTATTTTCTTATTTTTTGATGAGTTATGGGTATTGTGTTTGGATTTATTTGAAACTATATGGTAGGATAAGTTTATGATTCATGGGCAAGGATTATTTATACCTTTTATGTTCTGTTTTCTCTTTATTGTGATGTGGTTAGTAATTCTTAACTCATGGAATTTACTTGTTACAATTTAGAAATTAGAGAGTAATATTTTTCATACACCAACACTTCTTGAAATATAGTTTAAAATGTTGGATTTCTATATTGAAAATCATTTATGACCTATGAAAAGTGTAATCATTTCGAATTTAAAGCTAGGGTTTCACACTAAGCATCATTGCAGAAAAAGGGAAGCAAATTGCCAAAACAACGATCGAAAAGATCATGACAAAAGTGAAAAGTACAACAAATCAAGTTTTATTTTTGCATGATTGTTCCGAATTTGCCCCTTGTTTGCACTCCACGTATTGTTGCATGGTGATATGAAGCTAGACTATCATATAAAGACGGCATCCAAAACAACTGCGATCTTATTATCTGCATATTATGCTTTTTATGGAATTACTTCTTTGGTTTCCAAATTTTAAACGAAATATGAAGGCATTACGTAGACATTATTCTGAATCAATCTAAGAAAATTTAAATAACGAAAGCAAAATATGGAATGATCACAGATCATTTGGTTGTATGATTTCTAGATATATATTTTTTTAATTTGATATGGACAATGTAGTTGGAAATTCATGTATTTACTAAATTCATCTGCATTACTTGATATCATGTATGCATTTACAAAATTAAAGATATTATGCACAAACGTATAATTGAAGTCTTTATTAATGCATACTTTGTATATAACAAACTATTTTAATTATTTCCAGAATGAAGTCTACAAAATATCAAAAATATCATCTATATCCTTATAGAACTAATAAATATAATTTAGATCTCAGTATATAATTTCTGAGAGAGGGTACATCTCTAGTTATAACTAATTACTTTATTGAGTCTATTAAATTGCCATTGAATAAAATATTGTACAATTTTTAGGAAAATGTAAAATTTACGTCAAATAAATTATGCATATACAATCGAAAGATCTTAGAAGTTGGTAATTAAAAAAGCAATCCCAAAAACAGCAATAGATATAGACATGAATATAGCAATCGGTATTTCCGCCGACTTTGCACATCCTTGCAGTTTAATACCAACGTTCCGAAAATCTTGTAGAAGAATAAATGGACAAAAAATCTTCTAGAAGATTTTCTTGAAGAATGGCAAGACTATGTCTAAATTGCTGAATTATTCATAAATTCAACCATTATTGCAAATAAAAATAAATATGGAGGATCTCATGAATGTCTAAATTAAGTAAAAACATGGTTTACTAAATTTGTAATTCCGTGTTTCTGTACTTTTTCTTTAATTGTCCAAACCAAACAACTGTAAGCCGTTACACAATGATCTGGGTTTGACACTCAAATTCGAAAGCCAGGGTTTGACAGACACTAAGCATCATTGCAGAAAAATAACGAACTGTTTTGAGTATTTGTCAAAAATTGTCTACATAAAAAAATAGCAATATGGAATATTGTACAGAACAAAGTAATAAATAAGTAGAAACCAACTATTTTTTTTTTAACTCCTCAAGTGAGTTTTTTTTTTTTTGGAAATCATTCTTGGTGAGTATTAAACTCACAGCCTCTTAGTTGGTGGGGTAATAATGTCTTTATCGCTTCAGCTAACAATGTTTGACAAGTAAAAACTAGCTATACCTAAATATAATTACAAAATAAAATGGGAACAATCCCAGTCTCATGAATTTAAACTGTCAGCTTGCACTCTTCAAGATCGATCACACCGCCATATTGTAAGGTCTCAATCGTGTGGAAAATTCTGAATGAAAAACACATAAAAATCTCAATATATGTCTTATTGGCTTTAGAAATGTTGTGTTTATGTCAATTCGTTAATTGAAGCTAATTATATAAATGAAAGAAAAACTATATATTCACTCACCTTTATGTACATTGCACACAAACCTACTAATTATTCCTCATATTTGGCGGTAATTCCATGTCGCGCAAAAGTGCATCATCAACTAAATCTCCTAATTCATAGTCACCCGTTTCCTCTTTAAAACACTTCAATTGTTTCATCTGGTGAAACGTGTGATGAGCGGCTTGAAAATTAATCTGAATTGGCTGGACAGAATATGAAAGCGGTGCAACTGATCCGTCAAATAAATTTGTTGATTTACTAAAGAATGCCTTTTGGCGTGGGATGGGATTGGCATGGTGACAATGCCGGCCTTCATATGTTGTTATGACTACTGAACGGTCGTTAGAAGACCGCTCCACCTGCTTTTTCACTGTGCATTTGTCGTATGTGCACTTGTAGTAACTCCTGTATACAAATTATTAGTACAAGATACTTACATAATAATCATATTTTTTGAAGATGCTCATGAGAGGAATAATTTATATAGAAGTAAAGAGAAAATATATACTCCACTAAATTAATGAATATGGGCTTTGAAACCCCAAATATAGTATCAATTACTAGAACAATTTGAAGTGTTAACAAATGTAAACCTACACATTTAAAAAAAAAATGTAAACCTACAACAAAATTTAATATAACATCAATGAATATGTTTTAGATCATCTTATACAAAAGTTGTGTTTCATGTATTTTTTTTTTTTTTTTGAAGGAAAGTTGTGTTTCATGTGTTGAGGATATGAGTTTTGTGTAATTTGTTGTGATATAACACAAATTACAACATATTCAACTTAAGCTTGTAGGCCTTTTAATGTTCCTTTTAACTGTTTTCTTTATCTTTAATCCTTATTTTGCTCTTTGTTGTCTTAATTTAAAGTGTAATCAAGACTCACTTTACATACAATCTTGTGCTTCGGACAATTAATCTACAGTATTTTTCTCAAAAAGAAAGTGTGTTTTGTGTAGGTTGAGAGACAGAGAGGAGAGAGAGAGTTGACCTAGGGAAAGGACTGTTCTTGACAGATTTCTGGCCATACTTTCTCCATCTGTAGCCATCTTCTAGATGATCTGTCTCGCTCTTCGTCATGAAAGCGAACCTTTGCTCACGCCTCCTCTTCTCTCCTTTCATCTTCTTCGCTTTCACATTCTTCCCCCTAAAATTCAATTCAATCAAACGATCTAAATTAGCATCATCACACCGATGAAAATGTCGCAACATAACTTCAAACTGATCAGACAAACTCACTCCGTCTCCTTCTCAGGCGGTCTGTCGGACTGAGCTGGTAGTTCTTCACTAGAGCTCGGTCCAATCGAAGGACCTGACAGCACAGAAGTCTGCACCGTTTCAGCCGGAGCAGCCGATCCAGCCAGCTCAGGCAAGTCGTAAGCTGCAGGAAGATCGCCAAAGTCGAAGAGGTCCCTCCAATAGCCATCCGCGACGTCAGATCCACCGCAGAGTTGATCCATCTGAGAAGCTCTTGATTGAGTTTTTCTCCCTCTTTTTCTTTCTGTTTAAGCTTGTTGAGTAAGGAATAGGAATGTGAATGTGAATATGAAGAGAGAAGCGACGACCAGTTAGCCGGTCTATTTTCTTTCTTTATTTCTTTTGTTTTTACTTCTAGAAATCTACTTTTCGTTTCATATTAATTGATTAACTTATCGGTGTTTAGAAGGGACGCGTCGTTCGGAACATCAATAGAAAAACATATTTTGTACCAAAAGATAATAATAATAATAATAATAATAATTTGATTATTGTAAAAGTAAATTAAATATTAGAAACAAATATTTGGTACGGACAAGTATTATTTTGTGAGACGTTCACATTGACTTGCTCAGGATCTTGGGGGATGTACGGTATATGTACCCATTTTTCCACCCCTTTCAATTTAATTTCATTATTGTAAGTTTATAAGAAATACAACTTATCAGCATCAGTATTATATATTTTTTTGGAGTCCCTAAACTGTGATTTTATACAAGTTGGGACCGATGATGAGTGTGAAATGAAGTAAATTAAATTAATAAGCATTTGTGATATTATATTTAAGATTTATTAATTATTCTTTATTAAATATATTTATATATAAAATATTTGTCATGTAATGAATAAGATGTTTCTTCTTTTGAATTAATAGTTTATTATTGTCTAACATGAATTATAAGATCATAATAATAGTTACGTATTTCCAGAATTTGAGAGGCAAACTAGAATTTTTCTCTATAGATATGCAATGATATATTTGCATATTATGTTACATTATTAATAGCATTTAATCATAAAAAAATTATTGCTCCCATATTAATCCACATCATCTTTTAAATCATTACCATCCATTCAATAAAAATAAAATCCTCACCATCTCATTCATATTTAAAGGCTAAACTTACCATCCAATTCAAATATAAAAGCTAAAATAAGCTTTCTAACCATCAAATATTAATAGATTATAGTTCTTAAAAAAATTCTCTCATCACATTAATCCATATAGGCATTTGATACTGACCATTGATTGGATCATATAAAGGTTAAGTTTTAGCCACGCATCATAAGTCAATATTTTTTTTTAAAAATTCAAGATTTAACTAATGTAAATGTAAGAGTGTAAACGAGCAAAATATTATCGGACATACCCATAACTGTATCTGTAAAAAAATTGCATCCGAATAGAAATTATCCGTATCTGGCCGGACACGGATATTGATTTGATTATCGATTTGAATCCCGAATACATATAATTTGTTATTAGGATAGTATTTATTTTTAGATATTTCATTCTATATGGAATATATATATATATATATATATATATATATATATATATATATATATATATATATATATATATATATATATATATATATCTTATCTTTTTATCATATCCTCCGGATACGGATATTAATATTATCCATATCCATGTTAATATTTTGTACATGTAAGGTGTAAACGGGATGAATATATATTATCGAACCAATCTATATCCATATCCGCAAAAAAGTTATCCAAATAAAAATTATCTGTTTCAGGCCGGATAGGGATACACATTGGGATACTTTTATTCGGATATGAATTTGGTTATCTATTTGGCTCGCAGACACGAATACAAATAATATATGTCTCATGATAATTTATTATTCGGATAATATTTTTTTTCGGATATTTCACTCTATATAGATATACATACGAATATATGTACATATACAAGTATGAATATTTTGGCTTTTTTAATCATATTCAGCTACGGATATTATCAACATCCATATTAATATTTTGTTGCTAATTCGTCTTTTAATTTTTTCTTAAAAGTTGTAATAATTTATTAATTTTGTCGTCACAAATATTTAAGTGTAAGAAAAATAATATGGATACATATCCGTTTAAATATCCGAAATGAATAAGTATTTATTCGACTGCATTCATATCCGTCTAAATATCTGAACTGAATTCGTATCTAAATCTACCTGTATTCAAATCCGCTTGTTGATATTTTGAATCTTTGTCGAATATATACTTTTGACTTTTCTTTGTTGTGTTTATACTATAATGTAAATTTTTGACATACCTGTAGTATTTATTTTTGACTAAATTAGTATTACGTTTTGTAATAATAGTAATTTTTATAATATTTTTAATACAAATATGACTATTATTTAAATTATATTTAAATTAATTTTTAAATAATATTATAGAAATTTCCCGCACAACGCGGCAAAGGATTTACTACTTCAAAATTAATATGCTAATGTCAAACATTGCACATTATAATTAAAAGAAACAATAAATTTATAACGAGATAAGCACTAAGAGACATGATTGCACATGTTTTTGCATCTGCCAACCAACGAATCTAACCAAGTTGCACAGTAAACAAAAAATGAATGACGACATTTTATTTAAATATCTTGATATATACATTAGAAAATTAACTCAAAGTTCCTTGATACTTGTATCAGAGAAGTAGCTTATCCATGATATGCATTGTAAGTTTTCTTTTTTAGATCATAATATAGAGCTATAAGCTATTGTGTAATTAACTTGAAGTATACTCAAATTTCTAATATAGAAATTTAGAGTTTTAATTAGTGACAAATAATGAAAAACAGAAAAGATTACATATAAAAAACATATCCCAAACTTGTCTCACATTGATGGTCCATGTCCATCCAGAAGAATGAAAATAGAGAGGTGTACTTTATGTACGGCATTATTGACCGTTGACTTTAAATTAGAGTTAGAATAATCATATGTGGAGTGGATAGGAAGGAATTGGACATCATTTGCGGTGCACATTTATTTGAAATTGTATTATATATATTTCAAATGGTTAAAATAATGATATTATAAAATATATCACTTTTGAGATAAGAAAAATCTTGATGTATACATGCAGAAATCAAACATGAGAAACAAATCTGTTGATCTAAATTTAAGGTCCATTAATTGTTGTTGACTTCTCTTGTTCAAAGTTTTTGAATTTTTAAGAAAGTGACTTAATATATCAATGTACTGTATTATACTGAAATTATGGTAACAATATATATAGTTTACTAACGGTATAATAATAATATACATAATTCATTTTTTATAATAATATATATATAAACAATAAAAATAGTATATTAAAATAATATATACAAATTCAAAAGTAAATAATATATAAAGAATAAAAATTGTATATAAAACAGTAAAAATAGTATATAAATTTATATTGAAAAGTGAAAAAATCATATATATCGTAATGCTGTAACAGACAAAACGGTGGTTCCAATGATTCAAGGATTAATACGTGCGCACAACAAATATAAATTTAATAAGATATGGGAAAAAATGGAAAAAAAAGATAGTTACGGAAGATAAATAAATCAAATTGGGCGATTTCGTACGATGCGAAGGTCGTCGGTGGGGCATACCAACTAGCAATAGCGCCGAAGTGATGAATTTTGTTTTCAAAGGTATAAGAAAACTACCTGTTACGACAATTGTGGAGGCGACATTTTATAAGCTAAATTGTTATCACGTGAGATATCGGGCGGCTGCGATATGAGGGAAAAGAATTGGTCGGATATAGTGATGTTAAAAATGGAACGTAGACGCATTAAGGCTGTTAGGCATGAAGTCACTTGCTACAACTTAGAGCAAGGTATTTATCAGGTTCTTACGCAAGCCCGGCGTTCAACGAGTCGTATCGGAATTTCGAAAAGAAATGGCGAGTGGATATCAACGAAGGAAAATGCTAGTGTCGAAACCTATGATAAATCATTACCCGTGTTCGCACGTCATAGCAGGTTTGTATACGCAAAGTTATATCTAGCGAAGTTTTCATTCATCCGTGTTATTCCTTGGATAATTTGAAATGTACATATGAAAAAAGTTTTTATCCTGTAAAGGAAAAATCACAATGGACGCCACGCATAGAAATTTGTAATTACAATTTATTTCCTGGTGATAAACTTATAAGGACAAATGCTAACGGAAGAATGAAACGTGGAAGAAAGCAGGAGTTGTGAATCCAAAACAGTATGGACACCATGAATAAAGAAAAGCGTGTAATGAATTGCAGCGTCTGCAAATTACCATGTCACACTAAACGAAAGTGCACACAAATGGGTGGAGACTATTACAATGGACCGTAGTTTGGTTTATTTAGTTTGTTTTTATTTTGTTTATTTTATTTAGTTTGTTTTATTTATTGTTGAGTAGTTGTAATGTTTAAGTTAAAACAATCTAAATAAACCATAAACCCTAAAAAATCAAACATAGTTTAAATAAACAAACAAATCGCAACATAATGCAAATCCCCAAACATAACCCCTAAACCCCAAACACATAAATTATAACATAGTCCAAATCTCAAAGCATAAACCCTAAAACACTAACATAAACCCTAAACATCTCCGCCGCGTGCACCACGGCCGCATCCTCTTCCTCTCCTTCTCGCCTAGTTCCGAGTCTGCATCTGAATGAGCTGACTGACGTCTTCTCCTCCTTCCTCTCCCCCCTCTTCCTCTCCTCCCGCATCTGCTCTCGGTTCGTTGAGCACCTCCCACTCAGTATCGCCGGGATACTCATTAAGCTGAGTACAAATTAGTTTTTGGCATCCTAACCATTTTCTGACGCCGTCCCTTACTTCCGCCCTCATATTTGCACCAAATTCTCTGAGCATTCTGAAACCTATGCGAGCTCCCTCCATGGCAGTTTGTGCCTTAAAATATTAAAAAAAATAAAAAAAATTTAATTCTAAATTTAACTTTAAAAATATTAAAAAAATTTATCACTAATATTTTTTCTGGGACATTGGGGCGGTATGTGCTCGAACCGTGCGAAATGATGCTCTGCACTGACGGATCAAGAATTTTGCCAATATCAGCTCATGTAACCATCATAATCGAGAGGGGTATACGGCTCCAGGGGATCAATTTGCGAATGCCAATACCATTTATCGTTCCAACGTGTAATCCAATTCTTGTGAATCTTACGCCAATCGTTTCCGCGAAAATTCGTCAGGTTGCGTAATTCTTTGTCGGCAATTTTGTCGGCTTCAGGTATTTCCGGGGGTATTTTTTGCCGATACCCGAACTGTCGCATCACCCTCTCAGGACGATAACGCTCGATGATCCAGAAATAAATCAATGGCAGCTTATCGCGGTATGGCTCGTAAGGTGCCCAAAAAATATCACTTTGAGGGATGATGTTTAACATGTCGCGGTTCGCCCACAAATGAGTAGTCGACGTATCCTCTTTAACTCTTGCATCTCTCCAGAGCATGCCAACCGTATCATTGTAATCCGGATCGTCGTAGATATTCAATCTTGCCGGGTTCAATGAAACTCTCGGTCTTACGGTCGCAAAATGTTGCCACGCCCATAATTGTAGTAATAAGATGCAACCTCCCATATTTTTCCGATCGGGACCTATACTTTTGCACAACTCTCTATACAGGTATGCAATTACCCCACTCCCAAATGCCCACTCATGCAAATTATTCATTTCTTCTAAAAGTAGCAGGGGCATGAGCGAATAACAGTCCCCATTCGGATCCGTAAATAAAATGTCGGAAAAAAATCCGATCATGTAAGCTCTACAATATTGCTCAACTCGTAATATGAGGGCATCACACTCCAAATCGGTAAAATTCTCCATGAACCATTTTTTATTTACCAACACGTTGCTTTTCTTATTTCCTGATCCTCTGAACATCTCTTGGGGTGGTGTTTTTCCGAGTAGTTCCCCGGCTTTATTTGCCCAATTAATACCGTTGTTCTTCACACAAAGGGGCTTGCCATCCACCCGCAACCCCAACAAGCATGAAACATCCTCTAACGTTATGGTCATTTCATCGTGCGGCATGTTGAACGTATGCGTCTCTTTTCTCCACCGTTCCTGCAGAGCGGTTATCAGTATGCCATCGATTGGTACATAACCGATTCTCTGCATTTGTAACAAACACGCACTCGCAAAATATGGCTCGTACTAATAATTCCATGGCACCTATGGAAACGAAATATATAAGTAAATTATTTTTACATAATTAAATAAATAGATATATAGAAATAATTTTATATACAATACATTAATATGATGTTGCTTGTATCGGAAACCCCCTTTCGCTTTAGCCTTGGTGTTGTCCGGTTGGTTGAAACATACGGTTCTGTGATCATCCTGGAATTTGTTCAGCGGACGATATACCGGACCTTCTGGCTCAACTATAGGAGCCTTCCCCGGATCCGCACGACTAGATCCGCCCCTAGATGACATCCCTATATAAATTTTATTTTTTAAATATAAATAATAATTAAACAATTACTATAAATAAATTACTTCAATCTTTTTTTAATATAAACAAATTACTTCACTCTTTTTTTAATAGGAATAATAGTATATAGTCAAAAATAAAAACCTAACAAATCACTATAAATAAATATATTACTAAATAAATATACATTATATTTTTTTTCTTAAAATAACTAAATATTGAAAATTAATTATTAAATATTTTCATACCGAATAAAATTGATAAAAATATCCCTATATAAATAATAACTAAACAATATATTTTTACATAACTAAATAAACATACTATTTAACACAAAAATAAACAAATTGCTTCATTCTATTTTTTTTAATACAAAAAATTGTATATATTAAAAAAAACTATAAACAATTACTATAAATAAATAAAATAAATAAATAAAAAATAATTACAAATTTTTTTCATACCGAATAAATTTGACGAAAAATTTACTCCTTCTCCTTCTCCTTCTTCTTCTTCTTCTTCTTCTTCTTCTTGTTCTTCTTCTTGTTCTTATTTTTCTCTAAAAAAATCAACAAAAAATCAAACAAATTTCAATACTATCAACCTATTTAAACCAATTTCAATCTAATCTCACTAAATCCATACCTATTTCTCACTAATTTCACTCAATCAAAACTTATTTCAATTCAACCAAATCAACAAAAATAACTAATCAAAACTCAAAATCAAACAAAATAACTTACATATTTCTTTTTCTTTCTAACTTCTCCTTCTCTTCCTTTAGTTTCTCCCTTCTTTTCCCTTTAATTACCTCCCAAAATCGCAGAAATTTCGCCCCCTTTTTGCTCTCTTTTTTTCGGTCGGATGGGTGGGTTAAAATGATGGTCGGACGGGTTTAAATGGGAGTTTAAAATAACGCATGGTCTAGTTCCGCCAGAGGGTCTGGCGGAACTAGACCATTTTTTTTTTATTTTTTTGCGTCAGGTTGCAAGTCGAAAAAAATGGACTAGTTCCGCCAGACCCTCTGGCGGAACTAGTTGGTCTAGTTCCGCCAGAGGGTCTGGCGGAACTAGACCATTTTTTTTTTATTTTTTTGCGTCAGGTTGCAAGTCGAAAAAAATGGTCTAGTTCCGCTAGACCCTCTGGCGGAACTAGCTAGAAATAACGAGTTATGCCAGAAGGTCTGGCGGAACTAGACCATTTTTTTGATTTTTTTTGGGTCAGGTTGTAAGTTGAAAAAATGGTCTAGTTCCACCAGACACTCTGGATGAACTAGTTATTTCTAGCTAGTTCCGCTAGAGGGTCTGGCGGAACTAGACCATTTTTTTTGGGGTCAGATTGTAAGTTGAAAAATATGGTATAGTTCCGCCAGAGTGTCTGGCGGAACTAGACCATTTTTTTTACTTGTTGGGTCAAATTGTAAGTTGGAAAAATAGTCTGATTCCGCCAGACGTTCTGGCGGAACCTGTTATTTCTACCTAGTTCCGCCAGAGGGTCTGGCGGAACCTATATTTTCGTCATTTTTGGGCCAATTTCACCGTCTAAATTGGGCCAAAAAAAATATTTCTAGTTCCTCCAGATCCTGTGGCGGAACTAGTCTTTTCCAGTAATTAAGAGTGTTTAAGGGTGCCAAATGGCCGAGATTAGCAAAAAAAAAAAAAAAAAAAATCCCTATTTCCGCCAGACCCTCTGACGGAAGTGCTACCTACCTAAATATTTTGAAAAAAATGTTATATGATTAATTATTCTTCAAAATAGTGCTACTATTCAAAAAAATTCCTCAAAAGGCCCTTCAAAATCAAGACCATTAATTTCATTTGAAGAATAAGATAACCAAGTATTGAATTTAATTTGCATGTTTATGTCCATAGATTTTTCAGTTCTCACAAAATTAGAAAAATCCATATACAACAATTTTTGGGCTCTTTAACCAATTTCAAATTGAGCTTAGCAAGCCCACTTCTTAAAATAACTTCAGTCAACCCAACTAATCCATAAAATATCTAGAAAGTTTTTTTCCTTTTCAAATCTGTGCCATAAACAAACACGACTTTTCAAGTTTGACAAAGTCCTTGAACTACCCCAATTAGTCACGGCCTGTACCGCGTGCTTGAACTTGGAACGAACAAGTCTTCTAATCCCTTTCTTTCTTTCTTTCTTCTTTTGCATTACTTAATCACTTTTCTTCGCCTTGCAATACAATCTCCGTTTTCTTCTCTCTCACTTGCTCTCTTCGTGATTCTTAACTACCCAAAAATGTCGAGAAACAGTGGATCGAGGGCTCCTCGCACAACCCAAAACGGCCGTCTTTCCACCACCACCACCAACAACAATCCATTCGATTTTGACTCCGACTCAGAAGTCGAGAGCAACCGCCGGACCTCCGCCCAGTCGCCGCACGCCTTCTCCTCCGCCACCAACAACCGGAACCAATACAAGAACGACTTTCGCGATTCAGGCGGGATTCAGAACCAGTCCACACAGGAATTGGAGAACTATGCGGTTTATAAATCGGAAGAGACGACTGAAGCGGTTCAACGGAGCTTGAGAATCGCAGAGGAGATGAGAGACGGAGCTTCGAAGACTTTGGTGCAGTTGCATCAGCAAGGACAGCAGATTGAGAGAACTCACATGATGGCTGTTGATATTGACCAAGATTTGAGCCGAGTAAGTAAATTTTGAGAAAATTATTGATTACCAAGTTAGTTGAATTAAGTAATTTTGATTTAGGGTTTGTTGATTTGTTTGGTTTTGGGTGTTTTTGTAGGGTGAAAAGCTTTTGGGGAGTTTAGGAGGAATTTTTTCAAGAAAATGGAAGCCTCAGAAAAATCGTCCGATTCAAGGCCCTATGCTAACTAGAGGTAAAATTTGTACAAATTATTATCATTATTACAATTATATTTATAATTATTGCTATTGGAATTAATTTTATGATTTTTAATATGTAGATGATTCATTTATAAGAAAAGGAAGCCATTTGGAACAGAGGCAAAGATTAGGTTTAACCGCTCCAGCAAAACAATCGAATCCGCGTAATTTTACAACCGAGCCCACTTCTGTTTTTGAAAAAGTTGAGGTAACAAAAATAAATTAGGCAACTAATTAAATTAAGGCTCTAGTGTATTATATTATATTAAGATAATTATTTTGATTTATGAAAATAGTTTGAGAAGAAAAAGCAAGATGATTCGCTTGATGATTTGAGTAATATACTCGGAGAATTAAAACATATGGCGAGAGACATGGGATCAGAAATTGAAAGGTGAGAGAAAATATATAAATTATTTCGTCATAATCATATGTTTTGTGATTATTAAAAAAAAATATAATAATGATAATATGATTTGTGAATGTAGGCAAACCGTGGCGCTCGGTCATACAGAAAATGATATTGACGAGTTGAATTTTAGGGTTAGAGGTGCAAATGTTAGAACTCGCAAATTGCTCGGAAAATAAGTAAAATATTGTTTTAGACTTTTAGTATATTTTTAGTATGTCATTTGATACTGTTTGTATGATCTATTTGGAGTATTTCAGATATGAAAAACTTATTTTCTTTGAGCGAGAAATTGCCATATGTCGATATTGTTTTGGATTTATTCAATATAATCCCTTATTTCACAAAATTATATGTCGATATTGTTTTGTTTCTTATCTACTAAGGAATTAACTAAATTCATGCATGGCCACATATCTTCATTCAACCTTTTCAATTCCTTTCATTTCAATTACCATGTTCAATTTTCCAAACATTCTCATTAATAAGTTTACTTACTGTTTTAATTACTAGCAATAATATTTATCAAATAAAGGTAGCAAATATTATGTAATCTAGTTTTAAATTAAATGTAAATTTTATGCTTGTAATATATATTATATATTTTATTTACCCTAATCAGATCAGATTTCGGGGTTGAATCCCACTGGATTTATATCCAAATCCAATAAGCGATGGATTTTTTTTTTTGAAAATCCATATTGAACACAATCGGTTATTTGTTGACAACCGATTTACTACGATAACCAATAATACCTTCTTCTTATATACCAGAGGGTTGAGTGGTGATTAAGAAATTACTTGCCTAAATCGCAAAATATAATATGGAAATTCTGTATGAAATCTTCTGTAAAATATAATAAACATAACAATATTATTTCAAAACATTTACTAAAATGCCGTTGCTTGGGGGCTAAGCAGTAATATCTGCACTATAGACTCAATCGAGTTGCTGTTATATTTTTTCAGTCCTATAATATTATTCATAACATCATCTATATAACAAACCTCAAAAAAAAAAAAAAAAATCTATATAACAGAAATATCACCTCCTCCTTTATCTTTTTTAATGGCAAGTGCGTTTATTTTTCTATCCAAGCAGCCCCTTAAACTAATAACAAATAACATAAGGGCTGGAAAAATAAAGGTAGTTGTTAGTATTAGTAAATACAGAATACACGTTTTGCCCACCATCAGACGGGCCCACCTTCTTCATCATCTCTGATTTGTTAAATCCCTTCCCTCTGTTGCATGCTTTCCATATGAACCCGGTGTATAAAATGCCAGTGGGACCCACTGTATTAAAATCTGACCATTAGCTCTTTGCTTTGTTGATGTATATGAGGCGGCGTGGACCGAGTGCGGGGAAGTATTTATATAGTTCCTACCATCCCCCCTTTCTGCGTTGCTTCCTTTTCCTTCTGTCTGTCTTTCATTCATTCTCTCTCTCGTCTCTCCCTCTCTCTTCTTCTTCGCTGGACTCTACTACTACTGAGCTCTCCGATTCATTCCCGATTTCTCTCTGTAAGTGGCTATTTTTTGGATTATTATTGTTTTTGGTGGTTTTAGTTTGAATCTGTATCGATCTGTGGTTGGTTGTTTTGGATCTGGAGCAGATCTTCAGAAACGATACTGAAAGTCAGTTGAATTCGGTGCTCGATCTGTTGTTTCGAACTGTTTGATTGATTTGTAGTCTTTGTAGGTTGTTAGATTTGGTTATTCTGCTTCACGTAATTCCGAACTAACTTGTACAATATTTCTGACCTACTGAATTCTTGTTTCTGCTCTGAACTAACAATACTTTCAATCTAACTAGTGAAATAATTAGTTCAGATTTAGTCCTCTACTTCAATTCAGATTCTAAAGTGTCGTTCTTTCTAAGTTGTAACTAAAATCCCCCTCTTTCTTTCTCAGATCTCAGACCGAAAATGGCTTTGGAAGTGACTCAAATCCTTCTAAACGCTCAATCAGTCGACGGTGCAACACGCAAGCACGCAGAAGAAAGCCTGAACCAATTCCAAGACCAAAACCTGCCCGCTTATCTTCTCTCTCTCTCAAATGAGCTCTCATCAAACGAAAAACCGAACGAGAGTCGCAAACTCGCCGGCCTGTTGCTCAAAAACGCTGTGGACGCAAAGGAAATCCACCGCAAAAACGAGCTCGCTCAAAGATGGCTTTCTTTAGATTCACAAACAAAATCCCAAATAAAAAATTCTCTCCTCCAAACCCTAAATTCCCAAATTTCTGACGCGCGATCCACGGCTTCTCAAGTCATCGCGAAACTCGCCGGAATTGAACTGCCACACAATCAATGGCCTGAATTAATCGTCTCTCTGTTATCAAACATCCATCAAGTCGAGCCGCACGTTAAACAAGCGACCTTAGAAACCCTCGGTTACATTTGCGAAGAGGTCCCTGCTCAAGTGGTTGACCAAGACCAAGTCAACCGAATTCTGACGGCCGTCGTTCAGGGCATGAATTCCACCGAACAGAGCTCTGACGTTCGTTTAGCCGCCACTCGCGCGCTTTACAACGCATTAAATTTCGCTCAGGCCAACTTTAGTAATGATATGGAGAGAGATTATATAATGAGGGTTGTTGGTGAGGCGACTTTATCGCCAGATGTCAAAATCCGACAGGCCGCTTTTGAGTGTTTGGTCGCTATTTCATCCACTTATTATGAGAAATTACAACCATACATGCAAGATTTGTTTAATATCACCTCAAAAGCGGTGAGAGAGGATCAAGAACAAGTGGCCCTTCAAGCGATCGAGTTTTGGAGCTCGATTTGTGATGAAGAAATAGATATTTTAGATGATTATCGCTCTGAATATACCGCCGATTCTGAAATCCCCTGTTTTTACTTCATCAAACAAGCCTTACCAGCTTTAGTCCCTCTTTTGTTAGAAACCCTATTAAAACAAGAAGAAGATCAAGATCAAGATGAAGGAGCTTGGAATATCGCCATGGCTGGTGGTACCTGTTTAGGGTTAGTCGCTCGTACCGTTGGAGATGAAATCGTACCGCTCGTAATGCCGTTTATTGAAGAAAATATCTCAAAACCTGATTGGAGACAAAGAGAAGCTGCCACTTATGCATTTGGATCCATTTTAGAAGGTCCTTCACCTGGTAAACTCGCTCCGATTGTGAATTTAGCATTAAATTTCATGCTTACCGCTTTAGCAAGAGACCCACATAATCATGTGAAAGATACAACCGCTTGGACTTTAGGGCGAATTTTCGAGTTTTTACACGGATCGGCCGTTGAAACGAGCGTCATAAATAATGAAAATTGCCAACAAATTCTGACGGTTTTGTTACAGAGCATGAAAGATGTACCAAATGTGGCTGAAAAAGCTTGTGGCGCTCTGTATTTCTTAGCGCAAGGTTTTGAAGAAGAAGGCTCTGTTTCGCCTTTAACGCCTTATTTTCAGGACATATTTCAAGCCCTGCTTTTTGTTACGCACAGAGAGGATTCTACGGAATCTCATTTGCGTACCGCTGCTTATGAGGCATTAAATGAAGTGGTACGTTGTTCAAGTGAAGAAACGGCTCCGATTGTAATGCAATTGATCCCTGTTATTATGCTTGAATTGCATCAAACGGTCGAATCGGCGCAAAAACTCACTTCTGACGAGCGGGAAAAACAAAACGATTTACAATCTTTATTGTGCGGCTGTTTACAAGTCATAATTCAAAAAATGGGGAATTTAGA
Organism: Juncus inflexus; assembly: GCA_024447665.1. NCBI lineage: Eukaryota > Viridiplantae > Streptophyta > Magnoliopsida > Poales > Juncaceae > Juncus > Juncus inflexus. The sequence continues at coordinate 4,185,895 of JAJHPC010000010.1, forward strand.
ATCCTCAAAATACGCGTTCATGCAATACTCGGATCAAATAATGGATTTATTATTAAAAGTATTCGCCTCGAGAAACGCGACGGTTCATGAAGAAGCGATGCTAGCTATCGGAGCCTTAGCTTACACAGCTGGCGCAAATTTCGCGAAATACATGCCTCAATTCTACCAATACTTAGAAATGGGGTTACAAAATTTCGAAGAATATCAAATTTGCGCAATTACAGTCGGTGTAGTTGGCGATTTATGTCGCGCATTAGAAGATAAAATATTACCTTTCTGTGACGGAATAATGACTCAATTATTAAAGAATTTATCTTCGAATCATTTACACCGATCCGTAAAACCCGCAATCTTTTCGTCATTCGGCGATATCGCGTTAGCAATTGGGGAAAATTTTGAGAAATATTTGGTTTATGCGATGCCGATGTTACAGTCAGCTGCTGACCTGGCGGGGAGTAATGTGAGTCAGGACGACGAGATGCTGGATTACACGAATCAGCTCAGAAACGGTATATTGGAGGCTTATTCTGGGATTTTGCAAGGGTTTAAGGGATCTGTGAAGATGCAATTGTTGTTGCCGTATGTCAGTCATGTCGTGGGGTTTATTGATACCATGTATAACGGCCGCGAAATGTAAGTATTTTATTATGTTTAATATAAAATCCTAACTTTCATGTTTTATTTTTCAGAAAGAAACCCTAATGTGAACTTTTTAGTATGTTAAAGGGTTTATGCTTTAAATTTTGAAAAACCCAAATATTAACCTTATTTGAAATACTAAAAAAAACCTAATTTTAATGTTATATTTTCGTAAACAAACCACCCTAATATTAACTTCTTATATTCAAAAACCTCCTAGATTAAATGTTTTACATTTGAAAGCCCCCCTAACTTTGATGTTCTATTTTTCAAAAAGCCTGTGAACTTATATATTATTTTGTAAACAGCTTAATTTTTTCGGAATAATAGATAAACAATTTGCAAAATATGTTTACAAATTACTACGGTAATTTATATATTACTCGAAAGATTCCTTTAATTCCAATCTGATTTATTGAACATTATCTATTTTATAATTTTAAAAAGGGATGATGTGGTGATGAAGTCAGCATTAGGCGTGCTGGGTGACCTGGCGGACACTTTAGGCGGCCACGTGGGGCCGCTGATCGGCCAATCAGGATCGAGCAAAGAGCTGGTGGAAGAGTGTTTGGTTTACGACGATCCGTCGATCAGGGAATCGGCTGAGTGGGCCAAGCTGGCGATAACTCGTGCCGTGTCCGGTTAGGTGAACCGGTTCGATCGGACCGGACCGAGGCGGTCTGGTTCGAGTCAGGTTCGTGTCAGGTCAGAGTCGGTCCGCATCATGATGTCGTGTCTGGTCCGTCTGGGTTTGCATGGTCTGGTCCCACCAGTCACTAACAGAATGGGCCGGTGGGTCCGTTTGGTCAGTCAGTCTAACATCCATCTGACAGCTGGCGTGGCGTTAAGAGGTCGAGCCGGTTGTCTCAATAAATTGACAGAAGGGTTTTGCAATGAGTCTCTCTCTCTCTCTCTCTCTCTCTCTCTCTCTCTCTAGAGGGAAATTATGAGTAAAAGTGAGAACTTGTTGGTGGTCGGATTGGGTTGGTCGTTTTGTTTATATGCCCTTCTTGAACGATAAATAGTCTCGCATTGTTGGTGTTTCTCATGTTTAAATTTCATTGAAGGTTTTGTTTGTTTGTTTTGCATTGGTTTATTATTTTTTGTGTTTGTTTGGTATACTTGGTGTTTTAAGTAAGTAATATTTGTCAGTGGTCTATTTGTGTTTTTGGTTTACTTGTTGTTTTTGAGTAAGTAATATTTGTCGGTAGTTTGGTTTGTAGAATTTGAGAAGTGTTTCTTTGAGGTAATGTATTCATTCTGCTTTGGGTTTTTTAGTCGCAAAGCATTTATGCACCACATTTTTTTTCGGTGGGAGTCGAAAGCATTTATGCACCATAAAAGTATTGTTTTAGATTATTTTTGGGTGTGAATGGCAACCCTGTTCTTTTGGATATGAATTTATTGATAGTGAATGTTGTATGCTTTTTTGTACATTATACATGATTAAATGCCTCTGTAGATTTCTGTAATACTCGATAAAATGAGCTCTTATGAGAAATATATTTTTGTTATATATAGTATTCGACTCCCATTGAGTCGTAAGAATATGAAATATTTTGATCGCAAATATGAAAACTTCAAAATATCCAATATTGATATGCCTGCCAGCATATATTGGAAAATAACATAAACAATCAATTAAAGTATTGCTAAAATAAAATTACAAAAAATGGTTGAATATTCCTCTACAATGAGAAAAGCATAATTTATGATGATTTCGAATCTCACGACCCATTTTTATTGGGCCTAGAAAAAATTTAGATGCAAAATGTAAAAGTCAGAAGGGCCTAGATGTATATGGCCCAAAGAACTTACAATAATGGGTTACAGAGTTGGTTTTGCTATTTAGGCATATCGCAAGGGTTTTTCTGCAAATGTCTCTACTGTATATATCATCTTTTTGACCGTTGCTCGGAGATCAACGTCAAGTAAATTCGCTTAGCCAACTATGTTTATCTTGCCTAAGCCTTTTAAATCATCTCTCTCTGTCACTCAATCTCCTTTTAATCATCTCTCTCTGTCACTCAATCTCTATCTCTCTTTCATATTCTTCCAAATCCTACCCTCTGTTTAGCTCTCTCTCTCTCTCTCTCTCTCTCTCTCTCTCTCTAGCTTTCTTTCAGAATTTGATGATCAATAGTTTCATGGAGGTCCCTTCATTTTCTCCGGCGTTTGTTTGGACCTTCATCTTCTCATGCATTCTTCTTTGCGCACTTTCATGTGCACGGCCTTTAGACTCCTCCAAAATCTGTGGCAAACCCGACCCGCCAACTTGGTGTGCAAGAAACTCGCACCAACACGCAAAGATCGATATAGTTTCACCGTCTCCACCAAATTCAAACGAGACGGACCTTCTCAATTTTCAATACGAGATGGAGAAACGGGTCGTACCGACGGGTCCAAACCCGCTTCACAACTGACTAAGAAGGGTCGTGATTGGTTCTTGGATTAATATGTTTCATTCTTGTTTTATTCTTTTTGTGATGGTTTGTGTTTAATTATCATGGATAATTGGTTGTTTTGTTATGTTTCTTGGTTTTCTTGTGTTGGTCGTGTTAGTATGAAGTGGCTTGATTTATAATTTATTTTTGAGGGAAGGCTTGATTTATAACTCATTTAGGCCTGTTTAATTATATCATTATATATAATGAATATTGTAATGTCTATAATCTATAGCCAGGAAATCTTATTGGGTTAATACTACTAATGAGGTCTGCCAATCGAATTACAATAACAGGGTTCTTTGTCCTAGGTTTCTATTGAAATGGGAATTAATGAACGGGCTTTTAATTTTCTTTTATATCTTTTTGTATGCCACTGATCAAAAAAGAATTTGTCGGTAGGACTGTTTGTCTAACGGCTTATAGTTGTTCACTTGTTTGGTTTATAATTATAGAAAAAAAAGGAACAAAATATATGAATAACGAAATCTGCAATTTTATTTACTTATTTTAGATTATTCAGTTTTTTGAAACTGCCAATCGCCATATTTATTTGGAAAAATGGTTGAATTTATTTCCAAAACAACAACAATAATTCAATAATTTTCTTAAAAACACAATAATTTAGTAATTTGATCAGCCATGGCGACATCCTTGAATGCAAGATATGCCCAAAGATTTCATCCTTGATGAAAACCTTGCCAAGAAGATTCAGAGGCGAACTAATAAGATTTGTTCTATAGCTACGCTTTTCTACATTTTTATGATATGTATCTTCCAAGCCTCCCTTTGGAATTTTAATAGAGCCTTCAAGGATTTGAATGTAATAGCAGTAAAATTTGATTTATGAATTTTGGTTTGTGTTTTTTTCATGTGGTGCATAAATAATTAATTGATCATTATTTGATTTTCATATTATTTTATTTATTCTATGTAATCATAAATTATAAAACATACGTATTTCTTGTGAATCCATAATATCTATCTATTAATAATATGCCCAATATATTACAAAAATGAAAATACACAAAGTTCCAAAATACGCCAAATCAAACAATGGAGATGAATTTATTGAACACAGAAGATTTTCAGAAATAGCTTGTATCTCAAAGTCACCCAAACCCATATAAATTTAAAGATAAGGACTTCTGGAAATCATATATACATCCAGATCACGAGTCATTTTATACTTACATATTCTAATATATATAATGTCTAAAGCTTCTGGAAGAAAATTGGAGATGAAAGAAGTAATTCCAAAACAAACAAGACATAGAACTTATGACAACAATCGGTTTGGATGCCATTCTCGTACGATCGCTTAGTTTCATTTCACCATTCAACACTACATGTCGTACTAAGAAGGGGCAAATCGGTAAAACAAGGACGGAGAGACTTGCACAAAGCTAAAAATACAAAATCATCTTGTAGTATTTTTGCGATCTTTTGAACATCTGAACTAGGAGGAATTTGCAGGTATATCATTCACATAGTACTTGTGCCTGTAAGGATGTAAAATATCTATATAGATGTAGAAGGAATCTTACTACGGTTTTTTTTCGTTGTTTTTTTCATAGTTGAGACTGCCATTTTTTCTCGTTGTGTTTTTATGAACTAGGAGGAATTTGCAGGTATATCATTCACATAGTACTTGTGCCTGTAAGGATATAAAATATCATAGATGTAGAAGGAATCTTACTACGGTTTTTTTTCGTTGTTTTTTTCATGGTTGAGACTGCCATTTTTCCTCGTTGTGTTTTTATGAGGGAACTAACTATGTTATTATATACTCTTTTAAGAAAAAGTAATGATATATATGAATGCAGACAAATTCACACGAAGAAAAAGTTGAATTTCTGTAAATAGTAAAGTGGTGGTTAAAGACAATTTCGATACTATCTGTGACCAAACTATAACTTCTGAAAAAAAGAAAAAAAAATATACCCAAAATCACACAAATTATGTAATATCGTGGTAAAAAAATGCAATATAATATCTATATCTTTAGGGGTGAATGGGTTAATATTTCCATTTATAATGTTTTTTCTTCTCTATTTCCGTGTGTGTGGATTTGAGCTTAAATTTAATTTTGGGCTGAAGTGAGTTGAATTCAAATATACTGGGCCGAAATAAGTTTTTAAATTGACTGGGCCCGGACCATTACAAAGCTTTTTAAACATCCTTGAAGGAAAAAAAAAAATAGATTATTTGAAAAAGGTTAACAATTTATCAGCATAAAAATACTCATTATTATTATTATTATTTTTCGAATTGTTAAAAACACTCATTAATTTAATTGAACAATATAGATAAATATTAATATAAATACCTAACTCCACCAAACAAATATAATAATACGCATGTATAATCTCATAAACATCACCATAATACGTCAAACAAACAAACCTATTTCCCATCCTTTTTTTTAAATAAATAAAAGTAATAATAATGTATGTATTCTATAAACAAATAATAATAATATAATTGAAATAATCAATGGAGCATATGCATCTGCTTCACACCAATTACCTCCATTCCATATCAATTCCAGATCAAAACACTCCAATCACCCTACACTCGGTTGACAAGTGCCGACAAATCTGTCCTAAACTGACAATGGGACCCACACTAAGATACATCTTTCATGAAATCGTGCACCCAGACCATGTAGAATAATAGAAAGAGCTTATTTGTTCCCATAATTGTATCGACCAACCCTCTTTTCTTTTTCTTTTTCTTTCTCTCTCCTCTCTCAAATTAATACACGGCTTTGACTCAATTGAAGAAAACTTTACATAAAAATTAAGGAAAAAAAAAAGGAGAGAAATAATAGCAAGAAAGAATTTGATTCGTCAGAAATTTTCAGCTGGGAATTCAAAAAGATCCCCAAAAATCAATTGAAAACAGTGAAAAAGAAGAAGAAGAAGAGGAGGAGGAGGAGGAGGAGATTCAGATACAGAAACAAGAAATCGAAATCGAAATTGAAATTCGTTTTCAGCTCGCAAGAATTTCTCCCCGAATCCGGCAGAATCAGGAGAAATAATAAAGAGGAGGAGGAATAGGAAAGGAGGAGGAATCAGAAGGCATTGATAGAATCCTGGTGGCGCGTGGGAAGCCAATGCGGGATCCCAGGGACCCGGCTGCAGCAAAATCATCGCATTATTCCATCACCACCACCACCGTCTTCCGCGGCGTCGGCTTGTGGCCCACTACGCAGCGAGTCCGGTGAACTTCGTTACTGACAGGTGGGCGGCGGTGGCGCGAGGATGCAGATCCGGCTGTCGCCGAGCATGAGAAGCATTACGATCTCCAGCAATCACGGGTTCGGATTGGACTTGACCAACAAGGTGAAAGGGGCGGCGGCGCGCCACGTGTCCTACCGCACCCTCTTCTACACTGTTCTGGCGCTGGCCTGCCTGCTGCCCTTCGTCTTCATTCTCACCGCCATTATGACTCTCGAGGGTTTCAACAAGTGCTCCTCTCTTGGTCAGTCATCCCTTTTTTTGGCATTTTGATTCAGATTTAGATCTGATTTTTTTTGTTTTCTTTTGATTTTTCTATTGAGAAATTTGTTGGATCTGGTGAGGAATTCCAAGTGATTTTGGTTTAATTCAGCTGGAATTGGCATATATATATATATATATATATATATATATATATATATATATATATATATATATATATATATATATATGTATATGTCTCAATTTTGGTATGATTCAGCTGGAATTTATAAATTTAAAGGAAAATAAATTGAAGGGAGGCACATTTTGGATATGAAATGTATCAAAATTTGAAGTAATTCAGCTGGGATTTATATATAACTATGATTAGAAATGTCAGTGTATGCAAAAAGGTAAATGAATTAAAAGTATTTATACATATTTGGATACAAAATGCATCAAAATTTCAAGAAATTCAGCCAGAACCTTTATATGACTATGATTAGAAATATCAACGTATCCAAAAAGGTAAATAAATTAAAATAGTTTATATATATTTGTATACGAAATCAATCAAACTTTCAAGAAAATTCAGATTAGTCAATTCATTTTTTTTTCATTTTGTTTTGGGTAGGTGGATTTTAGTTGGCACTTACACATCTGGAAATTAGTTATTGTTTTATAGTGCATTGTCTCAACTGTTCTGGTAATCATGCTTGAATTAAGTCACATTTTTAGCATAATTTAAATGCACTAATATAGCTTCTTTTCACCAAACTCAGACATCAACTAAATTATACTTTCAGAATTACATCAGAATTTCCGTTAGTCATTTAATATTTATTTATTTATTATTTCAGATTGTTTAGGAAGGCGACTAGGACCTAGCTTTCTAGTTAGAGTTGATGATGGCTCGTCGGTAAATAAATGATAACTAAATTAAATTAAATCAATTAATTTTTGGAATAAATGATTAATTTTATTTTTAAACAGAGATTTGTGAAGGATTTGTACAAGATGCTAGATAGAGCAAAGCCGGACGAGATTCCGATCGGATGGAAGGTTCCGGATTCTTACCATGAATTTATGTCTGATGTGAAAAATAATAAATACGATGCTAAAACTTTCGCCGTCAGATTGAAGGCCACGGTAGGATCCGCATGCTTATTTGTTTTCTCCCTTTTATTCTCAAAGTCATTCCTTGTTTTTCCCTCGTCCAGCTGGAGAAGATGGAGAAGGAGGTGAGGAAATCCCGTCTGGCGGAGCAACTCCACAAGCACTACGCGTCGATCTCCATCCCCAAACCGCTCCACTGCCTCTCTCTGCGCCTCACCGACGAGTACTCCTCCAACGCCCTGGCCCGCAAGCAGCTCCCCCCGCCCGAGCACGTCCCCTTCTTAACCGATCATTCCAGATTTCATTTCGTGCTGTCCACCGATAACATTCTCGCCGCGTCCGTCGTCGCGAATTCCCTCGTAAAAGCTTCTAGAAACCCTAGGAAGGCGGTCTTGCATGTCATCACCGATAAGAAGACGTATCCGGGGATGCACTCCTGGTTCGCGCTGAATGACTTGGGGAATATGATTGTGGAGGTGAAAGCGTTTTCTCTCTTGATTTTTCTGCATTTCTATATCATAATTCTGTTCTACCTTTTTGAAAGTCCGGTGATGCTGCCTGGCGATAAATAAGCCGGTGATGTCCTTCTAGAGACAGCTTCTTTAGCTAGCTATAGACACCATTTCACACACTATGTAAACTCACTCAAGCCGTACGAACCCTAAATTTAGACATATTTTCGATATAATGAACTTAATAATAATATTTTGAACAACAGGTGAAGGGGGTGAACCAGTTCGACTGGCTGACGAGGGAGAACGTGCCGGTGGTGGAGGCGATGGAGAATCAGAGGGACGTGAGGACGAGATACTATTCACACGAATCGTATCAGGACAAGGACAAGGACAAGGACGAGAGCGTGAGGGCGTTTTCGTCAAAGTTGCAGGCCAGGAGTCCCAAGTACGTGTCCTTGCTTAATCATATCCGGATCTATCTCCCCGAGGTACGTAAGAGAAGGAAATATTAGGGTTTACTAAGCTTTATATTGTTTTTCAAATATTAAATGATAAAAAATATTCAACCCCATATGGTTAATATTTATCCACGATATTGTATTTGAAAATAAAATTCACCTTTAGTTTTTTTTTTTTTTAAATCTAAAAAAGTGAGGGTTTTTTTTGTAATATTCAGAAAAGTTAAGGGGCTATTTGAAAACTTCCCAAATAAATATCAAATAGCATCTCAATGAATTTTGTGATTTGATAGTTGTTCCCAAAGTGGTGTTCCTAGACGACGACGTTGTCATCCAAAAAGCATTCTCGCTCCTATTCTCCCTCGAGGAATAATTGCAATTATCAAATCATAAAAATGTTAGATGTGTTATTAGTTATTTATGACCGATGTATATGGGGGAAGTTCTGAATGGACCTAATTCAGATTCCATCAAAATCCCCTATAAAGGAATTTTTTTCCACCCCCTAGCAACGTTATGTCATCTTTAATATTGGGTCGGGTTATTATTTATCAGCAAATAAATATGAAATAGCATGTCTGTCGTTGAGATTTTTATGATCCGATAACTGCAGCTGTTCCCGGGTTTGAACAAAGTGATCTTCCTGGACGACGACGTCGTAATCCAAAAAGACCTCTCGCCCCTCTTCTCCCTCGATCTTTCTAACAAGGTCAACGGAGCGGTTCTGACGTGCAGAGGGGACGACAAGTGGGTGATGAACAAGCGGTTCCGGAATTATTTTAATTTCACTCACCCGTTGGTGAGGGAGAGTTTGGACGAAAATGAGTGCGCGTGGGCGTACGGCATGAATGTTTTCGATTTGGAGAGGTGGAGGAAGACGGGGATTAGGGAGACCTATCATCATTGGGTCAAAGAGGTTAGATACAAACCTTCCTTCTTTTTTGTGAAATATCGTGTTTACAAAAATACGTCATATTTGCCGTTCGGAAAGCGTGAATGTCAACCTCGTCATTCTGAAATCCGAAATATATCATATTTGCCCCTTTAAAAAAATATAAATATCATATTTGCCCCTTGTAGAATTTCAAAATTTCATATTTACGGCTCTAAAAATATCATATTTGTCCCTTTAAAAAAATACAAATATCATATTTGCCCTTGTAGAATTTCAAAATATCATATTTACGGCTCTAAAAAATGTATAAATATCAAATTTAACCTTTGAAAATCCGATATCATATTTGCCTCCCTAAAAATGCAAATATCAAATTTATCATTCAAAATTCTAAATTATATGATATTTACCCTCTCAAATCTTTTCATGGACAAAAATTTCCTTTCTTCATTATCTTCTTCCCTCTCATCATTAAGGGAGACGGAATATGGTAATGGAGAAAAAATTTCCAAGGGTAAATAAATATGTTACATTTAGGATTTTCAAAGCATGAATTGGATATATACACACTTCTGAAGGGGCAAATACGATTATTTTAAAAAAATTTGAAGTGTAAATTTGATATATGCTCTTTTAGAGGGGTTAAGTAAACATAATATATATTCCATACTAAACCCTAACTTTTCATTCATCAGAATCTGAAATCCAACTTCACGCTATGGAAACTCGGGACGTTACCGCCCGCTTTAATCGCGTTTCGCGGTCAGGTCCATCCGATCGATCCGTCGTGGCACTTGCTCGGTTTAGGCTACCAAGAAAAAACCGACCTAAATTCCGTGCGAAAATCGGCCGTGATTCACTACAACGGCCAATCGAAACCCTGGCTCGACATCGGTTTTAAACGTCTCCAACCCTTTTGGACCCGACACGTTAATTACACCAACGAGTTTGTAAGAAATTGTCACATTTTAGAGCCCCAATATTGAGAGAGTATGTAAGAATGGTTAAGATATGATTGATTCTTTCGAGGCCGGTTGGCTGGACAGGAAATTTTTGTACAATAGAGAAAAGGGTATTTTGGGTATTTTGTAAATGATTGGAGGGTTTGAGACGGTGGAGTTTCGACACGAGATTCAGATGAGGCGATTGGAGGAGAGGGTGATTATTACACGAGTATTGATGTTCTTTTTTTTCTTTTTTTTTTGTAATTTTTTGGTTATTTTTTTGTTTTGAATTTGATTCTTTATTATTGTACTACATATGTTCTTTGCTTCTCTATTCATGATTGGATTAGAGAGAGTGTGGTAGTTACCCCCCATGTAACATTTTAGGGGAAATTGGATTTATTAGGATATTTGTTACTATAAATAAGATATTATTAAATGTGCAGATTCTTTTTATCATTTTTTTTTACTACTCTTTGTATTGGTTCATTTTGTTGATGTACGACTAATCTTGGTTTTTTCTTCTTCTTTAGATTAGTCTTTTTATATTAATCAACCCAATATGTTTCTTGTTTTTCTTTATTTTGATACTAACGAATTCATGAATTTAGTACAATCAATTGTTGGTGGATATATATTCTATGTTCTTACACAAGAGTAAAAGTACAACAAATCAAATCTCTTATATAAATCAACTATCTTATTACAACATTAACAATTACTCATATAAACCAAACAATACAAATAAACATTAAAAATAATCTAAATCAATCATATCCACAATTACATCTCGCAAGCTTTCGCCTCAAAATCAGGAAATACAACAAACGCAATAGATAAAGGAGCGATCAAAACAGGCGAATCAACCGGCACTAGAACCGGTTCCAAAACCGGTACATCATCATCCACATTTAATTCCAACAGGTTTCCGTTTAAAAGCATAATTCTACTCAAATGATTTTCGTCTTTTGCGGTCAGATGGTATTCATGTCGGGTTTCGGATCCGTCAGAGGATTTTGTACCAATCCACGAAACAGTACGCTTGAGACCGTGTAGGAATATTCCGTCTCTTTGAATGCCGCCTCCTTCCGCCAGGTCAGCGTTTATGTCGTTTCGCACGGTTACTGTGAATGTTGTCGTTCTGTTTAGGTTTAGCAAGAGGACTGATACTCCTGCCTGTTTAATAATTTAAAGATCAAGTTAATAATAATAATAATAATAATAATAATAATAATAATAATAATAATAATAATAATAAGTTGATACCATGTTTTTTGAACAATGGGCATAGGCGCGTAAATATGGAGAGCCACTAATGTCAATCGAGAGAACTCCTCTTCCCATCAATCGATGCCAAAGCAAAGCACTAAATAAACAAAACAATAAAATAAAATAATAATAAACTAAAATAAATAAAAAGTAAATCGGTCATAGAATTATTTATTACCTGTAGTAATCTGGATTAGGGACAAAAGTTTTCGTGTCAAGAAGACCGTAATTTCCACCGATCAAAGTTTGTCGGCAATACGCCTTCGTGTTATATCTTGACGACAACCCAAGTTGGTCCAAATACCTATTCATTTCAACAAAATGAAAAACAAACTCAAAATATACATACTTACAATCTTCATTGGTTAAAAAACAAGAACCTTTTTTGTTTTTACCAAAAGCTATTAAGGAAAGTGTTTGAGACTAATTTGCTGCCGCTGTTGTAAGCCCCGCCGGCCTCACCGACCCAAGCCGCTGCCCACGGTCCATGTCGTTCTATCGTCAATTGAAGATCTCTAAACGTATCCGCAATTCTATTCAAATATTGCGGATCCGTTATTCTACTCACTATATGCGGATCGTCACCTAACAAAAAAAGAAAAAAGAAAAAAATAAACGACAAAAATATATGAAATATATTATATATTGTGAATTTTGTGACTTACCACCGCCGAGATTGTAAATATGATGAGTGACCGCATTAATTACGTTTGGACCGGAAATTTGAAGAAGCTCGGAGTACCATTGTTGTTCGTAGAAGCCACCTGGCGCGACAACTAAAGGTTTTCTATCGCAATCTTTGTATAATTCGTCGAGAAGATTTTTAAGGGCGATTACGTCCTTTCCGTATTGTTCCGCCCCGACGCTCGCTCCGACTCCGTGTCCGCTCAATTCGTTCCCTAAATTTCATAAAGTTGTTTTTTGAGTTTTTCTTTAATCATATTTAAACTTTGAATTTTGAAATTTTTTTTTTAAATTGAGAATTTTGAAATTACCGAATTCCCATGAATCGACGGGGTAATTATTTGAAACGGTATATTGTATGAAATCTCGTGTGTTACTTGAATTCCATGGGCCGGACCAAATTCCCTTTCGTACAAGATGCCTTCCTTCAAGTGCATTTACTCCAAATGTGACAATCGCTCTGTTTTTCATCAATATAAGCTTATAAATACATAAACATTTTAATTATTAAATTTAATTAATGTTAGGATTTGATTTGATACCCGGTTTTGATGAATAAATCATTGAGCTCATCCCATCTTTTCATGCTTAAACAACCTTTTGAAAATCCAAATAAACCAGTTGAAGACCTTTTAAAACCGGTGCATTTATTCTCTTTGTTTGACAAGTCATATACCACTTGGTCTTGTAAAGAGCCTCCAACTCTTATGCGCAAAGAACCGAAAGCTGTCAAAATAATAATAAAACATGAAAACAGATGAAAATTTTCAAAAAAATAGAGATAAATAAGAATTAAAGTCACCTCGGATGGCTTTAGCAAGGATGGGATGTTCCAAATTCTAGTAAAAAGTGCAAAAGAAATAACACTAATAAATAAATCATGTATTTAATATTAAAAAAACAAAATATTATTGAACAAAATTTACCAAGTTAAGAACGGAAGCTTCTCCCCAAGGGCATTGATTGTAATTACACTTTTCGGGGGGCCACCAATCAATTGTCGCACAAACGAAATTTTCATTTGTTTCGCCGATTAAATTGGATCCACTTATAATCACAGTTACGTCAGAATAATCTTGTGATAGTATTTTGTTGATCATACAAAATAGCAGATACGATAATAATAGAAGCTTCATCATTAGTTATTCCAAAAATTCCTGAAAAAAATCAAATTTCAAATTATTTAATTATATCCAATTCTATAATTAAATATAAGAAACTTAGATGTACTACATATACATAGCATACAAATACCCACCTTACAGTAAAAAGGGACACAAAAGAAGACCAAAAAGCAAATAATTAAATAAATGGATAATTAAGCAAAAGTACACTTCAAATAAAATTTAGACAACTTAGGATGTGCATATATAAACCAAGGAAAAACATAAATATCTCGAAATGTGTAATTCTTGGTTGGCGAAATTCCCATTTCTTGGAATTCAAATAAACCTAAAAGGAGGGCTAATACAGTAATTTTGCCCTAAAATTAAGAGAGTATCACAATGAAAGCATGGTTCTTTCTTGTTTCTTTGTTTGCTTTTAAGCAATGTAAGAAGATCCAACAAGAATTGTACAATCACTAGAAATTATAACATGTGATTAATCTACAAAATTATAAATTAAAACATGCGATTAATCCATGAATTCTAAAACGAACATCTCATTGAATTATATTTTAAAAATGGGAGAGAGAATTGATAGAAACTAGGTTTAAAAAAGATGGTTCCTTGAAATCCACAACTTGGAATTAGAATGTATGACTTCTCTTTCAAGGGAGAAAATATTCAGGAATTAACATAAATCATATTTAAAAATTGGATGGTTCCTTGAAACCCACTCATGGTATCAAATAATCATAACAAAAACAATCAGAAGTTCCCTTCTTTAGTAAGTTTTTATACTACAACAGACCACCAACTTTTAGGGTGAATTCAAAATGGATCTACGAAAAAAAACGAAAGCAACCAATTTGCTCCAAAATGAAAATATCAACTAAACCAATAAAAAGTTTTATCCAATTTCAAATTTGAAAACATGCACAACAAAAAAAAAAGTACCTTCAATTCAATTGATTGGAAGAAATCTCTCTCAAGCTTCTTCTACAAAGTATTCTTCCTGGTCCAACAAAGAAGAATTAAAATTTCCCTTCAGACTTGCTAATAAAACGCAAAATTAAGCAAAAAAACTGAAATCATACCTTAAATGAGCAGATCCTCTCTAATTCTCATTTACAGAGTGAAGAAGCCCCATTGTGGTAGATTAAGAAAGAGGTGATTCCTTAGGACAGCGACTAAAAGAGAAAGAGAATTGACCCGACACAAATGGGTTTGGTCCTGATCTTATCTACTTTTGTTTATGCAAAGATTCAGTGTGTTTAGTAACTCTCTCTCCGTTTCGTTTGCAAATAAATAATGGAGTTTTGAGTTTGTTGTCCCCACAGAGACATGATGAGGCTTGAGAGAGAGATGCGTGCTTTCCTTTTCACTGTTTTCAGTGCCTTTGGGTTGACACAAACACAAGTCAGGTCAAATACTGCTGTCTTTCTTTCTTTTTTTCGACAATATATTGCCCGTAATCAATACTGCTGTGTTTTTCATCGATCAAGTCTAATTGATTAGATTAGATTAGTAGATTCTGATGATGAGTCCGAATAGTATGCGAATTTAGACAGCTGCCTCCCTTTCCTCGAATTTTACTCTAGTGCTTGCAAATTTTGTACTAAAATATTTTGTCAGTATCCAACTAGTGGCAGATTTTGGGACTTTTTTTTTTTTTAGCATATTTTTCGAAAATAATTCAAAGAAATAAGACTGTTTTGAAAAAAATTAGGTAGACCAAGACTACCGCCACCTATGGTGGCGGTAGAGACCTTATACCGCCTGCACCTATGGCGGTAGTGCCTAATTTTCAAAATTTCCCGTAAAATAGGGTAATTAGATACAAATTAACCTCTACCGCCAGGTCTTCTGGCGGTAGTGGCATTGTTGTAATTTTTTCCCGACCCAATCGGGTATCAAACCCGTTTAAAAAAAAAAAAAAAAAAAAAAAAAGAAAAATAGCTCTACCGCCTGGACCTTCGGCGGTAGAGTTGGGGGTCCATAAAAGCCCACCCGAACCCTTCTCTCTCTCCCCCCATTTCTCCCCCAAACAGTGAACGGAAGAAAAAAAAATTTACACTCTACCGCCGGGGGACCCGGCGGCAGAGTCTTCTCCCCCTAATAACCCACCCGACCCCTCTCTCTCTCTCCCCATTTCTCCCCCAAACACCCAAAAGAAAAAAACCAAAAAAAAGAGCCATTTTTTCGGCCGAAAATAGAAGAAAAATTGTGAAAATTGAAGCGAAAAGAAGAAGATTTGTAGAAAGAATAAAGAAGAAAATAGAGTGAATTCAACGAAAGGTTAGATATTTTAATTTATTTTTGAGTTTAGGGTTTAGGATTATTTGTTTAAATTGATAGAAATTAGTATGAAATAAGTTTGAGTTTGTTGAAATTAGTTGTATTTCTTTGAATAGATTGCTTCAAATTGGTTAGAATTTGTTTTATTTTGAGTTTTTAATTAGGTTTTGTTTGTCTTGAGTTTTTAATTAGTAATTTTTTTGTTGTTGATTTGTTTGTAGAAGGAGAGGAGGGAGAAAGAGAAGGAATTGCAAATTTTTTGCAATTGAAATTTGAGGTAATTTTTTTTTTCATATTTATTGGTATATTATGTAATTACGTTAATTTAATGTATTTATTTTTAAAAAAAATTCATATTGTATTTATATATGATTTGTTTTAGTGTAATTTATTTTTTTAACTTGTAGTAGTTATTATTATTAATTTTTGGGTTTAGTTCATGAGTTTTTTTTTTTTTTAAAATAGCACCCGTTAAAAAAAAAAATTAATTAACTAGCACCCATACGGAAATATTATTTATATTTTGTTAGTAGAAATAATTATTAGTTATTTTACATAATAATTTTTTTTTATGAATTTTTTTTAGATGTTTCTACTTGTAGTTAATTTTATTACAAATTAAAATACTTTGTAGATATTTTTATTTTAAATAATTATAATTGTAAAATTGTAATCTTCATTTTAGTAATTATTTTATTATTTTAATTTTTAGAATTTTTTTTTCATATTTATTGGTCTATTATTTAATTACGTTAATTTAATGTATTTATTTTAAAAAAAAATTCATATTGTATTTATATATGATTTGTTTAGTGTAATTTATTTTTTTTACTTGTTATTTAAATTATTTATTAGTAATTAATTGTAGTAGTTATTATTATTAATTTTTGGGTTTAGTTCATGAGTTTTTTTTTTTTTTTAAATAGCACCCGTAACAAAAAAATTAATTAACTAACACCCATATAGAAATATTATTTATATTTTGAAATTTATGATTATTTAAGAAAAATCTTGTTGTTTATTAATTCGAATATTATTGTATTTAGGGAAAAAACAAGAGTAAATTCTTGAAAGAAAATGGCACAGAACGGATCAATTCTCGTATATTATGATGGTCGGGTTGTTCATCTATCGAACGGAATAAACTATGATCCACCTGAACCGTCTTATATACCAGAAAATACGAATGTAAACAGAGATTATTACGAATTGTGTAACGAGATTTGTGAGAATATCGGTTGGTCTTATAGTGATGATCTTATAATCCGAGGTAGATTTCCTTCCGTTCAACGTGACAACGGGTTAAATTATAGGTTATTGAAAATTACGAACGATACACAATGGGTTAAATTTGCGGAACACGTTACGAGGGTTGGGGTTGAATTAGAAATATATGTTGATCGTGTCCGAATAAACAATCACATGTAGGAACTAGTAGTAGATCGAATGTAGTTTCAACTGCAAACAAAAATGAATTGGACGAGGATGGAAATGAATGTGAGAATGAAGACATTTTTGCGGCGTTTGATATGGCCCGGGCGAGTAATAATATTCTTCCAGAAATAGATGAAGAAGAAAATGAATTGGATGAGGAACCGCAAATGGGGTCAGAGGATGAAGAGGAAGAGGAAATTTATGAGCTTAACGAAGAAGAAAGGGTAGCGCCATTCCGATATATGGAAACGGGTGAAATGGTTAGTGTAGGGACTTTGGTCCATCACTCCACGGTTTTCAATGGTGCAAACCAGTCATAACAGTAGATGGAACATTTCTAACCGGAAAGTACCAAGGATGTTTGCTGACGGCAATTTGTAGCGATGCTAACGGTCAATTATATCCTCTAGCTTTTGCGTTAGTTGAGAGAGAGAAGAAAGAGACATGGGAGTGGTTTTTTGATTGTTTGCGAAATGTAATCGGAAATCAAAATAGTTATTGTGTTATTTCGGATAGGCATCCTGGTATAATTAGCGCAATGAGAGGTGATAGATGGAAACCCCCTTACGGTTTTCATCGTTATTGCATGCGGCATCTCGAAGCAAATTTCAGTAGCCACGCGACGAACAAAACAGTGATTCCGTTGGTACCGAGATTAGTATGTGCGCACAATAAATATAAATTCAAAAAAATTTGGGAAAAAATGGAAGCGAAGTATCCTGAGGGGACTGAATGGTTATCGAGAGTACCAAAAGCAAATTGGACACTCTCGCACGATAATAATGGTCATCGCTGGGGCCTAACAACTAGTAATAACGCTGAAATTATGAATTATGTTTTCAAAGGTATAAGAAAGCTGCCGGTTACGGCAATTGTTATGGCGACATTTTACAAGTTGAACTGTTATCATGTGAGATATCGGGCGGATGCTGAAAGCCGGGATAAACAGTGGTCAGGTATGGTGATGGAAAAAATGGAACGGAGAAGAAATAAGGCCGCTACGCATATCGTTACGTGTTACAATTTAGACGAAGGTGTTTATCAGGTGGAGACACGACCTCGTCGGACGACGAGTGGTATCGGAATTCCGGGAAAGACTTGGGAAGTTAACTTCAATGAAGGTAATTGCGGGTGTCAGAAACCGATGATATATCACTACCCGTGTTCTCACATCATATCTGTTGTCATGCATAAAGTAGTATCATCCGAGCTCTTTATTCATCCATGTTATTCCTTGGATAATCTGAAACATACGTATGAAAGAAGTTTTTATCCCTGTTAAGGAAAGATCACATTGGAGGCCACGCGAAGAATTCGTAATTATACATTATATCCGGGCGATAAACTCGTAAGAAAAGATACTAACGGAAGAATGCAACGTGGACGGCGTCGGGAGATACGTTTCAAAAACAGTATGGATACCATGCACAAATCTGTCGGTGCAAAGTGTTGTAGTGTGTGCAAGTTGCCGGGTCACACAAAACCAAGATGCACACAAAGGGGTGGAGGTCGATACAATGGGCCGTAGTTTGTTTCGAACTTTGTATTATTTTAAGAACTTGTTGTTTGTTGGAACTTGTAGTTTGTTGTTTTAGTTTATTTCGAACTTTGTATTATTTTAAGAACTTGTTGTTTATTGTTTTAGTTTGTTTCGAACTTATATTATGTTGTTATGACGAACAAAATAAACATAAGTACAAAACATAATATATAAATAGTCCATCCAAACATAATACATAAATAGTCCAAAAAAAATACATAAAATTACAGATAACCACTAACTAGGCGTGTACCGTGCAACACCGCGTCCAGCACCCATTCTAGTAGTGCGTCGCACACCATGTCCTCTAACAGGCTCTTGAGTAAGTTGGCTGACGCCTACGCCCTCGTCACGGTCCTCATTTCCACCGTCATCATCGTCACTATCTTCATCATAGTCATTAGGAGTGTCGAGATAATGCCATGGAAGACCGGCAGGGTATTCATTACCCTCAATATGCCCTTTTCGCATGCATCCCAACATATCCAGCATGACGCTTCTCATTTTCGCCCCGTTCCATCTCTTACGAATGACTTTCAAACCCTTTTCACACGCCTCCGTAAAATGTGCCATCTAAATTTAATTAATAATGTAATATTGTTAAAATGTAATATTATTAAAATTATTAAGCTATTAAATTATTTCACATACCGCTTTTCTTTTGTCGGGAACAAGAGGACGATATGAGTCTGTATCATGCGAGATGGTCGACTGCACCAATCTCGCCTCCGATACTTTTCCATACCACTCCATATACTCCAAATGTTTGTCCGGATTATATGCCCTTCTCTTAAATTTCTCCGAGTTGTTCGTCCAATATTGTCACTTTTCAAACTCCCAATCCTGAACATATCTCGCGTGAACTGTAGGCCAATCACCTCCGCGACCGTTAATCATCTTTTCCAAGAGATGATTGTATTCACACTTTCCTTGAGGGGGTATCCTCTGATGAAGCCCGAACTGTCGCATCACCCGTTGCGGGCGATAATGCTCGACGATCCACATGTAAATCAACTTGGACCGAATAAGTGCGGAATCTCTCTCAAACTCGCAAATGGGTGGAAGTCTCGTGCGGTACTTCTCGTAGGGTCTCCACTCAATCTGCGACTCATGAAGGTTATCCAACTGGTCTCGATTGCCCCACAAATGAGTCGCTCCGGGTCTCTCCTTCACCGTAGCACCAATCCAAATAAATCCAACCGTATCGTTCTCATCCGGATCATCGAAGATGTTTAAAACATCCGGACTAGTGCCGAGGGGAGGAGTCGGTCGTCCGAACTTGAAACGCGTCCAAGCCCACATCTGAAGTAACATAATACAACCCCCCATATTCTTCCGTTCAGGCGCCGTACTCTTGCACAACTCCCGGTATAAATATCCTAATACCGCACTCCCCCATGCCCATTCATCTAATCTCTCCATATCCTCTAAAAATACCAGTGGAATTGCCGATATACTATCGCCCGACGGGTCCGTGAATAGAATATCACCGCATAAAACAAGTATATATGCGCGGCAATATTGTTGTACCGTCAACTCAGGGGCTCCGACCTCCAAATTAGAGAAATTATGGATAAACCATCTTCTTTTAAGCAATACTGCGCTATCATGCGAGTAATCATTTATCTCGGGTGTTATCCCCAATAAATCCGTAATTTTTTGGCCCCAATTCACATCTTTATTACTTACACACATGGCCGCTCCATCGACTCTCAAACCCAACAAACACGACACATCCTCTAATGTAATCGTCATCTCCCCATGTGCCATGTGGAACGTGTGCGTTTCTTTTCTCCACCGTTCCTGCAATGCGGTTAAACAAATACCGTCTAACGGTATATATCCAATCTTCGCTACTTGAAACAAATTAGCCCTTTTTAGATAAGGGATATAAAGGTCGTTCCAAGGCACCTTCATAAAAGAAAACGAAAATAATAAATATATTTGCAAGTAATATTTTATATTATATAATTATAAAATAAGTACCGCAAGGTGATGCTTGCCCGAAACGGTAGGGTTCGAATGATATCAAGCCTTCTTCTCTCGTAAACTGGCTAGTCCTATGTTCGGCTTGTAGTGTGTTGAGCGAATATGGCGGAGAATTACTTTCATCAATCATACGACTTTTTCCTTTGTCCGCTCGACTAGGTCGACTAGGTCCGCCTCCAAATGCCATCGGTCACTATTTCTAAAAATTAAAATAATAAAATAATTACTAAAATGAAGATTACAATTTTACAATTATAATTATCTAAAATAAAAATATCTACAAAGTATTTTAATTTGTAATTAAATTAACTACAAGTAGAAACATCTAAAAAAAATTCACTCTATTTTCTTCTTTATTCTTTCTACAAATCTTCTTCTTTTCGCTTCAATTTTCACAATTTTTCTTCTATTTTCAGCTGAAAAATGGCTCTTTTTTTTTTGGTTTTTTTCTTTTGGGTGTTTGGGGGAGAAATGGGGAGAGAGAGAGAGGGGTCGGGTGGGTTATTAGGGGGAGAAGACTCTACCGCCACCGTTCGGCTGTTTGGGGGAGAAATGGGGGGAGAGAGAGAAGGGTTCGGGTGGGCTTTTATGGACCCCCAACTCTACCGCCAGAAGGTCTGGCGGTAGAGCTATTTTTTTTTTTTTTTTTTTTTTTAAACGGGTTTGATACCCGATTGGGTCGGGAAAAAATTACAACAATGCCACTACCGCCAGAAGACCTGGCGGTAGAGGTTAATTTGTATCTAATTACCCTATTTTACGGGAAATTTTGAAAATTAGGCACTACCGCCATAGGTGCAGGCGGTATAAGGTCTCTACCGCCACCATAGGTGGCGGTAGTGCTAGTTACCTAATTTTTTTCAAAACAGTGCTATTTGCTGAATTATTTTCGAAAAAGATGCTAAAAAAAAAAAGTCAGATTTTGGTGGCTTTCATCACGTGTTTTAAAATATTCTTTCTTGTGGGCAAGTGCTTTAAAATATTCGATTAAACTAAAAGAAAACAACAAATTAACTTTAAAATTATAAATAATCATTACAATAAATAATTATTATAAAATTAAATATTAAAGATATAATTACATAAAGAAGTGATGTTACAAAATCTTTCAAGATCTATTTCACTATGAGATGGAGCTAAAGCCCATGTAATTTCCACCAACAGTTTGGCCCTTATCATTGTTGTCATTTCATTAGTCTTGAGCACATAAATAAGTGATGTTTATCTTTCAACATCTATTTCATTGAGTGAGGATGGAGGTAAGGCCCATGTAATTGCCACCAACACATATCTTTGTTTCTTTTGCATTTTAGT
Source organism: Juncus inflexus (assembly GCA_024447665.1). Lineage (NCBI taxonomy): Eukaryota > Viridiplantae > Streptophyta > Magnoliopsida > Poales > Juncaceae > Juncus > Juncus inflexus. Next base: position 4,207,920 of record JAJHPC010000010.1, read on the forward strand.
GTATAACTTAGTTAAACAAAGTCATTATGTAGATCCTTGAAAATGTACGAGTAAACAACTGTTAATTTGTAAAGAAATCGCCACTCGATCCACGAGACCACCCAAACTTATCTTATTATGAATATTAATTTGTTATATATTTTATTTTCGCTATTTATTTTGGTTAATTTTCATAGAAATATATATTTTTTTTATTGAATAAATTGAGAAGGGTTCCCTCACCCAATGATTAAATTAAGAAAATTGAAAGTCCAAATTACACAAATTTAAAGACCACTTGTGTTTCTTAGAAATATATTCAACAACTATCTTCAAAAGAATCTAATTGATCTCATAAATTTGTAGCTCACCATCTTCTTATTGGTGCTCAAGCGTTGATTATACTCAAATCTTCATGGGAAAATGACAATAATCGTAGTATGGGTGTAATTTAACAAGATGCATATAAATTAAGATAAACTAGTCAGTTTTAGGATAAACAAGAGGTTATGAAGTAAATTTTGTGGCTTATCTTTTTTTTGAAGGAAATTTTTTGTGACTTATCAAATTTCTTTCTAGATAAATCATCCATCACAAAGACGAACAATTTAGTTTGTATCCACTTTTTTGTTATCCATTATTATTATTTTTTTTTTCTTTTTGAGGTATTATTAAAGAAGTTATATTCTCATGTAGGAATCAATTAATTTATGCTAACCACTAAACTAAAAGATGTTAGCATGTCCTGTCATCACATAATTGAATGATTCTGTGGGATTGTTAAACAACTCAGTTGACCTCATGAGCATCATATCATTGGCACATATGCACATCTTGCATAGATTATTATTATTAATCGATATGGGTATTTCATCAACAAATTGAAAACCCAAAACAGTACCTAAAAGGTGAGTAAAAACTACTATCTGTTTGTATCTGATAATGCCAAAAAAAAGGAGGATAATTAATAAAAAACAAATGTGGATTAATAAAGAAAAAAAAATGTAAAATACAATTCTAAAAACTAAGAAAAAAAATTTCATTATTCTTCAAAAAAATAAATAATTAATTAATTAATTAATTAGCAGGAAGAAGGAGAAGGGGGACCGACCTTGATGGGCCCTCTTTCACCCCCTTCTCTAAAATTAATTAATTTCTGAATTGCTAATTAATTAAGTTCATGCAATTAATCAAACAATAAATTGGGGCATTTGCATCGCTTTCGTTTCGCCTCCCACCTGAGAAATCTCTTCTGTCCATCATTTTTCCTTTTTTTAGCAGTTCTCCCACCTAAGGAAAGGAATAGTTATCGCCCATTTCCTCCAAAAGGTACGATTTTTTCTTTTTAGTTTCATTTTTGTTATATTGATTTGAATTGAGTAAATTGTTCTTCTTTATTTATTTCGTTTTTCCCTTCTTGGTCGGTTTCAGGTTGGTTTTCGTTTCCTCCCCCCTTTTTTCATTTATCAGATTGAATACAACTAAAGTGGGTTATAGATTTTGGATTTATTTCACGATTAATTTGGGTTCATGGTTCAATTGAATTTCGAATACATTTCAATGCAATTACACCATTTCAATGAAATTTTCTGAAATCAATATGCAAATATGTTAAAAGAGATATTCTTGAACCTTGATATTTGGGCAGGTTCTGTTAAGATTAACTCAAACCTTGATATAATGTATAATACAAAATTTATATTAATCCCATGAAGACTAATTCAACTTTTGAACACCTATAAAATAAAGCCCATAACTTGGTAAACTATATCAATTCAATCATTAGACCATGCATATTTTCTAATATGTTTACATATTTTGCAATTCGCCGTGTTACGCACTCCTTTCGTTAAATCATATAAATAAAAAACAATTTTCTTTGACTAATTCAGTCAAATATAAAACATAAATCTATTTTTGTTGCAGCTAAATCTCCAATAATGGAAACAAACAATGAAATTACCGAAACGCCCTTGATTCCGCCAAAGGCGCCAAAGCCAAAACGCTTATCATTATCATTATCAGTACCAAAGAGAAACCCTAAAACTGGAGATCTCCAGTCAAAAGGCAATACTTCACCCTCAATTTACACACCAAACAAACCGGTACCGAATTACATGAAAACAACGAGCCATTCATGTCACGATTCGTGCAAATACGGATTGAATCACGATTTTGAATCGAAATGGACACCTCCAGTTCGTCGTAACAGGAGAGAGAACGAGGGAATTCGTGGCGTGGTTTTGAATCCGGAATTCAGAACTGGAGGTAAAAGTAAAAACAGGGGAGTGAAAGAACAGGGGATTGAAAAACAGAGTACAGAACAGAGTGAGGATCTTTCTGAGGAATCCTCTCCAGTTTTGAAGGATATACATGAGATGGAGATGATTATACCACCGGTTGAGAAGGTGTTTAATCTTTCTGATACATCATATGAGCGTCAGAATGAAATTTCGATTTCAAATTCAGATTCGAATTCAAATTCAAATTCAAAATCGAAATCGAATTTGGGTTTGTCTGACTCGATTTATGGAGGATTGAGCCTCAATGTGGTGCGGTCCACCTCAGATGAGCAACCTTTTGAAAATTCAAATTCAGATTCAGATTCAAATTCAAAATCAAATTCAAAATCGAATGTGGAGTCTGACTCGGTTTATGAAGGATTGAGCCTCAATGTGGTGGGGTCCACTTCATTTGAAGAATCTGGCAAGACCGTACCGGTAATTGAACCGGTACCGGTTGATTTGGTACCGATTGAGTCGGTATCAATTGAGTCGGTACCAACAGATGAAAATGACGAGTCCAACAATGTGGTGAAAAAGAAGAAGAATACTGGAAAACAAGTCATTAAAAATACTGGTACCAGTGCCGGTGCCGGTACCGGTACGGCTCTATCTAAAAAAAAGGGTGAAATTACGAAGAAAAAGATTGAGAGAGAGAATGTTACCGATAAGGCTTCTTCTCTTAAACCTAGAAAGAAAGATGTGGTACAAAAGGACCGTATGGGTACCGACACGGTACGGCCAAGAGTTAGAGAGATCCAATCAATTGATGATACAAAAAAGAAGAAGATAAAGAACACAAAAGTTGTTGAACCACCAAAGGTTAAGCGAGCGGCTGTTGTAAATCCGCCAGCCGTCAGGCCGGTACCGGTACCGACTTTAAAGGTACGGAAATTCAAGAAGGATTTGGTTGGTACCGCCACATCTTCAATGGAGAATAATCCGAGTGAAAATTCCAACAATTCTGATCATTCTACCAAGGAAAAAACCATTTATGTTGTCGAACCAAAAGCAGAGCCTAAAAAAAGGTACCAAAAGAAAAGCCCTTCTGACGTACCGGTACCGAAAAACGATATCAAAAGGAGACCAAAAATTATAAATCCGGTACCTAAACCGCCTCTTCCCGTACCGCCTCATAAAATGGCTTTTCGTAGGGGTAAAATCATAAATTTACAGACTGAGAATCCCGTACCGGTTCGTATCAAATTCCGTCGCATGAGACCTTCAAACGAATCTGACAAAGCTGGTACGAATAATAAAGGTATGAGGAAAAAGAGAGAGGTTGGTTTGTTTGGTATGACCCCTCCGAGTGGTACCGGTACGCCAGCTGTCGTTCTGAGGCGTCATACCGGTACAGTAAGCAAGAAGAGCAAGGCGCCAGCTAGCAGTTTGTTTAATCACGTGATTGAAGAAACGGCGAGTAAGCTTGTGGAGAAACGGAAGAGCAAAGTCAAAGCTTTGGTTGGCGCATTTGAGACGGTTATTTCTCTTCAGGAAAAATCAGTTGTTAATTAATTTGTCTTTGTTAACTTCAAAAAAATTTATTTGTCTTTGTTTGTTTGAAAAGAAAATTGTTGATATTTATTTTGGAGGGTTTGAGTGTGTTGGTTTGATGATTTGTTTGTTTGCTCACTAATTGGATGCTTTGGTGGGTTTTATAGATGAATAAATGATCTTACAAAGTATTAAGATACTGAAATTGAGAGAGAGTTAAAAAAGCTTACGTTTGTTTTTATGTAAATTTGAGATTGAATTGTAAATAAAGCTTAGCCGTAAAATTACTTGTGTTGGTTTGAGCAACATATTCTTGCGAAAGATTTGAAGAAACTCAAGATGTGATGTACTTAACTTACTACATGACCAAAAGTATAATGCAGCATAACATGTCTATATTGTAAATATGACCTGTTATGTTATCGACATATTTTTTTTATCACGTCGTGTAGCATTTTTGTTTAATTTAATTAAAAGAAAAGCATGTGTTTGTTTATATATAAATTGAGGCTGATTTGTAAAGAAAGGATAGTAAATCTTGAGCACTCACTGGGATAGTTTAGTAGTAAGATACTGATTCATCATTCCATAGGTAATAGTTTGAATCCCGTGTCCAACATGATTGATGCAAAAAAAAAAAAAAAAAAAAATCAAACGATCATTTGTAGTTCTTCATAAAAATAAAAATCTTGAACTTTTTGACATCCCCTTAATTTTCATCCAAATTAATACATAGTTTAGAATGCAAACCAAAATAAAAAAAACAAAAGATCCATCAAAACCAAATAAAAAATTCATCTCTCCTAAAGGATCGGAATGAAGCCAACAACGACAACTAAAAACAACGAAACAACGAGAGATCCTCCATGAAGTAGACTCAGATCGAGTGAAGGAGAATGCAACATGACATGACTAAAAATCAGAACGACATTATGAAAAAAGTTTATAGTACAAATATTACTTCTATTACTTCTTTAATTAGTTATATTTAATTATAATATTTGCATTATAAATTTTATCATTGCTGTCGTCATGCTTTTTGATCATTCTATATTGTGTAACATTTTGTTACTAAATTCTTAAAATGGCACTTTACTAAATTCTTGAATTCATTTGACATCCTTTGAATGTCAATCCAAATAAATACACACTTAGAAATGCAAATGAAAATGAAAAAAATATCCTTCCAAATTAAATCAAAAGATCGTCTCTCCTAAATCATGCGAAACACGACAATAAGAGAAACGGAAAAAAACAAAACAGCAAAGGATCCTCCATTAACTAGATTTGGAGCGAGTGAAGGAGAATGAACGGCCGGCGGTGGAGAAGGAGGAGGAAGCGGGTGAGCCACCACGGATATCCGCATGCCGCCATAACAGTATCCTAAACTGCAGATGAAATAGTACCGTTTCGGCTCTTTCAATTGATACGCGAAACTTCGCCCCTTGCTGTAGTTTGCTATAGGGTATGACGAGTCGCACTTGTTGTAACCCGTTTCGTTAACTTGAATCACGTCCGCTTGTCCCTCCTTGTACAAAAATACTACATTTTGTACAGAAAGAAGTTTATTAAATGTGAGAAGAAGATCGATCCCCATATGAAATGGAAATACGAAAAATGTGAAGGGTGGAAGAGTGAAAAGAACGAACCAAGCCAGTCGTTTACATGGATGGAATTGTTGTGCTCCTGCTCCCATGGAGTGTAGTTCACATTTGGGCCCCACATCTGACCGCCGCCGACTTGGAACTTATTGGCGTTGACCACCCCTACTCCGGCGTTGACCACCATCAGTAACAGGAAGATGTGGTTGAGCCGTAAAGATGGCTCCATTTTGAGATTTGTTTGTGGTTTGTTTTTCCTTAGAGGTTAAGTTGTGATGTGAGGAGGAAAAACTAATGAGGAAGGTTCTTTTGGCTGTGTATTTATTCTGATTGGTTGTTTGGTTCTATGTTTAGTGTGGTGTTTAAATGAATAGGGATCAAGGTCAAAGCAACTAATAAATTATAGGGGGTGGTGAATAATTACAAGGATCAATATATGATGTTCCATTTGGTCTCCAGTGCACAAAAGACTGTATCATATTAGTAGATAAGAAAGAGCACCACACTAGTTAATTATCAAGTGATAAGTATATAAGCTAAAGTATTAATGGAGAGATAAAATAGTAATAAAATGGAGAAAATGAGCATTAGTATGAAAATGGTGCATGAGCATGAGAAGGTAGCGAGATCTCGCCGCACAATACGATATTAAATGATTAGCCAAACTCAAGAGGCACTCATTTCATGTTACTCATGCTTATAAAGTACGCTAAGCGGGGGATAATTAGTGGCAAAGAGGAAAGGAATGCATCACGACGAGTGTACAATTTTTAAGCACATTTAGCCAAAAAACGTTTATTATATTCCTTCCAATCAAATAACAAGGATAATAATAGTTGCAATACGAAGCTCAATTGTTTCAAGTTATGATTTCAATTTCATTAAAGAAAAAAGGCACTCCAAAAGTTATCCTTCCAACTTTGGAAGGTGACTAGGTACACATTAAAAAGACACTTTGGAAGCTGATTTCATACACACAAAAAAGACGCTCCAAAACATAGGCATATCTAAAATTATGATATTTCGCAAGTTATTTTGTCATAAATAATCTTTCTTATCTTTTGTAGATAAAAATATGCCACACAAAAATAAAAATGCACAATAATTTTTTGAACTTGAAACAAAGTTCTCACCGATTTCAATTAAATTACAAAAATAATCCAACAAAAAATGATCAAATACAAATATAAATTATTAAATTTATAACTCTCATTTAATCTAATCAATCTAGCCTCCTAAGCAAATACTGAATTTGGACTTGTTTAGTAAGCGGCATGATCCACGTGCCGTACAACTCCGCCACCAAACTCGGCTCAATCTTATAATTATTTCCTTTTCCATTATTATTATTTTCAATTTCGTTCGTTTCACCGTTTAATTTTACTTCCTGGCCGAATATTTTCGCCTTCGCTTCAACTCTGTTCTTTATCGCCTTTTCCACCGTTTCGTACGTCAGTAATTGCATCAGCCAATCACCATCCTAATAATAAAAATATTAATCATTGTTTATAATTAAAATGAAGAAATATTTTATTTATTTTTTTAGGGTTTACTTGTGCTTTTATTGCGGGTTCGTATGAATCGGGCGATTCGCGGAATTTCGCCTCCGCGACAAATTTTCCATAGTGGATTCTTTTCGAAAGAGCCTGTCATTAAATATTATTATTATATTGATATTGCGTATTTTTTTAAAATATGAAATTTTTTTTGAATGAAAAATGGACCTGTAGGCAAATTGTGTCACAAACGGCACTTGAACCGCAATTACCGTCATTTCCTTCTTTCACAAACCGAGGCAAAAGATTGTCAAAATACATTTCCCAAATTTTCGCATTTATATTTATCGTATCAGCAATTGGATGTAACACCTGTTATTATTAAGTACAAAAAATGTATATATTTATAATGATCGAAATTGTTCAAAACTGAAATGGAAACATTATATTTTGGAAAAAAATAATTTTACCTTAGGATATTGCATTGGAGGCAATAGAGGCTCAGGCAAATCTTTAGGAAAAAACGGATGTTCATCTGGACTTTTATATCTTCCAACCTAAATTGAAAATTAAATAAAAAATTAGAAAAAAAAAGTACCAAAATTATTTATTACAACATAAATTAATTTGATAAATTACCTGTGCGTGTAAACGTTCGGTCTCTCTGACCATGAATTGAACCAACGAGCCGTCAAAACCGTCCATGTTAAACACATTACTATTATATGCATCAGCATTATAACAAAACTGAGCCCTTTCTAATAAACTGAAAATTATACTATCTTCTTGTCGAATCAAAGAGTGTCGGATCGAATCAAGGGTAAGGATTTCACTATGATCCACCCTACTTTTGTCCTGCCTACAAGTTCAAAAATGAAAAAAAAAAGTTTAGAAACGTCAATTTCTTAGTAATAACAAGTTAATCGAGACTGGTTGTAAATAAGAACTCTTTATTTTCATAATATAGGCAACAATAGGCGATCGCCAATTGCGTATTCTCAAAAAAGAAAAAAATAACAAGTTAATCGTGAGTGTTAAGAAAGGGCGTATTTGAAAAATTACAAAAAATTGGATCTTTTGTGTTGATGAAGTACCTGAAGGGGGAAGAAATGGAGCTTTGGATTGAATGGAGCTTCCTCTTCTTGGGCAGTGGGAAGCGTGACCACTTGAGAAAAGATCCATTCAAGCTGCTCAGGTTTCGCTGAGAGAAAGGAAGCTTAGAGGTACAAGGCGTTGGTTTTATTCCTCTGAGCTCCATTAATGGCGACAAGAGAAAGGAGGCGCCGCGCAACGCACGATTGGAGAAACGGAAGAACAGTGTGAATATGAGAAATGAATTGAAGAGAGAAAATGGGAAGAAATGCTTTTTTCCTTGGCGTTTTTATTGTGCAGGAGAGAAAAGGAGAGGATTTAATAACTATCCTTTTTTGTCGAAACAGGAGAATCTATAATTCCAATCTGGACCGTCCGTTTGAGAAAACTGATGACGTGGGAAGCATCTGAGAAGAAAAGGAAATACTTAAAAATGGAGAACTGGAAAGTAAATGGTGGGGTCTGTGAAAGGAAAGGGTAAACCCAAAGAGAGGTAGGTAAGATAGTCTATTGGCTGCACCCGGTCTACATAGGGGTTAGGTGAGGATAGCACTCTCTCAAATTTGAACGATTAGTTCATCATTTCGGTTCACTATGCCGGGTGCATAGATAAATAATCACGTGCTGAGAGGTAGCTAGAGACTTATTGGATCGGATTTAGTTAATACAGTTAAAGGATCCGGATCTTTAGATCCGAGGCCCGTGTTGTCTTTCTCCTCAATCATCTTTTTCCCCATATCCAAAAACAGAAACAGTTGTGAGCAGCTCTCCTCTTCGTCGGAGCTCCGGCCATCATCATGCTCGTTCGCACGCCGGGGAAATGGACGTGGATCTCCCCTCGCCGGCAACTCGAGTCACATCTCTTTCAACTGCACAAACAGAGCAACCTCTCTCAAATCAAGGAAATTCACGCTCAAATTCTCAAAGCCCATCTTCATCTCTTAGACCCTTCTGTTCCTCCCAAGCTCATCGCCGCCTATTCTCTCTCGCTTCGTCCTTCTCTCTCTCTCAAGGTGTTCACTCAAACCCCTCACCCAAAACCCAGCGAGTTGTATAACAATCTAATTCGAGCTTGCACGCATAACTCCTTGCATGCTTTAGCCTTCTCTGTTTTCTTCGAAATGCAGAGAGATGGCGTCTTTCCTGATGATTTTACCTACACGTTTCTTCTCAAAGCTTGTCACGGTCAGTTTGCACTCACCCAGGTCGATATGATTAATGCCCATGTCGTCAAATTTGGGTTTTTTGGCCATATTTTTGTGCCCAATTCGTTTATAGATGCATACTCCAAAGCTGGCAGTGGTGACATTACTGGTGTTATCAATGCACAGAAGGTGTTTGATAAAATGCTTCACAAGGACGTGGTTTCATATAACTCCATGGTTGCTGGTTTTGCAAGGGCTGGAGAAATGAAGCAAGCACGCAAACTGTTCGATGAAATGCCTGAAAGAGATACGGTCAGTTGGAACACTTTGTTAGATGGTTATGTCAAAACAGGTTCAATGGACGAAGCGTTTCACCTGTTTGAGAAAATGCCTCGGAGAAATGTTGTATCTTGGTCAACTATTTTGTCAGGATATTGTAAGAAAGGTGACATGAAAATGGCACGCAAGGTGTTCGATATAATGCCGGTCAAAAACATGGTCTCATGGACTATAATTTTATCTGGCTACGCTGAAAAAGGTCTTGCAAAAGACGCACTCGATTTGTTTAACCAGATGAAGAAAACCAGTTTGGAACCTGATAGTGCAACGATCGTGAGCACACTAACGGCTTGTGCCGAGTCGGGTTTACTAAGTTTGGGCGAAAATATTCATGATTATATCACGAGTAGTAAGTTGAGATACAGCACAAAAGTTTGCAACGCGTTAGTTGACATGTACGCAAAATGCGGATCGCTTGACAAGTCGTGGCAAGTGTTCAAAGGGATTCCTAAGAGAGATATAATCTCATGGAATTCTATTATAAACGGTTTTGCCATGCATGGACAAGGCAAAAAAGCGCTCGATTTATTCGAACAGATGATAAAAGGTGGGTTACGACCTGATCGTGTGACACTTGTCGGCATTTTGTGCGCGTGCACTCATATGAAGCTTGTTGACAAGGCTCGTACGTATTTCAAGACCATGGAGAGCGAATTTGGTATAAGTCCACAAATCGAACATTACGGTTGTATGATTGACGTGCTTGGTCGAGCCGGTTTGTTAAACGAGGCGTTTGATTTAATACGATCCATGCCTTTTGAACCCAACGTAGTCATTTGGGGTACACTTTTGGGTGCATGTAGAAAGCATAAAAATGTACTTCTCGCTGAAATCACCGCGAAAGAGTTGATCAAATTAGAGCCGTCAGATGCGGGACATTACGCGGTTTTGTCGAATATTTATGCCGAGGCGGGAAAATGGGACGGAGCAGCGAAAGCTCGAGTCGATATGAAGGAAACCGGCTCGCAGAAACAGACTGGGTCGAGTTGGATTGAGCTAGATGATGATTTGCATGAGTTCACGGTTGGTGACACGACTCATCCTGACTCGGATCGGATTTGGGGCATGCTAGATAGGGTTGGGTTGCACCTTAAACAAGTTGGATATGCGTTACAAAGATAGAATGATTTGATTTAGGGAATTTTGGTTGTTTGGTTGCTTTGTTTAATTGTCAGATTTTGGAAGCTAGTTCATGTTTTGGGTCATTGGTAATTAGGGTTGGTTTTTTATTTATAGATGCAAATATGTGATTGCAATGTTTGCGATGTTGTATTCATTAAATATAGTTGAGCTTAATTGATTGATTTGTTTATGTTGTTGCTCAATGAGCGGGTTTCGCAGACAAATTGACTGTATAAAAAATAAAGCGACATTAAAGTGGCATAAGTCATACTTGTTTCTTCAATAAGCAAATAAACAAAATAGTAGGAAAGAAAAATAAACGAGAGAACGGCGAGATGAAAAAAAAATAATCCTCAACCTAAATTAAGAGCCCAATAAATCCTTGTAATAAGGAATATAGTAGAACGTATTCATTTCGCGCTTGGATCCTAAGAAGCAAATATCACGTATTTCACCACTGTTAAGCTCATAACAAAAAATCTTATTTTGATTACTCTGTTTCGCCCCTGTGAAAAATATCACGTCTCGCTCTGTATCAAAACCAACCAATTGAGGATATCGACTGAAGAAGAACACTTCATCCGATACAAACATATTCACAATATTAACACGATACTTCAAGATCCATTCTTTCTTCCCATCAAGAGCCTGAACAACAATCTCTTCTTCTCCAAACTTCGCACTGTAAAGCAGCGATCCTTGAGATTTTCCGATGCGATCAGTCTTTGCCGAATCAGGAAAAGGAATCAACTCCATTGATTTAGCCATAGGATCAATTGCCATTACATTTGATTTAACTAAGTTATGCACCAATCCATTAAGAAAGATGCTACCAATTGGGCGAATTAGTTCAATATCGCACGCCCATTCAATCGGACTCTGGGACCCCATGCCAGTTTCTGAAGAGAACACTTCAAGGTTTCCGATAACAACTTTCTCAGATTGTTAGAAAAATAACTAGAGAAGAACAGAAATCGTTTAATCCACTGAGATACTACATTGTAAGAATTGTGATACAATTACAATAGGTTTATGTCACTTTATGTAGTAGAGTCTTGACTAATTACCAAAATATAAACTGTCTAAATTAAAGATACAATATGAAAATAACCTAAACTAACGATACAAAGATGGAAATAAGCAACCTCCTTCCATCCTCCAAATATTTCCTAAATATTTATTTCCTTCTCCTAATCCTTCCTGAATATCATTATCAAAAAAGAAACATATTATGGTGAGATATCGAGACATACATAACAATGTCTACCTTGACTCGAAATCTCATCCTTGATACACGTCGTAAAAACGACTATCCAAAACGAGCTCCTCCTTAGTAGCAGCCAATCCACTTTGCCGCTCTACACGAGACTATGACCTCCTTGTATCGAGGCCTCGCCAAAATTCAATTCATTGACCGCAGCCAAACAATACACAAAATTGAAGTATCCATACCTCATAGGAGATCCAACCGGATCCCTTACAAAAGCACATTCTCGACTTTCCTTAACCAATGCATCATCATCATCATAATAATAACGCTCCAAGTTACGTCGAGTAACTTCACCTAATTGATCGGGAATATCAAACTCTACCTTCTTCGTGATCGTCTCACCATCCTCAATAACCGGATCAAAAGCCACGTCTCTCAAAACAAGCAGTTCCGCAACCGGACACCACAAATGATATGCCTTTACACCTAAAGCATATCCAAGAAGAATACATTTCTTCCCCTCATACTCGAGTATCCATTTAACGACTTGTGCATAAACGTGATATCCAAATATCTGTAAGGTCGAGTAATTCATCTGTTTACCGACCAAACATTTGTTGGTGCCTTGCACCAAATTGTTGTATTCGAAGAACGGTTGAGCAACGACCAAGTAGTGTTACCGTCTTCTACTCAAAACTTCTTGCCTGAGCCCGCTCTAAAATCATGCACCATGCCTTCTCGAGTAGTTTTCGATCAGCCATCCATTACGTTGTCGAGAGCGAACAACCTTGCAATGCTGAACAATCCATCACAAATTTGTCCCCACAAATCCAAATAGATATCGTCCAAAATTTCCTTCGTGTGATGAACGGCTGTACTAAACCTGAGTTTCCTCCGTTTGCCACAAATATAATCTTCACAAAACTCATGCTTTCCGGTATTCTTACCACATAGTAGATCCCTCGTACTGAAAACTTTCACTCCGCATCCTATCGTAAATCTTGACCTTCTAACTGAGGCAGAGAAGGCGACAACGAACGAGACTAAAACTACGCCAACTTCCCGAAACAACTTTCCAGTACTCTGAATTTCCAGAATATAACACACAAGTATTCTGGCCACACAGTAGATCTCGCGTGCTCAAAATTGTCACCGCGCATCCAATCATAAACTCTGACCTTCTAACTGAGACAGAGAAGGCGATGACGAACGAGCCTAAAACTGCACCAACTTCACGAAATAACTTTCCGGTACTCTGAATTTCCAGAATATATAACACACCGGTAATTCTAGCCTTCATCAATGTAAGATCCCATTTAGATACCTTGACGACTCCACCTTCACATCGGAACTTGCAACCAATATCTCCGAGAACGCCTAATGAGATCAAATGGACAATCCAGTCCTGCATCTTGATCAAATGGACAACCCGGCCCTGCATCTTGATCTCAAGCGTGCCAACGCCGGTAACGCAACATAGATGATCGTCTCCAAAAATAATATCTCCACTAGACGTCTCATATGTGATGAACCACTCTCGAATAGGGATCATTTGATTTGAATTACCCGAACCCACCCAATTCCTCTCAAATCTCTCCTTCTCATTCGCCACAAAAAGTACATCAACCTTACCGGATTTAGGCTCCTAAGATTCTTCCGATAGAACATCACTATCCGCCTTCTGCTTCTCTTTGAGCTTGTAACAGTAGGCTTTAATGTATCCCATCTTCTTGCAATAGTTGCTCATCAGGTTCTTGTACTTGAATTGCGAATGAGTCTTCTCTAAACTTGAATTTCTCTTCTTACGTCTCCCCCTCTCTACAAACAACTCAATATCTTGATGACTACTCTCAGCCATGAACAAGTCATAGTCGATCTCAGACTTGACTAGTAAGTTGCTCTTGACACTCTTAGCGGTAAGTGATTCCCTCATATGAAGCATAGACAACATGCACAACAACACCACGGTTTTATCCTCTCCGTCCATCTTATTACCAATGGTCTTCATATCATTAAAGAAACTGATATTTTCCAAAATATGGACCTTAACGGACATACCTTCTGTCATCTTCAAAGAGTGGAATCGCCGCTTCAAACATAACCGGTTGGTAACTAATTTCTCCATCTTCAAAGAGTGGAATCGCCTTCTGACTTCTTCCATGCTCCAACTGATGTAGCTTGCATGAAAATTTCTTCAAGAGTCGAGTTGCTTAAATAAAACTGGATTGTCGAAAAGGCTCTATCATCCATCATCTCCCAAACATCGCCCTTCATTTCCTTCGGTCGCCCAAAAATGACGGCCTTCAAATCTTGACTCGATAATATAGCCTTCATCCATATTTGCCATAGTGCAAAATTCATCATGCTATCGTAGTTCTCAGTATCAGATTTGATCAACATAACCGCACTTGAATTCATGAAAGAACAAGACGGTATACTTAACTTACGGAAGCACAAAGATTGTCGTAACATAGCTCTGATACCAATTTATTAGGGGAAATCGGGAGAATATGGATGTATAGTAAGAGAACTCATGAAAGAAATAACTAGAGAAGAAGAAAGAAATCGTTTAATCAACTGAGATACTACATTATAAGAATTGTGATACAATTACAATAGGTTTAAGCCTCTTTATATAGTAGAGTCTTAATTAATTATCAAAATATAAACTGTCTAAATTAAAGATACAATATGAAAATAACCTAAACTAACAATACAAAGATAGAAATAAGTCACCTCCTTCCATCCTCCAAATATTTCCTAAATATTTATTTCCTTCTCATAATCCTTCCTAAATATCATTACCAAAAAAGAAACATATTATGGTGAGATATCGAGGCATACATAACACAGATTCATTTTCGGATTCATGAAAGTTGAGAAGGTGAAAATGAAGTGACACGTGTGGATCGAAAGCTAAAAAAAGTCGACCCGTTTCATCGCTCGACTCTGGCATGGTTGTCCATCTTCTCGTTGCTGGATTGATCTAAGGTGAGTGGTTTGAGCAGGAGCATAGAAAGAGCCCATTGCATTGATCTAAAATTTCTAACCGATCATAGGGCGGAAGGAAACCGGGAGGGGCATTGATTGATGGAGCACATTGAGATATTTTGGTATATTTAATTTCGCGTACATTTGTGTTTGTATCGAAGGTCTCATAAATGAGAGCACTTGGAGGTCGAGGCAGCTTTTTGCGATAGTATGGATCGGAAGAGAGAGAGAGAGAGCCAAGATTTAGAAACGCATTTGAATCGATAAAAGGATTTTGGAGGTACGTGTGAAAGGATCTCTATAAGGAGATTGGATGTGATCCTAGTGGAAGATATATTGTCTCCATCCATTAATGGAGATGGACTATATTTTGATTTGAGCTCTGAATTTGAAGAGGAAATGTGCAAGTCAAAGTTGATTTTTGATACTTGAGGAAGGAGAGGGGATTTATTATTAATATAACTTCCTCTTAGATCCTTTGAGTAAATTTATAATTAGTTAATCGCAATAAGATTTAACTATATCTCTAATCCAAGTTGAATATTTCATAATGTGAATTAGGCTCGATGTGCCAGCAAAGATTTAATAATGTTAATTGCGGTAGAAGATTATTAGAGTAGGTTATAAGGATTTTGTACAAGCACTACTTTTCTTGAATTTATGTTATCGAAGTGTTCTTCCCCTAAATAAAAAATAATCAAACAAGCTCTTACATACTAACATCCAAGTCATGATGATAAGAAGAAAGAATTGTTTATTTATGCCATTATTTATACATATATTTTTATAACAGAGAGATGTACATATTTGGCAAATATACTATAACATAAAAGAATGGATCAATCAGTTTTTCCGTGTTAATTTCGCAAAGAGAAATACCGCCATATTAAGTCCACAACAAGAACAAACCAAGGATCTTAGACTCGGACGTATAATTTACGCCTGAAAAGTGAAAAGCAGACATTTATAAGCCAAGACAATATAAACTTAATTTAATTTAACAAACAATTTTTGATTAATTAAGAGCATTTTATTTATTTGTCGGACCTTGAGTGCTTAATAAGCCAGTCTATAACAGAATCAATGTTGGTAGAGTTCTTGCATGAGGCCATGAAGCATGAAACCTCTCGGTCCGTAATTGCCCTCAAATTCCTGAAAATCAATTAAGAAATGAATTCTTTTTTTATTTCACTTACTTATCATACATAAGCAATGAATCTAAATTTTGAATCATAGTGCGTACATTTGATCAGCGAAAGCTTGCTTAGAGATCGCTTCAGTCTTATCAATTTTATTTCCAACGACAAGTAATGGAATTCCGTGAAGAGAAGGCTTCACCAAAAGATCGTGCAGTTCGCTTTTCGCGATAGACAAATTATCCTCATCTGCCACATCCACAACATACCTATAACAACAACAATAATAATATAAATTATAATAATACTATAAATTATAATAATACTATTAGAGTATTAATAATAATAAAATAAAAAGAAGAAAAAAAATATATACACAATAGCAGAGACAGCACGACAATAACGTTCCCACATGTTTCTGAACCGAGGCTGGCCTCCCAAATCCCACAGCTTAATGGTCACATTTCCTTTTGTTACTTTTTTCATATTGAATCCCACCTTTTATTATATGTATATATCACATTAACATCAATATATAGTATTCAATAATCACATAAATTATAAATTTTTACAAAACTAATACTCACGGTGGGAATCATGTCCTCGCTGTATCCACCGGTCTATGAAACAAAACAAATAAATTATTCTCACAAATAGACGAAATCAGAATTATTTTGACAAATACAAATAAAAGAATGGCCATTAAAATCAAACAGCATAAAAATCAGAAATTAAGAAACACAACATACAGCTATGACATTGACGAGAGAAGTTTTGCCAGCATTCTGAAGCCCAATCAGGGAGAGCTCCATTTCTTGCTTGAAAAACAGGCTGAAATTTCATCAACAATATCCCAGACCAAATGATGAGTTTGTTTAAACAGATGGATTTACGAGAAATAATGATTAACTAAAGAATCAATCAATTGAAAGAAGAATTAAATGAAATTAAGCGTCCCGACTAACCTGCGGAGCCAGTTAAGGAAAGCTTCCCACGACCCCATGGCGAAATTGAAAGCAGATTGTATTTGGTACAAATTCTGGAGATGAGTAAAAAGAGATTTCAATTTCTTTGCATTCCTGCCCTTTATCGTGTGATTTTTTTCGTTCCAAAATTAGCAAGAAGCTGTTACATTATTCAATCACTGTTTGTAACTAAACTACCAACTGGAATGGATACTGTTGTTTTATTTGTTTTATCTTTTGACAAATAGAGCCCATCATACAGGCCCGTTGGTCCAGCCCAATAATTCAAGTTGAAAAACTTTGATAAACCTGAGGCGTATTATTTCTTTGGTCATCTCTTAGATCCGCATAATTTTTTTCCCTCAGCTCCATTTGAATTTCACTCACGCCTCCTCTCTCTGTCTCTCTACCTCTTCGATCTGAGCGGGCTGACTGACCAGCAAAGAAAGCTCTCACCTTCTCCTCTCTCTCTCTCGCACGGAATCATGGCGACGAAGCAATAGATCTCTCTCGTGCAGATCGGGACAGTGATCCTCTCTGGTTACCCGGCGTTCGTTCTTTAACCCTAGACGATGTTCTCTAACCCTAGCCCTTGTTACGACATTGCAAGGTTCTTTCTCTTTTTCTCTCCGATATTTAGAGGTTGATTTGAGGTTAATAAAGATTGATTTTGGTAATAGGGCTAGGGTTTAGGGTTATTATGGATTTTTGGCGATTAATTAACTCAAATCAGCCCTAATCAGGACTAAATTTGACTGATTTTGAAGTGACTAGGGCGGATTTGGACTTCTGTGGGGTGATTAACATTTTTTTCATACTTTTTAGGGTTGATTTTAGCTAATTAATTAAATTGGGGTTATTTGGGTTGATTAAATTATTCTTATTATTTTCTTCTAGTTTTTAGAGTTTTTCATTTTCTGATTTTTGATTCTTGTTATTATTTTCTTCTAGTTTTTAGCGTTTTTCATTTTCTGATTTTTGATTCTTAGGATTAGAAGAATATAAAGAAACAATTCAAAATTTGGCTCCTGGAGCATCTAAAGAAAATGCTAATTGCAATTTCTCTCCTTTTTCTTCTGTTAAAGGATTTTTATTTTTTTTTTGTAGCCCCTGCAGAGATAGATGAATACGACTTGGTAGATCCGACAGCCCTCGATCAGTTCAGATCGTCTACATCTACTGCATCTACCCCCGACCAGTTCAGGTCGCCCCCGACCAGGTTCAGGGTTTAGGGTTTCTTCTTTCTACCGCTCATCTTATTCTAAGAGTAAGGATACAAAAGAGAACTAAATATACAAATTCTTCTGAATGGCGCGGATCATCGGGTGCTGTGTGGTCCATGAATCTTTTAAATTCATTTGAATATTGCACACTCCTTTTTTCAAGTTTCTCTTGAATTTGTAATTTTGCAATTTTTAATTTGAAACCAACAACCAATTAGTTAGATTAGCGGTTGGTTAACTGTATACAATTTTTTTAGGATGCATTATTAACGACATAAGACATGCATGAGGAAAGGAGTTTGTGAAGGATTATATGAATGTACAATTGGATAAAGACTGGTGTTTTGTTATATATTTTGCTCATTCTTTTATTTTTCTCATTTAGTTTTCTTAATCTTATGGATTTTTTGGTGTTTTTTTTTACTCCTTCAAAATAGATTAAGTAATTATTGTTTATATTTTTTGTAATAATATTTATTATTATTTGATCTCAGCTGTTCTTAGGTTGGATTGTTATACTATCAGCAATGCCACGCGCAAAAAATCATACAAACTAGAGACGACCTCGCTCCGCTTTGGTGCGGAATTTTTTTTATACTTAAATATACTTTCTTGTGAAAAATATTTCTGGATTGTAGCTGGTGGTTTGTTTAGTTAGTACTACACAACTTATTTTTTAAAATCCACCTCTTTATATAGCTATCTTGTTCTATGAATGCAATGCCCATATCAAATTTCCTTGAATGCATAATTGTTCAAATCAAGTTTGACAATTATTTGATTAAATAGTTTTTGTGAAAGCAATATCAGATTGGAGGTTATGTGGATAATTGGCTTAACAAATATTGCATTTGTGACGGTCATAATACAGAAAAAATACGAATACAAAGAAAATTCTTCCTAATCATAAGTACGGACTGTTTATATCATTAGAGTTAACAAAACTTGGAAATCAATTTCGCTCGTCGCATTTCTTTCCCAAATGCACATAACAAATCAAGAAAAAAAAAATCACTGGTCTCATTTCTTTCAAAAAAAATCAAAAATCCACATAAAGAAGCACTGAATTGGATATCTGAGAAATTCATGATTTATTTTAATATTACTTTCACAATCTCTACCTGCATATCAGACAATAATTTAGTTGAAGTATGGTAAATTTTATCTTTTTCATTTTTTGGGAATTAAAAATGAGAGTAGAGAAAAAATAATTATATTATAATAAAGCATCAGATAAAATGGTGATTATATTATAAGAAATAGAAGGGGTTAATAAATAATTATTTCGCAACTTTAGAAGATAAAATTGCATTGTGCTTCCATATCATCTTCCATTGTTGCTGCTAAACCAATCACATTTTCATTTAATCTGCAAAAGTAAGGGTAAATTCTTTTTTTAAGTTGGTAAAAAAATAATATTTAAAATAATATTAATTTGATTAATTGCAAACAAATAATTAGAGCAACCAGATCCTTGGAGAGTTCTTACCTTGCGATTTGTGAGCTTATGTGAATCAATACCGCGAAATCCAACACTTGGGATAATTGAAAGTTTGAGGATTTTGCATAACTGCCCTAAATCAACTTAGTAAAAGGAAGAATCAGGCAATCAACCGGTTAGCGCTCTTCAGGCCATAGAGCTGTGGTATTGAAAATTACAAAAAATGAGCACATATATTGTCAATTAAGTCAAATTCAATATGAAATACTGCGAATTTTGGATTGGTAAAGGCGGTACAGATCCAAATGATCAGAAATTAGATTAATAATATCCCTATGATAATAAAAAGAAAAAAAATCTTTAAATACAGAAAGAATGAAGGCAGCTGAATGAATTGAACGAAGATTAATGAGGTTTACATCCCCAGCAGATAGCACGGCTAGCAATTGAACTAAGAACACCATTAATAAAATTAATCAACTCTCTCGGCTGTCTCTGTCATGGTTAATTTTGGAATACCAGAAATCTATTATCTAGATCCGGTGTCATAGTGAACTTCTCCACTGATTGAAATGATTAAATTTGATAAGACTTAAAACTTTAAAAGTATAAATTTGATATGTTCTATTATAGAGGGGTAAATTTGATATATTGATTATTGGTACCAAATAAAAAGGGAAACCTTATCATTTGTAAAACCAAAAATAGATGGACTGGAAAACACTCTCTGGCACTAATATCTCCCAAAAATAAATATGACAATCAATTTCGCACATAAATTATTTATATAAACTTCAATGCTTCTGGAACTGGAAGAAAACATGAATATAATTTGCAACAAGTAAAAACAAAAGCATATCTAATTAGGATTTTAACTGTGCATGAACCCCCCCCCTGTGGTTTTCTTTTATTTGAAAAAATTACTGATCTTTTCCAATTGTATACAATTGTTTGCAAGCTATATACATATTTATGAAGGAGATTAATAGATCCAAACAGATTTTGTTTTTATTTTTTGTGTCATCTAATTAAGTTGATGACTTTTTAAGTGTCATCTAATTAAGTTGATGACTTTTTAAATAAGTAATAATGGTTACAATATCTATTAATCATAAAATTATATTAAAAAATGTCACAATATGCCAGTTTAATGAGTTCCAAATAATATCATGAAGTACTTAGGACCTCATGTATTTGTTGTGGTACAAATCATGAGAACTTTGCTCAGATATAGTACATGAGCACTAAAATCATGCTCAGATATGTAATGATTTATCTCGACAAACGCACCATTTATTCATGAGTAGGAAGTAGGAACACAAATTTTTTGTTGTGCAGAGAATCCAAAACCCTCAATCAAATATCCAAATAGATTGAATTGCTTTGTGAATAAGTCCTAATGGTATCCATTAATCATGAAATTTCTTTCTTGGTATGGTACCGGCACATTTTCATGTCTCTCTTTCCCTGACTGGTACCTACAGGGCGTTTTTGTCATTTTTTTAATAGGGGGTATTTGTATACAAAACACATCCGGTTATTTGTAATAAATGAAAATAAAAAAGGTTTTTTGTAATATTCAGAAAAGATTGAGATTTTTTTGTAAATTTCTCTAAAATGAAAGAAAACAAATATGTTTTTTTGCCTTCATTAATGACTACTCTATGTGTCCAGCAGTGTATAGGATAAGATTAGCACATGATGATCCTCTGCGGCCAGCAGCCGGTTGCAGAAGATCTGCACTCTGTGTAGAGAGAGGGCAAGGTTAGGACGAAAGAATATCATGATTCATGTCGTCAGGTCAGAGGACTGAGGAGACCTCACTCCAGTTTGAACCTCGGATTCGGAGATCTCATCTCATATTCAGCAGTGCTAGATTTATTTCTCCAGTTTTTACTTTACTGTACAACTCCATCATTTTTTTTTTAGATTACCATTCTTTTAGTATTTAACCAACTAGTATAATTTATTTTGAAGTAAAATTATAATCATTAAAACTTGTTTTTCTCATTTCAATGAAATGTAGGGAGTGGTCAATATTATATGTATATTTGATTGAGTATAGTAGAATATATGTACTCAATTGATATATTGAACAAATAATGCTACTGTATCACCTTGCTGTGGGTCCTTACAAACATATTATTTATTTGCAATGAATTTCACCATATATGTTATATATTCCTTTCATACTATTATATTTTTTTTACTACTAACCAAATAGTATAATTTAACCAGGGGTGAAAGGTGCAATGATGGTTAATATTTTCCTTGTCTTTTCTTTTCGATGGATAATACTTTCCTTGTCATTTCCAAAAAATGTAGGGACTAGTCATTATTAGGTGTATAATTGGTTGACAGGTTGAGTAAAGGATATACACCCAAATTTCACTACTGATCACATGATGTTACCGTATCCATTTAATTTATAATTGAAATTGAGAAACCATAATGGTTGATATTCTATTTCGAGAAAAATAGTGACTAGTAAAGATTTCTTCAGAAAATAAAATATTTAAATATTATTTTCATCATGATTTTGCGGATCTTGTTTGATAAAATGTTAAATGAAGATAGAAGAGATGGAGACAATGAAGACTAGAGACTAAAGACTATTTTATTATTTATATTTAATTAATTTATTATTATTATTATTTAAATTATTTTTTATTTTATTAAATAAATTTGATTATTTTATTTTTCTTTAATTTTGTTAGCTGTATTTTATTTTCTTTAATCTATTTTTACTGTTATTTTATATTTTATTTTATTTTAATTTTATTTTATTCATTTATATAAATAAAATAACTAATATTTATATATTCTAAGTAAAAAATAATTATACTTTCAATTATATTTGATTAAGTTATTTTAATTAATGTATTATTAGTATTTTTATTTAATTTATAAACCTATTTTATACTTCTATTCAATTAATATTATTGTTTGTATTTTGCTTTTAATTTTTTCTTTAATTACATATTATTATATTTATTTAATTATTTTAATTATTTTTTATATTATTAACTTTTTTTAATCTACTACTTTTAATTAATTAATTTAATTATTGAAATTGGGACACAATAATGGTTGATATTCTATTCCCAAGAAAAGTAGTGACTAGTGAAGATTTCTTGAGAAAATAAAATATTTAAATTTTATTTTCATCATGCTTTTGCGGTTCTTGTTTGATAAAATGTTAAATGAAGATAGAAGAAATGGAAATGACAAAGACTAATTTATTATTTATATTTTATGCAGTTTATTTAATATATTTATTATTATTATTATTATTATTATTATTATTATTATTATTATTCAATTTAATTTTTATTTTATTAAATTAATTTTGTTGGCTATATTTTTAATTTCTTTAATCTATTCTTACTGTTATTTTTATTTTTATTTTATTTTTATTTATATTTTATTCATTTATATAAATAAAATAACTAATATTTTTATATTTTTAAATAAAAAATAATTAAACAACCCTAAACCCTAAACCCTAAACCCCAAACCCTAAACCCTAAACAACCCTAAACCCTAAACCCTAAACCCTAAACTTATTGTAAGTACCTAAACCCTAAACCCTGAACCCTGAACAACCCTAAACCCTAAACCCTAAACAAACCCCAAACCCTAAACAAACCCCAAACCCCAAACCCTAAACCCTAAACCCTAAACACTCGGGCAGGACTGAACCTGCCACTTGGGCGTGACTGAACCTGAACCTGTCACTTGGGCTGGACTGAACCTCCCATCTTCCAATTTGAAACCGTATAAAATCTTCCATTATCGGTAAAGTTTCATAATGGCAAGGTAGGGTTTGTTCAGAGAGTGCAGTTGAGGGTTTTGGGTCAATCGTCGTCATGGATCCAGCGAGAGAGGGAGAGATCGATAGACGTGTGGAAGTGGAGGATCGACGTCGGCGTGGTCCATCGCCGGCGACATCATTATTTTCGAGCTTTCGGCGCCGCAGAGAGAATGGGGAGTATTTTGAAATTTAGGGCAGAAGTTAGGGCTGCTGGCTCGAAAAGAAACAAGGGATTGCATATTGCTTTCTTTATTTAACTCGTCTGAATTGCAAATATTCAATGCAAGGATGAATAAATATAACAATGGGCCTTTTCGTTAAAAAAGATTAATGGGCTGGGGCTGAAGATTTATAATGTGGGCCAATCAAAATATAAAAGCATGCCCAGAACATGTGCAATCATGTGATCAGTAGTGAAATTTGGGTGTATATCCTTTACTCAACCTGTCAACCAATTATACACCTAATAATGACTAGTCCCTACATTTTTTGGAAATGACAAGGAAAGTATTATCCATCGAAAAGAAAAGACAAGGAAAATATTAACCATCATTGCACCTTTCACCCCTGGTTAAATTATACTATTTGGTTAGTAGTAAAAAAAATATAATAGTATGAAAGGAATATATAACATATATGGTGAAATTCATTGCAAATAAATAATATGTTTGTAAGGACCCACAGCAAGGTGATAAGTAGCATTATTTGTTCAATATATCAATTGAGTACATATATTCAATCAAATATATACTATACTCAATCAAATATATACTATACTCAATCAAATATATATATATATATATATATATATATATATACTATATTCAATCAAATATATACTATACTCAATCAAATATATATATATATATATATATATATATATATATATATATATATATATATATATATATATCTTATCTTTTTATCATATCCTCCGGATACGGATATTAATATTATCCATATCCATGTTAATATTTTGTACATGTAAGGTGTAAACGGGATGAATATATATTATCGAACCAATCTATATCCATATCCAAAAAAAGTTATCCAAATAAAAATTATCCGTTTCGGGCCGGATAGGGATACACATTGGGATACTTTTATTCGGATATGAATTTGGTTATCTATTTGGCTCAGCAGACACGAATACAAATAATATATGTCTCATGATAATTTATTATTCGGATAATATTTTTTTTCGGATATTTCACTCTATATAGATATACATACGAATATATGTACATATACAAGTATGAATATTTTGGCTTTTTTAATCATATTCGGCTACGGATATTATCAACATCCATATTAATATTTTGTTGCTAATTCGTCTTTTAATTTTTTCTTAAAAGTTGTAATAATTTATTAATTTTGTGGTCACAAATATTTAAGTGTAAGAAAAATAATATGGATACATATCCGTTTAAATATCCGAAATGAATAAGTATTTATTCAGACTGCATTCATATCCGTCTAAATATCTGAACTGAATTCGTATCTAAATCTACCTGTATTCAAATCCGCTTGTTGATATTTTGAATCTTTGTCGAATATATACTTTTGACTTTTCTTTGTTGTGTTTATACTATAATGTAAATTTTTGACATACCCGTAGTATTTATTTTTGACTAAATTAGTATTACGTTTTGTAATAATAGTAATTTTTATAATATTTTTAATACAAATATGACTATTATTTAAATTATATTTAAATTAATTTTTAAATAATATTATAGAAATTTCCCGCACAACGCGGCAAAGGATTTACTACTTCAAAATTAATATGCTAATGTCAAACATTGCACATTATAATTAAAAGAAACAATAAATTTATAACGAGATAAGCACTAAGAGACATGATTGCACATGTTTTTGCATCTGCCAACCAACGAATCTAACCAAGTTGCACAGTAAACAAAAAATGAATGACGACATTTTATTTAAATATCTTGATATATACATTAGAAAATTAACTCAAAGTTCCTTGATACTTGTATCAGAGAAGTAGCTTATCCATGATATGCATTGTAAGTTTTCTTTTTTAGATCATAATATAGAGTTATAAGCTATTGTGTAATTAACTTGAAGTATACTCAAATTTCTAATATAGAAATTTAGAGTTTTAATTAGTGACAAATAATGAAAAACTGAAAAGATTACATATAAAAAACATATCCCAAACTTGTCTCACATTGATGGTCCGTGTCCATCCAGAAGAATGAAAATAGAGAGGTGTACTTTATGTACGGCATTATTGACCGTTGACTTTAAATTAGAGTTAGAATAATCATATGTGGAGTGGATAGGAAGGAATTGGACATCATTTGCGGTGCACATTTATTTGAAATTGTATTATATATATTTCAAATGGTTAAAATAATGATATTATAAAATTTATCACTTTTGAGATAAGAAAAATCTTGATGTATACATGCAGAAATCAAACATGAGAAACAAATCTGTTGATCTAAATTTAAGGTCCATTAATTGTTGTTGACTTCTCTTGTTCAAAGTTTTTGAATTTTTAAGAAAGTGACTTAATATATCAATGTATTGTATTATACTGAAATTATGGTAACAATATATATAGTTTACTAACGGTATAATAATAATATACATAATTCATTTTTTATAATAATATATATATAAACAATAAAAATAGTATATTAAAATAATATATACAAATTCAAAAGTAAATAATATATAAAGAATAAAAATTGTATATAAAACAAGTAAAAATAGTATATAAATTTATATTGAAAAGTGAAAAAATCATATATATCGTAATGCTGTAACAGACAAAACGGTGGTTCCAATGATTCAAGGATTAGTACGTGCGCACAACAAATATAAATTTAATAAGATATGGGAAAAAATGGAAAAAAAAAGATAGTTACAGAAGATAAATAAATCAAATTGGGCGATTTCGTACGATACTGAAGGTCGTCGGTGGGGCATACCAACTAGCAATAGCGCCGAAGTGATGAATTTTGTTTTCAAAGGTATAAGAAAACTACCTGTTACGACAATTGTGGAGGCGACATTTTATAAGCTAAATTGTTATCACGTGAGATATCGGGCGGCTGCTGATATGAGGGAAAAGAATTGGTCGGATATAGTGATGTTAAAAATGGAACGTAGACGCATTAAGGCTGTTAGGCATGAAGTCACTTGCTACAACTTAGAGCAAGGTATTTATCAGGTTCTTACGCAAGCCCGGCGTTCGACGAGTCGTATCGGAATTTCGAAAAAGAAATGGCGAGTGGATATCAACGAAGGAAAATGCTAGTGTCAGAAACCTATGATAAATCATTACCCGTGTTCGCACGTCATAGCAGTTTGTATACGCAAAGTTATATCTAGCGAAGTTTTCATTCATCCGTGTTATTCCTTGGATAATTTGAAATGTACATATGAAAAAAGTTTTTATCCTGTAAAGGAAAAATCACAATGGACGCCACGCATAGAAATTTGTAATTACAATTTATTTCCTGGTGATAAACTTATAAGGACAAATGCTAACGGAAGAATGAAACGTGGAAGAAAGCAGGAGTTGTGAATCCAAAACGTATGGACACCATGAATAAAGAAAAGCGTGTAATGAATTGCAGCGTCTGCAAATTACCATGTCACACTAAACGAAAGTGCACACAAATGGGTGGAGACTATTACAATGGACCGTAGTTTGGTTTATTTAGTTTGTTTTTATTTTGTTTATTTTATTTAGTTTGTTTTATTTATTGTTGAGTAGTTGTAATGTTTAAGTTAAAACAATCTAAATAAACCATAAACCCTAAAAAATCAAACATAGTTTAAATAAACAAACAAATCGCAACATAATGCAAATCCCCAAACATAACCCCTAAACCCCAAACACATAAATTATAACATAGTCCAAATCTCAAAGCATAAACCCTAAAACACTAACATAAATCCTAAACATCTCCGCCGCGTGCACCACGGCCGCATCCTCTTCCTCTCCTTCTCGCCTAGTTCCGAGTCTGCATCTGAATGAGCTGACTGACGTCTTCTCCTCCTTCCTCTCCCCCCTCTTCCTCTCCTCCCGCATCTGCTCTCGGTTCGTTGAGCACCTCCCACTCGTATCGCCGGGATACTCATTAAGCTGAGTACAAATTAGTTTTTGGCATCCTAACCATTTTCTGACGCCGTCCCTTACTTCCGCCCTCATATTTGCACCAAATTCTCTGAGCATTCTGAAACCTATGCGAGCTCCCTCCATGGCAGTTTGTGCCTTAAAATATTAAAAAAAATAAAAAAATTTTAATTCTAAATTTAACTTTAAAAATATTAAAAAAATTTATCACTAATATTTTTTCTGGGACATTGGGGCGGTATGTGCTCGAACCGTGCGAAATGGTGCTCTGCACTGACGGATCAGAATTTTGCCAATATCAGCTCATGTAACCATCATAATCGAGAGGGGTATACGGCTCCAGGGGATCAATTTGCGAATGCCAATACCATTTATCGTTCCAACGTGTAATCCAATTCTTGTGAATCTTACGCCAATCGTTTCCGCGAAAATTCGTCAGGTTGCGTAATTCTTTGTCGGCAATTTTGTCGGCTTCAGGTATTTCCGGGGGTATTTTTTGCCGATACCCGAACCTGTCGCATCACCCTCTCGAGACGATAACGCTCGATGATCCGTAAATAAATCAATGGCAGCTTATCGCGGTATGGCTCGTAAGGTGCCCAAAAAATATCACTTTGAGAGATGATGTTTAACATGTCGCGGTTCGCCCACAAATGAGTAGTCGACGTATCCTCTTTAACTCTTGCATCTCTCCAGAGCATGCCAACCGTATCATTGTAATCCGGATCGTCGTAGATATTCAATCTTGCCGGGTTCAATGAAACTCTCGGTCTTACGGTCGCAATATGTTGCCACGCCCATAATTGTAGTAATAAGATGCAACCTCCCATATTTTTCCGATCGGGACCTGTACTTTTGCACAACTCTCTATACAGGTATGCAATTACCCCACTCCCAAATGCCCACTCATGCAAATTATTCATTTCTTCTAAAAGTAGCAGGGGCATGAGCGAATAACAGTCCCCATTCGGATCCGTAAATAAAATGTCAGAAAAAAATCCGATCATGTAAGCTCTACAATATTGCTCAACACGTAATATGAGGGCATCACACTCCAAATCGGTAAAATTCTCCATGAACCATTTTTTATTTACCAACACGTTGCTTTTCTTATTTCCTGATCCTCTGAACATCTCTTGGGGTGGTGTTTTTTCGAGTAGTTCCCCGGCTTTATTTGCCCAATTAATACCGTTGTTCTTCACACAAAGGGGCTTGCCATCCACCCGCAACCCCAACAAGCATGAAACATCCTCTAACGTTATGGTCATTTCATCGTGCGGCATGTTGAACGTATGCGTCTCTTTTCTCCACCGTTCCTGCAGAGCGGTTATCAGTATGCCATCGATTGGTACATAACCGATTCTCTGCATTTGTAACAAACACGCACGATGAAATGTTTAGGGTTTAGGGTTTAGGGTTTAGGGTTTGTTTAGGGTTTAGGTACTTACAAGAAATACAAGAAATAGGGTTTAGGGTTTAGGGTTTAGGTACTTACAAGAAATACCCATTATTTAGGGTTTAGGGTTTAGGTACTTACAAGAAATACCCATTTTTAGGGTTTAGGGTTTAGGATTTAGGGTTTAGGGTTTAGGGTTTAGGTACTTACAAGAAATACCCATTTTTAGGGTTTAGGGTTTAGGGTTTAGGGTTTAGGTACTTACAAGAAATAGGGTTTAGGGTTTAGGGTTTAGGGTTCAGGGTTCAGGGTTTAGGGTTCAGGGTTCATGGTTCAGGGTTCAGGGTTCAGGGTTTAGGGTTTAGGTACTTACAAGAATGTTTAGGGTTTAGGTTTTAGGGTTTAGGGTTTAGGTACTTACAAGAAATACCCATTATTTAGGGTTTAGGGTTTAGGGTTTAGGTACTTACAAGAAATACCCATTATTCCATTGTATTTAGGGTTTAGGGTTTAGGGTTTAGGGTTTAGGTACCTACAAGAAATACCCATTAGGGTTTAGGGTTTAGGGTTTCGGGTTTAGCAGAAATACCCATTATTCCATTGTTTAGGGTTTAGGGTTTAGGTACTTATTTAGGGTTTAGGGTTTAGGGTTAGGGTTAGGGTTTAGGGTTTAGGGTTTAGGGTTTAGGTACTTACAAGAAATACCCATTAGGGTTTAGGGTTTAGGGTTTAGGGTTTAGGTACTTGTTTAGGGTTTAGGGTTTAGGGTTTAGGTACTTGTTTAGGGTTTAGGGTTTAGGGTTTAGGGTTTAGGTACTTACAAGAAATACCCATTTTTTAGGGTTTAGGGTTTAGGATTTAGGGTTTAGGGTTTAGGGTTTAGGTACTTACAAGAAATACTTACAAGAAATGCCTGTTTAGGGTTTAGGGTTTAGGGTTTAGGGTTTAGGGTTTAGGGTTTAGGTACTTACAAGAAATACCCATTATAAGGTTTAGGGTTTAGGGTTTAGGGTTTAGGGTTTAGAGAAATGCCTGTTTAGGGTTTAGGGTTTAGGGTTTAGGGTTTAGGGTTTAGGTACTTACAAGTTTAGGGTTTATGGTTTAGGGTTTAGGGTTTAGGTACTTACAAGAAATACCCGTTTAGGGTTTAGGGTTTAGGTACTTAGGGTTTAGGGTTTAGGGTTTGGGGTTTGGGGTTTGGGGTTTGGGGTTTGGGGTTTAGGATTTAGGGTTTAGGGTTTAGGAGAAATGCTTGTTTAGGGTTTAGGGTTTAGGGTTTAGGGTTTAGGGTTTAGGTACTTGTTTAGGGTTTAGGGTTTAGGGTTTAGGGTCAAGAAATACTTACAAGAAATACTTACAAGAAATACTTACAAGATTAGGGTTTAGGGTTT